>OX422212.1:647308656-647766156 GCA_949130495.1 Sambucus nigra
CATCTGAAGAATCTTCAATGACAGGGGGTGATCAAGTCCTTGTTCCAACACCCAACCAGACAGCCACCGAGGAGATTTCTTCGTTACCTACTCCTCCAGAACAAGTCCCAGCTTCTACCGATCAGATCAATATTCCCACCGAGCAACCAAGCTCCTCGTCCCAGCCTCCCGAGAAAGTCTTGGGAGACAAGGAAAAGGTGTGAAGTTGTTCGGTACTATCTTTCTGTTTTTCTCTTTACTTGTACTTTGTATCTCAGATCTTTGTAACTTTTGCCTTATGATCTAATAAAATTTAAATTCTTTCTTTCCATATGATTGTCTCTTCTTTATCTGCACTCTGTCTTGATCTTCTTTTTCTTTCTCTGTTAGTTTATGGCCAGGATGGATCTTTTGTCTGCTAATGACACAAAGTTGATGCAGCAATGCCGTGAGTATTATAAAGCTGGTCATACAGACCTTAGTACATCAGAAGTTGCTGACATCCTTGGCCATGATGCTTCAAAGCAAGCATTTGAGGCTTATCGGTACCTGAAGGATTTACTTGACCGAGCTGTGGCCAACAACGTGGCCTACTATGACTTGATCGAGGAACTTCATTGTACCCTAGAAGATCTTCAGAATCAGCACAATGAATCAACTGCCTTGTTGCACAAGGAATATGAGAATAGGTATCAACATCTTTCTTCCGAGACAGGCCACAAAAAGATCATTGTTGGATACGATATCAGGGAGAGAACCCTAAAAGGTGAAGTTGAGGCCTGCAGACAGATCGCCGAGCTGCTGGAACAAGAAAACAACAATTTGCAGAAAAAATTGGCGCAGTATGAGTCTGCAGCTTTATCCTCCGCTGCCTTGGTACCGGTCACCGATGAAGGATTCTCATTCTTAGAGGTTGAGAATGCCAAATTAAGGCAAGAATTGGATACTTTAAGAAAGTCTGGTGTTTCTACTACTGCTCGGGGACGAGGAAGAGGTTCTCGTGGGCGAGGAAGAGCTGTTCAAAATGTTGTCGATGAGCAAAATTCTCCACCTGCTCGGAGTCGATCAAGAGTTCTCAGCCGTAATGTTGAAGAAGCTCGCACTCAGTATACTCTGGAAACTCAAGCGTTCCAATTGAATGCAAAAGATCGTGCTTTGTCTGAAATGTCCAAGAAAAACCTATCTTTGGAAGATCAACTTACTGCGACGAAGTCTGCTTTGAATAATAAAGATGTTTTTGCCAGGAGCCTTCACGAGCAACTAGAGAGAGTAACTTTCCAATTCCACAAACAACCTCGTGAGTTTTGGATGGCAGGCTACAATGAAGCCCTTTGTCACTTGGATGCTCGCCTTGAAAATGCCAATAATGAAGGTTATAAACAGGGATGGTTGAACGAACTGGGTGTGTTAAAGCTAGAGCAGGGCCATTATTTATGGGATTATCATGCTCCTGGGCTACTAGACTTGCCTGTACCGCCTTATAAACTGGACATGGAATGGATCCCAGCTCGTGCCATTCCTCGGAGCTTAATTTCAAAATATCTTGGTGACTATAGTCTTCATTCTCAGATTGAATTATCTCGTCCCGAGCATCTATTGGATACTCCTTCAGTAATGAATGTCAGAATGTTGAGGGACTTGAATTTTATCAATTCTCCCCAAACATTAAATGATCCTCCTGCTGGCGAGGAACCTGTATCGAAGGCTGAAGGGAAAAAACCAATAGAATAGGATTTTCAATATAATAGTTAGCACACATATGTAACTTGTAATTTATTTTTTAATTTTAATGAAAGACTTTCATTTTCTGTTTGCAAATCTGTATTGCTATTCTTTTGTACTTGTCTAACACTTTTACATCTGTGCATATGTATCTGTTAAAAAGATAACAATTTTGTGTTGTTCATCAACCAACTTAATAATAAACAGTTACAAGTATAAAAAATGTTGTTCGATCACTTAATAATAAAGTAATGAGTATAAAAATGATTAAAAATTTTCCAACCAACTAAGGTCGTAAAATTGTACTCGTCGACCAAGTATAATTAGCGAGAGTTTTCATAAAATGTGTCCGACCAACCAGGTTGATGGACCCTCCTCGTCAATAAGTTCTCCTCGTTGACCAACTACAATTAGTGGGTTTTTATCCCCGACCAACTATACTTGGCTCAGTTTGGAATATTTTGTATTTTCTAGAATGGTTTTACCTTCCGACCAACTTGTTGGCATATTTTGTTTCTTAATCAGCCAAAATTGGCATTTTAAGAAGAATGTTGTTCTTGCCCTTTTATCAATCAAAGTTGGTCGTGGGTTTGAACTATTACCTCCTAACCAAAGGAGTATAATTTGTTCTCGCTATTTTACCAACCGAAGTTGATCACGCTCGAACTATCAGGTTCTTTCGAACTATCTTGTCCACAAGCTCTTTTACCAACCGAAGTTGATCACGCAAGTGTACGCCTCCTAACCAAAGGAGTATAATTTGTTCTCGCTATTTTACCAATCGAAGTTGATCATGCTCGAACTATCAGGTTCTTTCGAACTATCTTGTCCACAAGCTCTTTTACCAACCGAAGTTGATCACGCAAGTGTACGCCTCCTAACCAAAGGAGTATAATTTGTTCTCGCTATTTTACCAACCGAAGTTGATCACGCTCGAACTATCAGGTTCTTTCGAACTATCTTGTCCACAAGCTCTTTTACCAACCGAAGTTGATCACGCAAGTGTACGCCTCCTAACCAAAGGAGTATAATTTGTTCTCGCCCTTTTACCAACTGGAGTTGGTCGTGGGTCTGAACTATCGTCTTCTTTTTGCTGTTGAACAGCGTAGTGTACAACACTAGTATTCCCCGAAAAACTTTCAAACAAAGGAGAGAAAAAATGGTGAAACATCATCGTTTAATTCATATTGATGGAACTGCTGTACATTTTACATCACTGATAATACTTTCGAAGGTGTTCAGCATTCCAAGCATTTTTGAATTCCTCTCCTTCTAGAGTTTCTATTCGGTAAGTTCCTGGTCGAACAATTTCTGTAACTCGGTAAGGTCCATGCCAATTTGCTTCCAATTTATTTTGCTTCTGAATGACTTTCTTTAGCACGTAATCTCCTTCCTTTAAATTGCATTTCTTCACCCTCTTGTTGTAGAACAGAGCTGTGCGTTGTTGGTAAGCAGCATTCCTAATGGCTGCCTCTTCTCTAACCTCCTCGAGCATATCCAAATCCAGTCTTCTCATCAAGTCACTGACTGGGGAATTAAAATTCAGCACTCTGTGTGTTGGTAGACCCAACTCGGCAGGTATTACAGCCTCACTTCCAAATGCCAGCATATATGGTGATTCTCCAGTCGCTGCTCGGGGAGTTGTTCGGTAAGCCCACAATACTGATTGTAGCTCATTAATCCAGTTAGCTTTAGCTTCACTTAGCCTCTTCTTCAAACCATTTAGCAGTGTTCTGTTCGTTACCTCTGTCTGCCCATTGCTTTGAGGATGACCTGGTGCTGAATGGGTCTTCAGGATGTTTGATTGTTGACAATAGGCAGCAAACTCCTCGTTGTCGAATTGTGTTCCATGGTCTGTGATGAAGGCATGCGGGAGACCATATCGACAGATTATATTCTTCCAAACGAACTGGTATACCTTCTCGTATGTCATATCAATAAGTGATTCAGCTTCTACCCACTTAGTAAAATAGTCTACTGCGACGACAAGGTACTTGAATCTTCCTCGGGTGGTCGGCAATGGTCCAACTAAATCAATGCCCCACATGGCAAATGGCCAAGGGGAAGTTATGGGTGTCAACAATGCTTGTGGAGTTCGTCGGATGGAGGAAAAACGTTGGCACTTGTCACATTTCTTAGCATAGGCTATACAATCAGCCCTCATCGTCGGCCAGTAGTATCCTTGCGTCATCACTCTTTGCAAAAGTGTCCGCCCTGCCACATGTGCTCCACAAGACCCTTCATGGATTTCTTCAATCAATTCTTTCACCTCGGAGGGGTGTACACATCTCTGCAAACCCATCATAATTCCTCGTCTATACAAAACATCATTAGTTAGTAAATACCGAGCAGCTTTAAACTTCAATTTCTTTGCCGCGAGCTTGTCCTCTGGAAATTCTCCCTCTTCAATATATACCCTGATGGGATCCATCCAAGATGGTCCTAAATCAAGGGTAATAACATTCATCGTCAGGTCTTCATCTATGCTCCGACTTTCCAGTATTTCAATTGGTATCGTTCTTCGTAGCTCGGTACGAGTAGCTGATGCTAGTCGGGCCAGTGCGTCTTCTTGTGCATTTTTTATTCTGGGTATTCTGATCAACTGCATTAGTTCTCCTTTAACCGCATATGTTCCCATCACCTGATTCACAATTAATTGAGAATCACTGAATACCATCACTTGTTGTGCTTCCATAATCTTTGCTAAATTAAGACCTGCTATCATGGCCTCATACTCAGCCTCATTATTGGAGGTTTTGAATTGAAATCGCAAGGCATATTCTATATCAATCTCGTCTGGGGTTTTCAAAACAATCCCTGCTCCACAACCTGCTGTGCAAGATGACCCATCTACATACAATCTCCATGTAGGTAACTCGTCTTCAAATTTCTTATCCAATAGAGTTCCTCGGTGAAATATCTGCTGTTCTCTTCCATCCTCCCCTGTTAATTTTTGCTCCTCGTCGACCATCTCTTCTCGCCCTTTTACCAACCGGAGTTGGTCTGGGTTTGAATTTGATGATCTTTCTACATCCACAAGTTCTTTTACCAACCGGGGTTGGTCTGAGCTTGTGTTTGTTGATCCTGTAACATCCACAGGTTGATCAACGAGTAATTTTTGCTCCTCGGGGATATCAGGATAAGTAAATTCTGCTATAAAATATGCTACAGCCTGCCCTTTTAGTGATGATCTGGGTTCATACACAATATCATATTCACCGAGCTCTATTGCCCAATACATTGGTCTCCCTCATTTCTCTGGTTTATGAAGGGCTTGTCGTAACGGCATGTCGGTATAGACGACGATGGTATGGGCCTGGAAATATGGCCTCATTCTTCCACTTGCTTCAATTAATGCTAACGCCAATTTTTCCAACTTCGGGTACCTGATTTCTGCACCTCGGAAAGCTTTACTTGTGTAATAAATTGGCTTCTGGACTCCATTCTCCAATCTGATCAGTGCTGAGCTGACTGCATTCTCTGATACTGCCAGATATAAGTACAACTTTTCACCCATCATGGGTCTGGACAACAATGGAGGTGTTCCCAGATATTTCTTCAAGTCTTGAAAGGCTTTTTCACATTCATCGTTCCACTCGAAAGTTTTTCAGAGTGTTTTGAAGAATGGAAGGCACCTATCAGTTGCTCGAGATACAAATCTATTGAGCGCTGCAACTCGTCCTGTAAGACTCTGTACCTCTTTTTTCGTCGTTGGAGATCGCAACCCTAAAAGAGCTTTGATCTTTTCTGGATTCGCCTCAATGCCTCGCTAGTTGACGATGTATCCGAGGAACATTCCTTCTCTTACTCCAAACGTGCACTTCGTCGGATTGAGCTTCATTTGATATTTATCCAGTTGATCAAAGGTCTGAGCTAAGTCAACTAGATGATCAGCAGCTTTCTTGCTCTTTGTCAGCATATCATCGACATAGACTTCCATGTTGCAACTGATTTGTTCGGTGAAAACCTTGTTCATCAGCCGCTGGTATGTCGCTCCTGCATTTTTCAAACCAAAAGGCATAACATTATAGCAATAAGTTCCCCTAGGGGTAATAAAAGAAGTACTTTCCCTGTCTTTAGGTTTCATTTTGATCTGGTTATAGCCAGAGTAAGCATCCATGAAGCTGAGTAGCTCATGTCCCGAGGTAGCATCCACTAATTGATCAATTCTGGGCAATGGAAAATGATCCTTTGGGCATGCCTTGTTAAGATCGGTGAAGTCAACACACATTCTCCATTTATTGTTTTTCTTTTTTACCATCACCACGTTTGCCAACCAGTCTGGATACTTCACATCTTCAATGAATTGAGCTTTCTGGAGCTTGTCGACCTCCTCTTGAATAGCTTGATTCTTCTCGGGGCTAAATACCCTTCTTCTCTGCTTTACAGGCTTGATCTCCTTATTCACATTGAGCTCATGACATAAGAAGTTTGGATCTATTCCTGGCATGTCCTCATGACTCCATGCAAAAGTTTTCTTCCTGTTTCTCAAGAAAGTTATCAACTCCTGTTTTATTGAAGCATCCAACGTTGAACCTATCTGGGTTACTCGTTCAGGGTGCTCATCGTCCAGAATAACATTCTCTGTAGATTCCACCACCTGCCCTTTTACAAGTTGGGATTCATCTCGTGGATCCAGCGTTTCAATTTCTGTACCTTCATCCACCTGGTAGGTAGTAGTCTTTTTTCTTGAATCTTCAAGCTCCTCTTGCTCGGCAGATGAATAATAGCATTCCCGAGCTACTTTCTGATCACCTTTCACAACTCCTACTCCAAAATTTGTTGGGAATTTTAAGCATTGATGTACTGTAGATGGAACTGCTTCGAACTTCTTCAAACCCACTCTTCCCATGATGATGTTGTAGGCTGACTGCACATTCTTATCCATCACAAAAAAGCGTATTCTCTCTGTTCGATAAGCAGGCCAAGTTCCAATGAATATGTCCAACTTGATCGTCCCAAGTGGAAAAACTTTCTCGCCAGCAAAACCCAAAAGAGGTCTGTGATAAGGTTCCAATTGAGATAATTTTAAATTCAAGCTGTCAAAGCATGAATAGTACATGATGTCTGCTGAACTACCATTGTCCACCAGCACCCTTGAAATCACTACTTCTTTCATCCTCATTTTGATCACCAAAGGGTCGTCGTGAGGGTAAAGAACACCTGCCAGGTCGTTTTTTGAAAAGCCAATGACCAGCTTCTCTTTGTTTACCTTCCTCGGACGATCCTCTTCGGCCAAATTTATTCGCTGAATGTACGAGCAAGCTTGTGCCTCTCCGAGGTAAGCTTTTCTTTCTGCAGTAAGGTCTCCTCCTCCTGCATCTCCTCCTGTAATAACATTACAATCAAATGCCCCAAAACGTATGGAAAATACCTCTCGTTCTGGTTGCCTTGGTTTCTTGGGAAGATCGGGGTCGTCCTCGGCATCATCTTCATGTTCTCTCTTCTTTTTCTCCTCTGCTCGACAAGGAGATCTAGACCTCTCTCTAGTTCGATCATTATTTCTTCTTCCACCTCCCCGATCAACATACTTTGCTAGCTTTCCTCTTCGGATGAGTGTTTCAATCTCGTTCTGAAGAGTTATGCAATTCTTAGTCATATGGCTATGATCCTTGTGGAACTCGCAATATTTATCCCTGTTCCTCGCATCGGGGTCTGACCTCAGTTTCTTCGGCCACTTTACCTCTTCGCTATTCTTGATTTCTTCGAAGACATGATTAATACCCATTTTCAAGGGAGTATAATTATCGTATTTCTTCAGGACTTCCCATGATGACTTATTATTTCTGGAACGCTTGTCACCGCCATTGCCCTTATGCTCTTTATTCTTAGACTTGTCGACTTCCAGTTTGGTGTCTTTATCCATATTCTTTTTTGCAGCCATAGCCTCCTCGGCATTCATGATTTTGGACGCTTTTGCCATCAACTCTGACATAGTTTTAGGTGGATCTTTCGCTAAAGTGTAATACAACTTATTAGGCAATAAACCACTCATCAAGGCGGTGATTGTTGTCTTTTCCTCATAATCTATGACTTCCAGTTTCTCGTTATTGAAACGAGTTATGTAATCTCTAGTGCTTTCACCAGATTTTTGTCTAACACTTAACAAATGTGCTACTCTTTTTACTGACTTTGCTCCAAAACAGAAATTGCCGATGAACAACTCAGCTAGTTGAAAGAAAGTTGAAATCTTACCCCGAGGAAGATTGTTGTACCATATCTAGGCAGATCCAGTAAGAGTTCCCGAGAATGCCCTACATCTCATCTCGTCGGGGACAGCATAGATGTCGGCAGCAGCTTGATATTGCTCTATGTGAAGAATAGGATCTGTCTTTCCATCGTATTTGGGGGTCACCAAAGGGGCTTTAAATTTTGACGGTGTTGAAAAATTTACAATGGCCTGGACAAAAGGTGTCCCTTGAACAAAAGTTCGTTGTAGGGGATTCTTCGCCTTAGCCATTTCTCCCAATCTATCTTCCAACCGCTCAAGAGATCCTTTCCACGCTTCATTTCCTTCCTCGGGCCTATTGGTTCAAGCGATTGATCGTTCTGAATTAGCCTCTTGAGATTTATCTTGTCGAGCAGCTGGTCGTGACTGTGCTGATCCTTCTCTTAGATCTGATGGTTATCGAAAACTCCTCGACATGGTCTTAGGTGGACTCCTATTCCTCCTAGGGCCTAATCGGCTGAAAGGAGAGGCCCTACTTAACCTTTCCAATGCGCTGGCCCTTTCTGGGGAAAGGGTGACACGTTGTTCAGTATCTGTAACCCGTACTGACGAAGTTTGCCCGGGTTGATAAGAGAAATCATCAGATTCCTCATTACGATATGATTCAGTACGCCTGGATCGCGAAGAAAATAAATAGGTTTGCCTCTGACCACTTCGATGCCCTGACTGTGCAGGTACTCTGCCATGAAGAGTTTGTATGAGTTGCCGCATCGTATCTTGCATGGCGGTTTGTCCTTGAGCCAGATTTGTCATAATTCCGGCCAGATCTGGAGGTGCAGAGGGACTTGGAGGATTTCCAGCATTTCCAGCGTTTCGATTGCTAGATTATGGATTATCTGCCATTGGTGATGAATGATCTTTGGTGAAAAACGATAATAACAAATCGTTCTCCACAGACGGCGCCAATCTGTTGATGTAAAAAATTAGATCGCTCTAATTATTCAATCACAGATAAATAAAATGAGACAAAGATTTTTAAAGTGGTTCAGCCTTATAAGAATGGCCTACGTCCACTGTTATGTTATTGCTAAGTGTTTGGGAATTCTCGATTACAAGATCTATCAAGAAATTCCGGTCCCCCTTGAATGAGGGTGATACAAGGTATTTATAGCCCTTTAGGCTGTACATGAAAGGGTGTTACATTAAATGATACATATATGAAAGGGTAATTCATTTAATGTTCTTCAAACGTGCGCGTCAAGATGATAAGCATTCAATGAATAGTTAAACTGTTGATTATCTGGCAATTAATGCTGTGGTCGAGGTGCAGCTCGAACCGCCTTAGTTGCTCGTCGTCCAAGAGTTCCTCGGAGCATTAGAGTTCCTCGGAAGGTAAGAGTACCTCGGAGGGTTGTTCCTCGGAGTATACTTGTTGCTCAGAGTGAGTATGTTGGTCGGGGAAACAATCTTCCTCGTTGCTATTGTGCCACGTAGATTGACATGTGTCTTCTTATTATTCGTCCACATCAGCATATTAATTTTGGTATCAACAATTTGTTTATGTGAATATAGTTGAATAAACTTTGATTGCTCTCCCAATTGTTATATTCAATGCCTTTTATGGGAGTTGTTTGTCCAATTTTGATATTGCTCTTATTTTCCCATTATCTCGAGCTTTCATTCTGAACACTTTGAATCTGTATTTACATTCCTTTCATTTCGTACCCTATCCAAACCTACGTTACAACCCTATTAAAGTCCTATGTGATCTTAAGTAGGTGTAATTCAAAGGTTTAAATAGTTTTGATAATCTATGAAAATGCATTCCGCCTCTTTTAATGAGCGGTATCTTTCATTGAGATTACAATTTTTTATTTTATATATAGTGTTCTTCTTCTGTGACATGTGCGTGGCCTAGTTTCCATTTCCATTTACTCTTTATGCCCGCATGTTCCGTGTGTTACCTCCCTGTTTCGAGTGAATTCACTTGATGAGTGTAATCCCCGTGAGGATTGAATATATGCTTGTTTTATTTAGCATCCGATTTATTTAAGTTTTTACCAAATCACACTTTGTATGTGCTCTCTCCCCTCCCACATTTTAAGGTTTCAATTCTATGAGGTGCATTCAATAATGTTAATGATTCAGACTTTTGTTTGAATTCGTTCATTTTGCTAATAATGCGTATGAAATCCTTTTCGTTATTTTTTGTCTTGTCGCATGTTAGTTTGGGCATATTTTGAGGAAACCATATGATGTTTATGGGTATCATCCCTGAAAACCCTCACGAGACGTCACTCATCCACTAGGGTAACCTAAGGGTTTAAGGGCTTATTGCAGATGCTAAATGCAATCGCGCGCCCTACGAAAGTGGCATTTATATTTTGATGCATATATATACGTCTTGTAATGCCCCCTATGGACTAGTTTGTTTGTTTCATTACTAGGGACTAGCAATGTCTAAGTTAGGGGGTGTGATTCGTATCGAATATTGCATATTTTCGCCCTTTATCTTTATGCATTCTAGCGCTTTTACGGTCCTTAATACCTATATATATGCTCATTAACCAGACAACATTGGATTTGGATATATATATGTTTTGCAGGGGTTAATTGTGCTTTTGTAGGTATTGGAACGCTAAAAGTGAGGATCCATTGCATTTAGGAGAAGTTTCGTCATTGGATTCTACTTCAAGGGCATTTTAGTCAATTCACATTTCTTCTCCAGCTCATGGAAATTCTGCGGATGGGTATTTCGTTGAGCATACTTCGCGTGGCAGCAAGCGGTTCGTGATTTCAAGTCCGGACGATGAAGTTATGGCCGTTTTCGTAATGGATCTTTCATCCCCTCTTTATGGACCAAATAGCTGCCAAAAATAGAGTACCGATCGACCGCGATCACCAAATATTTGTTGATCTTTTTCTTTTTACTTTTCTTTTTCCTTTATTTCTTTTCCTACTTACTATATAAACGAATTTTGTTGTAAATATCAGATATACTTAGATAGAATAGATTTTAGGTTAGTTTAGCTTAGGATTTGGGAGTTGAGAGCTCATTTCTTCTTCCTCATTTGGTGTGACAACATTTGGGTTTGTAAGATTGGTACTTTCATCTTCCCTCTCCATTAATATAGTTTGTATTTCCTTTATTATTGCTTTGTAGTTAATTTACATGCTTTCATAATTAGGTTTACATGCTTTATTTTCGTGCTTTCTAGTGTAGTTTTATTGCGTTTATTTACCGTGTTTATTTACCACATTTTTAATATGCATTCTAACTAATTTAGTCTAGGTTGTGTCGGATTGAACTCATTCCGGGTTGATAGGTTGCTTGGCTATGGTGATGGCGTTTACGGGTCTATTTCGGGTGCATTGTCCTAGTT
The DNA here is from genome assembly GCA_949130495.1 of Sambucus nigra. Classification (NCBI taxonomy): domain Eukaryota; kingdom Viridiplantae; phylum Streptophyta; class Magnoliopsida; order Dipsacales; family Adoxaceae; genus Sambucus; species Sambucus nigra. The sequence continues at coordinate 647,319,910 of OX422212.1, forward strand.
ATTACGCCTAGGGGATTTGACGGGGCATATCATGTATGCTCTGTGCTTATGACCTTGCGACATAATTTCCAAGGTATTTGTTGACGCCAAAATCGTATTAGGCTTTTATGCGAATTTAGGGGGTGACAACCCTTGGTTCAATTAACTGTCGAAACGAGACGCATTCGTAATAACTCGTCGACCCATGTAACCATTTTATACTAATTAACTCGGGTGAGGGATATTCGATGCAACCTATAGTTTTTACTCGCTTTATTAGTCTAGCTTTATTTTCCCACGCCTAGATTAATCATTTCCCTTTTTGCATCTGATTAGGCATAAATTCTTCACATTTATCCCCTTAATTTCAGTATTTTTATGATCCCATGCGGTGTAAATAGCTTGGATTTATCTCATATTTATGCTACTAACCCTTTTTGGTAAGTATTTCGTATTTTGTGTATCTCTGATGTGTTTTACAGGTATTTCATGCAAGAAAAATAGAAAAGAGAACTCAAAATAGTGAAAGAAACCAAGAATCGGGGAGTTGAAGGGAATTTTCATAATTTTTCAGCCTTAGTCCGGAGGTGGGGCCAAGTATAAAGTTGAAGAGCTTTCAATTAAAAGAACACTAGAAAAAACGGCACCCAAATTCGAGCTACGGTGAAAGAGTTATGATCCCTTGAAGTTGTAAAAAAATCATAGAAGAAAGGCTAGGAAGGCAAGTTCAAGGGAATTTTCGTAATTCTTCAGCCCAATCCTGGAGGTGGGGCCTTCTAGAAATTTGATGATCTCGGAACAACAAGAATACTGGAAAAAATGGCACCCAAATCTGAGTTACGGTGAAGGAGTTAGGATAATTTGAAGTTGAGAAAAAATCCAAGGAAGAAAAGAAGAAAGTTGGAAAATATTCTAAATGTTGAAAGAGGCTCAAAACCAGCAAATTCACCCGAACTGGTACACCCGAAACCCGAACCAGTTCGCCCATTTGTCACGCTCCAGATCAGTTACAAAATTAGTCACGCTTTCTAAGTGTGATAAATTGCCAGATATGGGATTTTTATTTTGTGCTTATCTTTTAGCCAAAAGAGTTTTATGTTTTGGGGACTCTTCTAGATGACCTCTAGCCTATATATTTAGTCATTAGGACTCTTTTTATGAGGATTTCATTGATGTAAAAGTTTCATAACAAGTAGGAACATCTAGGAGAAGAATTTACATACTTTGCACCATTAATTCAAGAGCTTTTCCGGTTTTTCTTCAATCTTTGATTTCTTCTTACATGTTCTTGTTCTGTAATCTTGGTAACTTTTATTTCCAGCACTTTTATTATTATTTCCCATGTTAGGCTAGGATTTTAAAGGTTGGGATGAATGAACCCAACCTGATGTGGTAGTTGCATGTGTATAAAATTAATCCTCTAAATTTAATGGTTTATTACGACCGTATTGCGTAGAAATGCGACAATTGTAGATCTTTGGATCTCGTTTGATTTCGAGTAACCGGGATGCTTCAGAATGCAATTCGAGTGTAACTATCGCAATATCGATTTACTCGTCCTCTGATCAAGTATGGTGCGGGATTGAACCTCATATACGTAATGCTTGGGAGTACTAAATTATGGGTCTAATTAATCACTTAAATTTATGATTAATTTTATACCATCAATACTCTAGGGTTGGGGGATTGTGTCTCTACCTTAATTTTCCAATTAGTTTTAGTTAACTTCTTTATTTTTCCCTTTTTCCTTTCTCACTCAATCATCATCTTTTACACTTTGTTTTTGAAGTAATAAATCATTAAAATCTATCAAACATTCCGTGTGGATTCGATACCCAGACTCTCCACTATACTCCGCAAGAGTGTAGTTAAAGTTTAGTTTTTTTTTGTATTGTAGTTGGAAACTAATAACAACAATTAGCGTATTTACACGGACGCTCGGTTTTCAACACGATCAAAATGGCGCCGTTGTCGGGGAGTGTTTTGTTATAGATTATAATTGATTTACTATTTCATAAGATATTTTTCTTCTTTTTTTGTTTTAACCTTTTTACAGGGTAGCACAATTGAGCCAAGAAACATTGAATCCTTAATCGCACACCTCTTTACGTGGATTGTCCGTCTACAAACTATTCGGTAATCATGTCTTTTCATAGTGAGTTCAGTAATTATAATGGTTTATATGGGAATAGTTCTCAAACTTTTTATTTTCAAGAATCCCTGCCTCGAGCTATTACCATTGGTGAGGGCCTTCGAATTCTTGAGAATGAAAGGCTTGAGAATATATATCGGGAAGAAAATCATTTTCGAGCCTTTTATTTTCAAAAACCTCGGCCTCGACCTATTACCATTGGTGAGGCCTATCTATGTATTGAGTATGAAGGGCTTGAAAACAAATATCAGGAAAAAAATCATTTTTGGGAGCAAGATTTGGATGCATTATTCGAATCCAATGACGACTTTTCTCCCGAGGTTATAGAGCCAAGGAATCCTACTCGGGAAGAAAGAATGTTTTTTATAATCAAACAAATACTCAAGTTTCTTTCCACCCAAAGCACGATAAATATCGATATTGGTTTTATTAAGGAAATTCTCGCACTTTGTGATGAGATTCGTTATGATTGGAAAAACAAAGAGGAGGTTGAGACTTGCGTGTCAGCTCAAATTTTTGAAGAACATCTCATTGAAAGTGAGTCCTTTCCCCTTGAAATTAAATCTCCAATTGATGATGAATCACATGAGATTGAGTTTATCTCATCACCATTCCCGTTCACCGTTATTGAACCATTAGAAGTACCGCTAGATTCCTATGAGTCGGTTGAAAATTTTGAAACGTTTACACCTTTTACCGACAAAGACACTTTGCTAGAATTTTTTTCTATTATGGACTCTTCCTTTTTGTGTGCCCCTCTCCCCATACTACTTCAAAAATATTTGGGAGGTGATTATATTTTTCTTGGATCTCAATTGTACTTGTCCCTCCTAGCATCTAAACCACCCATCATGCCGTTAAAATTTTTAATTGGTGATGGTTTATTTTTTCCATCTCACACATACCTTCCATTGTTCAAACGGAATCCTTATATTTCGTGAGGCATGCATGAAAATGAGGGGACACTGATTACCCCTCAAAGTCAAATTGTATTTTGGGTGGATCCTCAAATTTTTTGACTTCTAGTGTATAACTTATTAGAATTTCAAATCGTAGGTTGTACAATAGTTAGCTTATTTTTTTTTTTAGAGTTTTTGTTATTCTTTTTTTGCTATGCTTGGTTCTAACATGTTTTGTAGATTCAATGGACTCATACTTTTCGGGGATTGCTCCATTTTGGGTAATATCTTTCTTTTCCTCTCTTTATGTTGTGTTCTTGATTCGCATTGACGCAATGCAATAGTTAAGTTAGGGGGTGTGGGATATTCTTCCCTTTTATTATTTAGTTTCATTGATTCGATCACATGTTCTTTACAAGTGTCTTTTTTTAATTTTCAAAAATAAAAATTGAAAATTTTTGAAAAAACAAGAGAAAAAATGAAAAATTTTAAAAAAAAGCCAAAAATATTTTTCTTCAAAATAAATAAAGATCGGAATTTAAAAGCTTCAAAAATGTCACATTTTTTCTGTCTCAAATTGTAAAATTCAAAATACACAAAGCCGAAAGTGACCAAAGATGGAAATTGAGCGAAAATTAAAGACTTAACGAATAAGTGTGGCGATTAATCAACCCGGTGGGATTACGAGCCTATCGATTTTTTTCGAGTTTTTAAATCAATCCGAGTTAATGATTAACTCAAAGTTCATTTCAGCGTTTTGAAAAAAAAGTCGTTGATGATCTCTATTTTATTGTTTTGATCGGTTATGGGAAATAGAATGTTGCCTCGAAAAGCGGGCTACAAATCTCTAAATTAAATTAATCTCGGGACGCATATGGTAAATTAATAAGTAATTCGGACAATGAAGTAGGCCATCATGTGTTACGCAAAAGTATTAGCCATAAAAAGATGTGAAAAATTATCCCTTTGATAACCCAATTGAGCCGAATAAAATTTATCCTTTTCATTTGGTACCTTCAAAACCCCAAGTAGCTCGAAATTGCAAAAATAGAATATTCATTAAAGTCCGAAAAGTGCATAAGAATGGGAAAGAAAAATAATAGAAATGCTAAAAAAATAGCAAGAAAAGAAAAGAAGTGAAAAACAGAAAAATAGAGAAAAGGAATAGAAAATGAGCAAAAGCCCGAAAAAGCACTAAGGGACATCATAAGAAAAAAAATTTAATTCCGAACTTTCCAAACATATTCATGTTACCCAATTACACCTTAAACCCGAAAAAGTCTTAACCCAGTCCGAATTGCGAAATTACTTACCGCGAAGAGCTAAGGCACAAAAGATAATATAATAGATTAAATGTGTGAAAAAGAGGCGATGTTCCCGTTTTCCAATGACCATATTCCGATGATGAGATCTATTCACCATATATTTTTGTCTTTCAATTTGTGTGCGTGAACTTGTGTCCATTATATTTACTTTTTTTATCACGCATATACTGAGAGAATAAGCCATATTTTCGAGAGATTCGTTTGAGAGAGCATCCCGTGAGCATTTGAATCAAAACGAATTTCGAAAAGTAATGTAATGATCAATCAGTGAAAGTTAGCAGTTCGATTTTTGGCTTCGCACACACACACACACTATGACTTGAGACTGTAAATATAACTTTAAGGTGACCGTTTTTGGAGAGTTTAAATTGCACAATTTTTAAGTATTTTGATTTTATATTTAGTCAATAAAGAATTTTGTGGGTATATTCACTGCAAACTCTCACGAGACACAACTTGTCCTACTAGGGTAACCTAGGGGTTTAAAGGCTTGTTGCATATGCTAAATGCAATCGCTTGCCCGCGAAAGAGGTATTCGATCCCAATAAAAGCTTTTGAAGGGTCTTTAAATCATACTCTCATTCTTTTACATTGTTCGGGATGCGCAAAGTTCTAAGTTAGGGGGGTTTGATTAGGCATAAATTCTTCACATTTATCCCCTTAATTTCAGTATTTTTATGATCCCGTGCGGTGTAAATAGCTTGGATTTGTCTCATAATTATGCTACTAATCCTTTTTGGCAAGTATTTCGTATTTTGTGTATCTCTTATGTGTTTTACAGGTATTTCATGCAAGAAAAATGAAAAAGAGAAGTCAAAATAGTGAAAGAAACCAAGAATCAGGGAGTTGAAGGGTATTTTTGTAATTTTATATCCTTAGTCCGGAGGTGGGTCCAAGTAGAAAGTTTAATAGCTTTCAATTAAAAGAACACTAGAAAAAATGGCACCCAAATCCGAGCTACGGTGAAAGAGTTATGATCCCTTGAAATTGAGGAAAAATCATAGAAGAAAGGCTAAGAAGGCAAGTTCAAGGGCATTTTCGTAATTCTTCAGCCCAATAACAGACGTGGGGCCTTCTGGAAAGTTGAAGATCTCGGAACAAAAAGAATACTCGAAAAAATGGCACCCAAATCCAAGCTACGGTGAAGGAGTTATGATCATTTGAAGTTGAGAAAAAATCCAAGGAAGAAAAGAAGAAAGTTGGAAAATATTCTAAGTGTTGAAAGAGGCCCAAAACCAGCAAATTCACCCGAACCGGTACACCCAGAACCCGAACCGGTTTGCCCATTGTCACGCTCTAGATCTGTTACAAAATTAGTCACGCTTTCTAAGTGTGACAAATTGCCAGATACGGGATTTTTATTTTGTGCTTACCTTTTAGCCAAAAGATTTTTATGTTTTGGGGACTCTTCTAAACGAACTCTAGCCTATATATTTATTCTTTCGGACTCTTTTTATGAGGATTTCATTGATGTAAAAGTTGCATAACAAGTAGGAACATCTAGGAGAAGAATTTACATACTTTGCACCATTAATTCAAGAGCTTTTCCGATTTTTCTTCAATCTTTGATTTCTTCTGGCATGTTCTTGTTCTTTAATCTTGGTAACTTTTATTTCCAGCACTTTTATTATTATTTCCCATGTTAGGCTAGGCTTTTAAAGGTTGGGAACCCAACCTGATGTGGTAATTGCATGTGTATAAAATTAATCCTCTAAATTTAATGGTTTATTACGACCATATTGCGTAGAAACGCGATAATTGTAGATCTTTGGATCTCGTTTTCTTTCGGGTTACCAAGATGCTTCAGAATGAAATTCAAGTGTAACTATCGTAATACCGATTTACTCGTCCTCTGATTAAGTATGGTGCGGGCTTGAACCTCATATACGTAATGCTTGGGAGTACTAAATTATGGGTCTAATTAATCACTTAAATTTACGATTAATTTTATACCATCAATACTCTAGGGTTGGGGGATTGTGTCTCTACCTTAATTTTCCAATTAGTTTTAGTTAACTTCTTTATTTTTCCCTTTTTCCTTTCTCACTCAATCATCATCTTTTACACTTTGTTTTTGAAGTAATAAATTAATTAAAATCTATCAAACATTCCCTGTGGATTCGATACCCAGACTCGCCACTATACTCCGCAAGAGTGTAGTTAAAGTTTAGGGTTTTTTTTGTATTGTGGTCGGAAATCAATAACAACGATTAGCGTATTTACACGAACGCTCGATTTTCAACACGATCAGCATCTTTTCCTTTTTGTTGTAATTATCTTTTACACTTTTATTTCTGAAGTATTATATCAATTAAATTCTAGCAACTCGTCTCAGTGGAATTTCGATACTCGACTTACCGCTACACTTGTATTGCAAGTGCAGTCATAATTTAGGTTTTTGTATTGAGGCGGTGAACAAAAAACAACGATCGGCGCTTGATGCGCATCACTTTTCACCCTTAATCATTCACATTGTTGTATACGAGTAAATTTTGGGTTTTATGGGGATAACCTTTATTTCTCTCTTATTAAGCCACGAGAGAAAGAAAGAAAAGAAAGAAGTAAGAAAAGAAAGAGGAGAAATGAAAATGAAAAGGAAGAAGAAAAGGAGAACTCCGGCAGATCCCAGCACGAGGTCGTCGAATTTATCCAATGAGGCAAGTGTTTAAGTTGCTTTAATTATTTATGTGTGTTTATAATTCATATTATAGTTGGTGTAAACTATATGATTTTTGGGTTGTGATTCTTGAACCAAAATGGATTTTTCATAAATGATTTCATATAAATTGAGGTGATAACAACTCCATATGAAAAGTGAGTTTGAATCCATGTTAATGGTATAATTTTAGGTGAGAAATTATAAGACTTGAATAAAATTGAGGTTTAAGTAAGTTAGAGTTTCAATCTTAGTTAAATTGAGGAATACCATGATAAATTGATGTGTTGGGTAGAAATAAGTGTGTAGAAGTTTATAGTGATGGTTGGGGATATTAGAAACTATAAATTTTGGAGTTGGAGAAGATGATGAACTCCCGAGCTGAACACGTCGAACTGTTGAATTGTGGTTCAATTTGGGTCACTGGATCGGTTCATTTTGGGGACGTTGATTCAGTTCGTTTATTAGCCACCGGACCGATTCACTTTTTTTTGCCATCGGTTCAGTTCGTTTATAACAGTTAAATTTGAGAAATTTTTCTTAGACTAAAAGGATTGGACAAAAATTCCTTTTGGAGATAAATATTCGGGGATCCTAAATAGAGTGTGAGGGACTCTAAAGATTAAATGAGTGATATATAAATCTCGGGTTAACGGGGATAAGATCTGGGTTATATATTTCGGAGTGTTTGGGACGAATGATACTAAAAAAAATGATTTCGGAGGGTATATATACATTTATGTGTGTAGAATATATGTGTCGATAGTAGATGAGTGATTCTGAATGTGCTAGTAGGATGAAGTTAGAATACTAGCTAGACGTGATAAGCTAATATTCAGAAGGAATTAATGTGATAATTATATCGTAAGTGAGAGAATACTTATGGGATTAAAATAAGTGTGTGTATACTTATGAATTGATATGAATTGGTATATTAGGGATTATAGGCTAATCCCATGTAAGATAGGCATGAATATATATATATACAGAGAGAGAGAGCGAGAGAGAGAGAGTATATATGATATATTTATGTGAAACATACCCCTCTAATTATATCATGGGAAGTTGCACGATGTGGGTGAATCCCTTGGCTTGAGGAGCAGGGTGACTATACTCCCCAAGTCATAGCGTCCAGTTTTTAAGCAGTGTGGCTCTTTATCATGGGTAAGACGTCTTGAGTATAATTTGGTCCTACTTTCAGGTGAGGAACTATGACAGATTCCCTTACATTTGTGTTATGTTTTTTATCCGGTAGTGTGAGATCCCAACCGGTGGTACTCGGGATGATATGTGTTCCCTGGAAGATGATAACATTCTAGAGACTGCATCCATTGAGTTATAGCTCTTAGGGATGGTTATTATACTTATATAGTGTGTAATATATAAGTATGGATATACTTGATGTGTATAGTATATTGTATATATATATGAATATGTGAAAAGATTTATATATATGAACAAAATAAAGAATGAAAAGCATAATGATTTCTTATTACATCCGGGAGAATAAAATTCGAAATAAAATGTGATATATGTATATAAAGATGAGATATTATATACGAGACTGATAACACTAAAACGTGAATAGTGTATTATAACTAGTGAAAGTTATTCATAATGAACGGAGAAATTATAAGTGAGAATTTATAATGCATAAGCTTGGAGGAAAGCTTAGAATATTATATATGCGGGGCATGAGATAACATTTGGGTGTTTAGAAGTTTGGTGAGACGCTAGTTAGGCGAGGTAGCATAACTAGGGTGTTTAAAATACATGCGTTAGGTGTGCACTGTTAGATGAGAGGTGAGAAGTATCTCATGTGAGTACGATACCAGTTTAAATATGGAGAATATCATATTTCAAATGATAAAGTATTTTAAACAATTGCCAAATATTTTCAAAACGTTTTGGGCTCTGACTCGCTTGCAAATATTTAAAAAAAACCTTTTAGGTGTCAAGCCACATGGACACGTAGATGATATTATTCATTCGAGTTAGACGATGCTGCAGCAGTTGTGGATGATAGTAGGGATTGTTTAGGTGCTTCTATCCTTGTGATATAGATAGGAGGCATCGTGAGTTATATTCGGGCATGTTGCCCAACTGTTGTCATTTACTTTTTTTTTTGCTTTTTCGTTTGCGCATATTCGATATGGTTGTATTAATATTTTACTGAGAGTTATCGGTTATTGTTTTATTAAATTAAATTAATTTTTTTATTATTATGTGGATGGATTAATTGTGTGGTTAAGAAAAAGATTAAAAAGTTTAAAATTTTGATGCCGGGCCAAATAGGTTGTTAGTAATTAAATTGGTTTTCGACAGTGATGCTGAGAATGAACCATATGAGAATCCTGTTTTATTTTGATAAAGGATTGATCAACCATGATTAAAATAGACCGGGTGTCACAGATGGTATCAGAGCATCAGTTTCTAGTGTCTTTAGGAATTTGTTGTACTACGCTTTTAGCATTGCTTTCTATTTTATATATATCCCTATTCTTAGGATTGGTGATTCATATGGTGAGGTTTCTTTCTCCTATGATAATGTATAATTATAGTGAATCTTATATGCATTCGGGTGTGCTTCGTATGTCGACATGCAAAGGAAGACCAGTGAGGGCCTTTGCGAGAATAGCAGGAGGCGGGACTCAGTTGGAGATATAAAATATTTCGGGGACAATTACCATAGTCGAAGTCACCCTTATTATTGCTCGGTAAGTTGGGGTTGTAAGGATTGTTAGGGTGAAACATATTTACTTTTTCAAGTATCGGTATAGTAGAAGGTGGTGTCAAATTATCCTCACCTAACGTGGTTAGAATGGGAGAAAGTCATAGGGGTCTTTGAAGAGGACCACCAGTTGGAATTTTAGAAAATGCGGAGATCGTGTGTGTTAGCCCATGGATGTAAGATACCCAGAGGCTTTGGTATATAGCAGAGTGTAGTATACCCAGAAGTGAAAAAAAAATTAGGGTAAAATTTTCTTAGCTTGTGGGAGCAGTGTTGTAATGGTGGAGTCAATCACCCCGATTAAAAAATGAAAATTATGCCAATGGAAGGATCTTAGGTAGGGTTTGATCACAAGTTCCTTCATATTTTGTTCAGAAAGAGATGTGAATGATATTCTGAACTCATCACAGGAGGGCTGGACACATTCCCATTTGTGAAAAATTATTTACTTGTCTATCGAACTTTGTACCTGATGAGGTAGGTACAATGGAGAAAATAGTCCTTAAGTGGGTGATGGACTCACGAGAGTAGTCGCCGGCACTTAAAGGAAATTCTTCTTGGTGGATTGATGCAGATGGAGACAATATCTTGCTTTTGACAGTGAGGATATTAATGCTTATTTCTAAAGGGAGCTAAAAGAGTTCAAGGATTTAGTAAGAGTGTAAGACTGGATGAAACGGTTCTAACGAAACATCGCAGGGGGAGACCCATCAGGGGACCCATTTAAATGATTCAAATAGATGAATTCCTACTGAGTGATGGTGGATTCAGTCAGGGATGTTAAAGCCAACAATGTGTTCCTTAGGGGAGCTAAGGGAACATCGTGGATAACCATCACGGTCGAAGCTACCAAGGTCCAAGAGAAGGATAACCCTAATACGGTATGTATGTCCAGGAATAGAGGATTGTATAGAGATATTTTTATGTGTGGAGAGTAGGACCACATACATTGATTTTACCCAAAGCGAGTAAAGGGTCAAGAGTATTGTGCCTAGTAGGGTCAATGATTAAGATAGTTTTGATTCAGTTCGGACAAGCGTGTCATGACTGGTAACCATGTAAGAAGCCAGGGCGATTGGCAAGGTAGAAATATAAGTTTATCCTCGAGGGAATGATGTATGCTTTATGTGAAATGAGCGAGTCACGATATTTTGATTAGAACTAGATTTGTGTGTTGGATGAGTTTAGTACATATATCGATAACATTATTATGTTTATGTATTTTCCGGGGTATAGTGAGGTTATCTTTGGTTTCATCTGTGGGGAAGCAGGTGTAGTCATAATGGTATACATTTTATTGGAATTACTCGTACTAGTGATGTGTTACACGATTATGATATTATCTTGAGTATAAACTGGTTAGAAATGGTTAGAACGATAATGGGTTGTTATTGCAAGGCTATCGTGTTCGCTGTTCGAGGGAAGGATGTGTTGTTTTGGAGATGCCTCATCTGAAAGAGGGTCAATCTCACATTTATATTATATTATGATCGAGACTTTGGAGAATATAGTTGTCTTGAGATTTGATTCCGGTGTGTAGAGGGAATTTACTGATATGATTCGACTTATATTAGGTTTACTGTTGAGCGGAGGGATTGAGTTCGTTACTATATTTACGCTCAAGACTTTGTGATAGGGAGGGCACATTGTTATATCACTCCTTTAGAGACGTGGGAGTTGAGATTTATATTTATATGTCTGGGGATAGGATTTTGAGAGTCCCGAGTATGTGTTTGAAGTTTATGGAATTTGATTACTTCCAATGTTGAGTGATAGTGCATTTGGGAAAGTTCCTTGTTTGAATGTGATTACAGGACGAGATACGCATGAACCTTGATAAATGTCGTGAGTAGAGAGACATTGATTGATTCTAGGATGTTAATTTTGAATGTTAGTTAATGAATGTGTGGAGAAAACATTTTGAGATGAGAACTTTTTATGTTATAAGGCTTGAGAAGCCGGTAATGTTGTGATAAAGAACTAAAAAAATTTCTCACCATAAGTTGAAGAGTGGGACAATGTTGAGAAGGATTAAATTATGATTTATGGGGTGATTGAGAATACCCATGTGTTATAGCCATGCTGAGCATGTGAGGACGATAAGGTAATGTATGTTTCATGTAAGATGTTTGTTATGTTATGTTATGTCAATATTGCACGGATAATAGGGTGTATGGGCACCCTTGTTAGATGATTTCAAAAATCGTCCGAGGTAAAAGGACGTGGGAATAAATGTGTGGAATTTATGCCTATGGGGCAGTTATAAACGGAGATGGAATGATAGGATGGATTAAACGTCGTGTGAGAAGGACGGTGATCCATGTATATATGTGCAATGAGAGTAGCACACCCGAGATGAGTTTAAAGGATGCGGGAATCCATTTAAAAGGATATATCTTGAGAAGAGGAAAATCCAACTACCGTGGGAGAGTGAATCGGAGTTCTACTCTGTCGAAGGTTAAGGGTGGCTTGCGCATAAATAGAATGCTGATGTCTATAAGGCAAAAAGGGCCCAGAATTGCGCATTGTGGCAAAAAGTGCACCGATCATGATTTTTGGTATACCCCAGGGAAAGAAGAGTAGTATAAAGTACCACTTAATGTGAGATATTATAGTTGGGAATTTGTGTTAGGTGAGACATAGTGATATTGTCTTCGAGTGCACCACTTATAGATGGAAATAGGTTGGGGTGTCCAAATATTTCTTTGAAAAGAAGGATTGCACCGGTGCAAGGTGCCTCCCAATATTATTGTGAATCAGGATGATTGAGTCACTGCGGTTGTTTTACTTCTACAAATGATATAGCTTATAAGTGAAGTAAAACATAGTACGATAATTAAGAGGTAAAAAATTACCGATTAGTAGAGTCACTCATACTTATTTGTCATAGACAAGGTGCTTATTGAGGTTTTGTGTGGAAAAGCCTGACCATTCTCCCTCTGATTGAATTAGAGGTGAGTGGAAAATTAAATTTTTTGATCGGGCGAGAGTTAGAGTCCGTTGACAAAAGTGGGATAACCACAAATTGTTGGGATGGATACGAGAAGTTGACACTTAGTGATGTGAGGCCTTCCAATAAAAATGAGGCGACAGAGCCAGTGATGTATATGCTCGTCTTATTCGGATATCGTTGGTAGAAGAACAATGTGTGAGGTGTCGTTATTGAGGTGAGATCTTATGACTGAGGGAGTATATCAGTATAAAGAGAATTGAACAAGCTTGTCAGGAAGCTGGGGCTATAATGATTAAGCCTTTAGACAGGTGGGTACCACTAGAGGGTGTATAGTAGAGTAACCCTTAGGTTATTTTTAGAATGATCTCGAGTACTAGAGGATGTCGTGTTGTTAAAGATCCTGAGTCTTAGTACCGGCTATATTCGAGGGGGGTGTATGTAATACCCGTACTTTTTTAGGTATCTATGGGTATTTAAATTACTTGAGTGGGTGTAATTTAATACTCGAAAAATGATTTGAGAAATTAAGTGATTGGGATAAATATTAATGTACGAGTTTTGGATTATTTTATATCATGTCGCGATTGGAAAAAGCGACAAGTAATAATATTTTACTCGAAAAATACGTGCGGAGTTGTATTGGATTTAAAAAGGTGATTTTTTTATACGTGACTCAGATGGGGATTTCGAGTGCACTTTTGGTCTCGGATGGGCTAAAATAATCAAAATAGAGTACTTGGGGGTAGTGTTTGTGTTTCGAGGATTTTTTGGATCCGTAGGGACTCGTATTTGTGTATACGAGTCAACTTTGGGTTTAAGATGGGGATAACCCTTATTTCTCTCTTATTAAGCGACGAGAGAAAGAAAAAAAAAGAAAAAAGAAATAAAAGAAAGAAGAGAAAGGAATAAGAAAAGGAGAACTCCGACCAAGCTCTGACGAATCCGGCATGAGGTCATCAAATTTGTCCAACGAGGCAAGTGTTTAACTCGTTTTAATTATTTATGTGTGTTTATAATTCATATTATAGTTAGTGTAAACTATATGATTTTTGGGTTGGTATTCTTGAATCAAAATGGATTTTTTGAAAATGATTTCATATAAATTGAGGTGATAACAACTCCATATGAAATCTAAGTTTGAATCCATGTTAATGGTGTAATTTTTGGTGAGAAATTGTAATAGTTGAATAAAATTGAGGTTTAACAAAGTTAGGGTTTCAATCTTAGTTAAATTGAGGAATCCAAGAATAAATTGATGTGTTGGTTAAAAATAAGTGTATGTATATTTATAGTGATGGTTGGGGATGTTACAAGCCATAAATTTCAGAGTTAGAGAAGATGAACTCCCGAACTGAACATGTCAAACTGGTGAATTGCGGTTCGATTTGGATCACCGGATCGGTTTATTTTGGGGGCATTCGGTTTGGTTTATTTATTGGCCACTGGACCGGTTCGTTTTTTTAATTGGTTCGGTTCGTTTAGGACATTTAAATTTGAGAAAATTTTCTTGGACTAAAAAGATTAGAGAAGAATTCCTTTTGGAGATAAATATTCGGGGATCCTAAATAGAGTGTGAGGGTCTCTAAAAGATTAAATGAGTGATATATAAATCTCAGGTTAGCGGGGATAAGATCCAGATTATAAATTTTAGGAGTGTTTGGGGCGAACGATACTAAAAAAAATGATTTTGGCGGGTATATATACATTTATGCATGTAGAATATATGTGCCGATAGAAGCGATGAAATTTCAAAAAGGCTTTCAAACAAATATTTACGAAAATTTAAATTTTTTTAAGTATAAAAAGTGTACGTATAAAAAGTACGTATATGTAGAAAAGACATTGCACCAATGAATAATACTAAAATATCCGAATCGTGCGAGAAAAATGTAATTGTGTGAACATTTTTCATAGGCAAATCAACATAATCATTCATAACATAGGTGCACAAAGTCAAGAGATAATTCTAAAGAAAGAACTCGACTCAACTTTAGGTGTAAGAATGAGGAACAAGGTAAAATTGACTCGACTAATGAAACAAGCCATGAATTTAAATGATTCTCAAATCGATAATGCCAAACTATCTAATGCTTTTCAAGAGAGTCCGTTGTGCAATCCCATTAATCTTTTACTTTAACACGCTCAAAATTTCACATATATGAAAGTTCTCATATATTTTTGCAGATTCTATAATGCTCATATCTAGAAAAGCTTCAATGAATTAAAAGAAATAGGCCTTAACACTTATGTTTTTGTGTGTTGTTAATCTTTTAGGATCTTTTTCCAAATGGTGTCTTTTAATACAAAGATTATTTTGCTCTTTCATAACCCTTTTCCATTTCATAACATATAACAAATTTTCCAGGAAATGAAATCTGGGCAATGGTTCTTACAAGCACAACTTATCTCTTTTTATATTTAGTTCGTTATTAATCACGAGTGAGACGAGAACACCACATTCGACACATGATAAACAATTACAATGTTTAAAAAGTGCATACATGTGTGCAATAAAGGTGATAAGTATTCTAGCATGAAGAAAATGATCATCAATGATCAGTGAAATGATATCCACACATTATTAATTAAGCACACTAAAGAAATGAAGCTATGTCTCATAAATCACATGATTGGATAAAATCTGGGGGTGATCCAAATATCTTAAATGCACACCCATATATGGCGAAAAACAAAAACAAATTTATTTTTTGTCTTTTTTAAAAATTTTATCAAAAATAATATTTACTTGTAATTTTTCAAACTTTCTTAGAAAATGAAAATATTTTTAGAATTTTCAACATATATAAGAAATAAAGCATAGAAATACATAGAAATACAATTTAACAATAGGGATATATGGTATAAGCGTGATAAACACCCTACACTAGATAAAATACACGAACTCATTTTTTAAGAAATCGGATGCTCTGATACCAATTTGTAAGTAATTGTATGCTCTGAAACCAATTTGTAAACGCAACCCCAGAGTGGTTTCACAAAAATAAAAATTCTCTTTTTACAAGGTTTATCAATTTTATTTTTAAGCATGAAGCACCACTTTTAAACATATTTAATCTTTTTATTCTAAACATGTATATATGTGATAAAACAAATAAATTAAACCATGCATTCAACAAAGGCAAAGTTTCAGGAAAAACCCCTTCAGGTAAAACCTTTATTCATCACTTTAGAAATCTATAAGTCTGTCGACTTGCAGACTACTTGATATCCCCCACAAGCATAATGCTCAGTGTCTTGGTAGAACCTCCAAAGAATACTCTCAATCTAAAGAAGTCCACATGCAGCCTTCCACGCTCGGTATCCATCGATCAACAATAATCCTCACAATAATCTCAGTGAACTACAGTCCTCTATTAGCCTTCATCTTCTATAGTGAGTCCACTCAGGTATCACAAGTCATCCATAGAGATGCCTTATCCACAAAGGTGTATACAAAGATGCTAAATTTTTTAGGGTTTAAACGAATTCACAAAACCAAATATTCAGGATGTTTGTTTGTGAATTAAATAGTGTTTTCCAACACAAAAAATGAATAACTTTTGTAATAGATCTGCATAATCGAATATGTCAAAAGTCTTACAGAACTCAAAGACAAAATAGGTATTTATAGGACGTTCACAAAATTCGAGGCGGTGGCATCATTCGAACAATAATGTACCGTTGTTCTAATGAGATGATGATCTCGTTCGAACGAAGTTCATTCTTGCTTCTAACGACCTCCGAAAAACTTAAATAGTAATCCATCGTTTGAACCTCGCTTGAAAAACACATAAAACAACCTTCTAATGACATTTAAATTTGTTTCTAACGACATCCAATCTCGTTTCTAACCACATACAATCTCATTTGAACGAGATTAAAAATCAAAAGTACTTTTAGTTTCAAAATAAAAAAAACTCTTGTTCATTTTTTATAAAAATAAACATCCTAAAACATAATTCTGTAATTTAATTTTGACTCTAAATTGTTTTATAACTTTACGGGATGTTGAGAAGTCTTCAAACTTGGAGATGCTTGTGTTCGGTTTGTCTTGAGGATGCGTGATGATTTGTAACGGAATTGATCAAACTAGTCTAAAACTATGCTATGAACAATGCTAGAAAAAATGTTCTTACAAATCTCCCAATTTGGCTATTCCGGTACAAAGCAAACAAACTTAACTAAACACCAAATTAAAATAAAAAAAATTCTTATGACAAAAATCTTGACACCCTTCCTAACCTTATAAAGGAATGGCATAAGTCTCTTTACCTTCCAACTTCTTCTTCCATTTCTTTGGCAAACTTCGTCTTCATCCGTGTGTCTTGAATTTTGCTTTAAATGCCTACACTCATGAGACAAAAAACATATACCTCGTTACGCATCGAGTTTGAAATAAATTAAAACTCGAAAATAAATTCTCCCCCGTAAACCAAACTCATCAAAACTCCTTTTTAATTTTCTCTCCCATTTTTTTTTATCTTAAATAGACAAAGAAGTAGAACCATATGCACGAAACACGAAGCATCACGTAGAAGAAAAGATATCATAACAAAAAGATATAAATCAAGCATGTATAATGATAATCTCAAAGACCATCAACCAATTGTTTTTGAAAATTTTTAATTTTTTCAAAAAAATACAACAAATACAACTAACAATTCCATATATGAAACATGCAAAATATATCAAAGAAAATCTGACACACATATATAGGTATAAACGGCCACAAACACATAAGATTTACTCACTAGTATAATATCGATGTGTCCAAACGTGTGGTATGGAATGTGTAAGAGGGTACTTTAGATTATATATGGAGGCGTAACCCCTATTGAGTATGGTAATCACAAGTTAATTGGCCAAAGCTTTGGATTAGTGATAGGACACATAAACATGAACCCAATGAGGATAGACTCAACTTAAACTCACAAAAACTCTCGTGTATAACTCAGGTCATGCTAATGGATTTTAGAAGTGGCTCAGATAGAGGGAGAGGGAAGTAAGCACCCTAGATACACCCTGGCGGGCAAGTAAAAACACACAAAACACACACAACACCCTGAAGAATCTCTGTCAAGTATTAAAAGTTTCGTAATAAATGACAATGGTGAGTCGGTGAGCTCTCTAGTTTGCAATAACTCTTTTCAATTCTCAAAGAGAGGGTCCCCTCCTCAAAGGTGGTTGGGGTCCTTAAATAGCCCCCCACGCCACCCCCGAGGCAACTCAGTCATTAAAGACTATGAAAGACATCCCTCATACTTTATGTCACAACATTAAATGCCTGATGCACTAGTTGTCTCCACGTCATAAACATTAAATGCCAAGACATGCCTTTTGCCTAACCACTGTGTGTCAGGGGGTTGTTGTCGCAGAGGTGGCTCACCAACTGCCTGACAGCCCCAAATACCACGGTGGTTTACTCAAGTGCATGTCTGACATTGTTCAGACGGCTAGTGACATCACCCACAGTAGATGTGACATTAAGTCGAGGGTCGTTTGGTCCATAACTCAATGCCCGATGGAACTCCAAGTTGCTCCGCTTGAGGTTCCACGGTCAGGGTCCTTCGGTGTTTTACCAGGTGTATCTAAGATGGTCAGGACAAGCCCCAACGGTGCCTTACTTCTCAATCCTCCAAACCAAGTCCCTCTAAAGTTCCCATGGTGAGGTCATTCGATAGGGCATGAAAGCCCTCCCAGGTCCTGCCATGCCTGGTCTCTCGTGAGTACCGTTTGACCTCACCCAAACTGTATTATTATTATCGTTATGTCATTACAACCGTTCCAGCTTTACAGTGAATGTAATCAAAGGTACAATATGATTAACACAACAAGCTGAAGTATGAGTTTCCACGCTGAGCTGCCTCACCAAGATGTCACGCTTGAGTTGCCACGCTGAGCTTCCTCCCCAAGCTTCCACGCTGAGCTGCCTCACCAAGATGTCACGCTTGAGTTGCCACGCTGAGCTTCCTCCCCAAGCTGCCACGCTGAGCTGCCTCACCAAGATGTCACGCTTGAGTTGCCTACGCTGAGCTTCAAGCCCCCTCTACATTTCCCCCCTCGTGGAGAGATTTGTTGGGACAAGAAATGTCTGCACGAAATGCTCAACTTGATGGATTTTTCTTTGTGTAACCGTTGGAACATCTTCTTTGTTGGGGCCTTGTTAGATAAGTCTGACAAAAAAATTGGCGCCAAAAACTCAAGCTTGCTGAAGAAGGCAACGCTTCCTGTTCTCTATGCGTCATTTCATTAATGACGTTTGCTGTCTTTTCAACTGTCACAGCACTTCCCGAAGTGCCACGTGTTCATGTGAAATGATTACAGGCGGCGGTGCACGTGCGAGGGTGGGGAAATCTAAACGCCAAACTCGAAAGTCTCAACAACCATATTCAAAATATTTTGAACCTTAAACACGTGGGCCTCAGGGGTCTCTTTCCACTTCTTCCTTCTTCTTTGCTTATTTCCTTACTTCGTTATTATCTTCTTCATCAGACTGTCGCTTCTTTTTTAGAAAGAGAGAGAGAGAGAGAGACTCCATTGTTGCAAGAGCTATACCACCGTTTGTAATCGTCCGTCCCCATTGTTGCTCTCAATCCCTTTTCTCTCGAAGCTTTCTTTGTTACAGCTTCACTGTTTGTCATGGCGTCTTCAAGCAACCCCGCCATTTCCGCCACCAGTGTTCCGTCTGCCACCACCACTGCTGCCTCCGCCCTGGGTGCTGCTCGCCAAGAACAGCTGAGATTTTACCGTCGCTCTCCCATTTTTGGGGAGGGTGATGGCTTTGCTGTTGCCTGTAAGGCTGTCTGCTTTTCCTCCAAGTTTGACGCCCTCTTGTTGGGTGATGAGGACGAAGAGGTGTCTAAGTGGGGATTTCTGCCCCCAGAAGGAACTCTCAGATTTCGCTTAGAGCGAGGGGACTTCCCATGGTCCCATGTTGATTTTGAAGCACCCGGGGGATCCCCCGCACACTTTGTTGCCTGGAACTCTCACATGCAGAGTTCCTATACTGATGTCCTTACTAAGATTGGGCTGCAATGGGCAAGGTGGTTTGGTGAGTTTACTCTATCAAAGAACAACGCTGTCTTGCCTATACTGGTCTCTCGCTGGAACGTGGATACTCATACGTTCATTGCTGCCTGGGGTGAGTTTACCATAACTCTGGAGGATGTGTGTGAGCTCCTGGGCCTTGATGCAATAGGCCATGAGCCTTACACCGATGAAGCTCTTGATGCTCAAGAGACTGCGGATCGTTTGGAGTTGGATCGCATATGCCGAAGCTGCATCGGTTCTTCCAACAAAGCTACTTTTTCTCCCTTGATCAATTATTTCTTCCAGAGTTCTAGTGAAGGCAGTTCTTCATCAACTGCCCCTGGTCAAGGTACGCCGTTGGAGCTTCCTGCTTACATTCTTGTGATTTTGTCCCGTTTCTTTTTTACGGGCAAGCCCAACGATCAGCCCCGAAGAGACCTCATCAACCTGTCCCTTCGCCTAGCTCGAGGCATAAAGCTTCCCCTGGCTGCAATTGCCTTGGGATCCCTGTACACCTGGTTGGACAGGACTTTATTTGACATGGAACGTTCCATTGGCCGTTATAACTTGGCCAATTTTGCCAACAGTGTGCTTCTGACCAGTTTTCTCTACTTCCGCTTTCCTGCCGTAGCGGCCAAGCCCAACAGTCCTCCTTCGGCTGAAACAATTTTGCCTCCTCGGTCCTTCATTTATCATAAGAGGCAAAGCCGAAAGGAGTTGATTTCAGTGATTGATCGTTTTGAGAGTTTCGTTATGAGGCCCTATCAAGAAGAGGCCTTTTTTCATACTTGTAAATTTTTTCATCACGATGCCAGATTAATACGGGACCCTTCTCCTGACATTGAGGATCCCTCGCTTGCCGTGGTTCTTCTGCTTTCTCCTGGATATCTGCCCTCCTACGCCGAGTGGGGATACACGAGCGAGCATTATAATCCCAACCGATGCAGTCGTCAGTTTGGGTTTGACCAGGGGGTGCCACGTCCAGTTTTCCAATCATCAAACCCCAAAGTCTCCTTTGGCGAGGCATGCTCCTTGTTTTCTTCGACTGCTGCGTGGGGGATATCTTCAACAATGGCTGGGAGTGTCACCTTTCCCAGTATTACCAGGCATGGGTATGTGACCCCTCTGTTTGCCACCAAGTATTGGCCGAAGCAACTAGCTGAAATTGCTGAGTTTATTGAGGGAGAGCCTGTGTATCCTCCCATTTCTTCATTTTCTGCCCTGGAGTTGGGGCTAAAAGGCAACTCTGTACTTGGGATAGAATTCCCTCTAAGTTCAACCCACAAAGCGCCTCCCAACGAGCTTCCCCCACTTTGTGCCATGGTCCCAGTTGCCACGCCAAAGTCCAAAACTGCTGCGAAGAAGAAGGCTTCCCCCTCTACTACGATTACTACCGACGAGGGGGCTTCTCCACCACCTGCCAAGAAGGCAAGAACGGCCAAGAGTGGGACATCGAAATCGAAATCGAAGTCCCATAAGCCCCAAACTCCCGTGGTATCTCTTCCCATAGCCTCCGTTCCTCCTCCCATGCCTGCTGAGATGGCTGAGCGTGTGAGGAGGGAGGCCCAAGCGGAAATTGACCGAATAAATGCTGAGTATCAACGGCATGCAGTCGTTGTCCCTTCCTCCATTGCTTTCCCCACGGTGGTGGTGGATCCTTCAGAGCCAACGGCTAAAAGGAGGAAGAGTTCCAGGGTTCCTCAAGGGGTCAACATTAGTGCAGCTAGCTCGAGGAAGAAGACTCTGGGCACCAAGTCCCAGAAGAAACGGACTCCTGAAGTACACTTGACCCCTGAGGTGCAATCCACCCCTGCCCCATCAGTTGCTGCTAATCCTCCCTCTTCGCCCGTGGTCGTGTCTTCTCGTTCTCCTTCTGAATCACAGGTATGTATGGCTGACTTAATTATTATCTCCTTTTTACTTGAGGACGACTGTCTTTACTTGTGTGTATATTTATCCCTCCCCCCTTTCTTTGACAACTGTTTTGCAGGGAGTTGAAATAGAAAGACCAGACCCTTCCAGTCCTCCCGTGAGCCCTTTTGTGGGGGGACGCTTCGGTGCATCTCATACCGATATGACTCCTCCCCGTTCCCCCATGACAGGGCTTACGTATTCTCGCCGTGGAGTCAGCCAACGTACGAGGGAAGTTATTGTGGGAGGTGATGACGTTGATCATGCGAGTGATTCCTCGCCTGAAGTGGTAACCCTTCCCGAAGGGGCACATCCCGAGATAACATCCTTGGTCCCTTCTGATTCACAGGCCTCACCTGAGCTTCCTATGCCCATTATACTTGTTGAGGAGAGTGAGCTCGAGGTATGATGTGATCTATAATTTATTTGTTGTAGTCCTTTCGGTCATACTCTTTTCGTATTTGGCTTACTGAATTGCGATATGTTTTGGGTACCCCAGGTGGAAATGTCCTCGTTGTTGGCGAGCATTCTTCTTCCAACGATGCTGATGAGGCCCCCGACTGTCATTCCTTTGTTTATCACCCTAACCGAGGTAAGTAATACGTCGAGATATTTCTTCATATTTTCTGTGCCCATTCTTCTTTTCTAACACTTGGCTTTGTGCACAGTTTTCTCCTGATCTTGCACCAACTCCTGTAGTGAGGGCCCAGGTTGGTGTGTTTACACCCCCTCCTGACGTGGCTTTATTTGAGGGCTCAGTGTCTTCTCATGATGAACCCAATATGCTGGCCCTTGTGCCCTATACGGGTGATCAGGTTTGGACAAGCGTGGAGGATTCTGCGTCCAGGGACCCCGTTATGGCATCTGGGGTAATAATCGCTCCCCCAACGGTTCCTGTCCCTGTGGCTGCCTCAAATGCTCCCGTTGTGACTGAGGTATATTTTTCTTGCTATCTTTTATTAAAATTTTCCATAATCTCCGTCTTATGATTTTTCATAAGATTGTTCTTAAACTCCCACTTATAACGGTGACTTAACAACGAAGATACTTGTTTAGTTTTTTTTTCACAAACTCCACCTTATAACGGTGACTTAACAACGAAAACACTTGTTAAGATTTTTCATAAACTCCACCTTATAACGGTGACTTAACAATGAAAACACTTGTTAAGATTTTTTTCGCAAACTCCACCTTATATCGGTGGCTTAACAACGAAAACACTTGTTAAGATTTTTCATAAACTCCACCTTATAACGGTGACTTAACAATGAAAACACTTGTTAAGATTTTTTCGCAAACTCCACCTTATATCGGTGACTTAACAACGAAAGCGCTTGTTAAAATTTTTCATAAACTCCACCTTATAACAGTGACTTAACAACGAAAACACTTGTTAAGATTTTTTCGCAAACTCCACCTTATAACGGTGACTTAACAACGAAAACACTTGTTAAGATTTTTTATTCATAATTCCAATATTTGGGCTTTTTCTTTTCAGGTTGCTCGGGAAAATTCGCCCCCAGTTCTCTCACCTGTAATTTCGCCCTTCCGAGAACCTGATGTTTCGGAAAATTCTATTCATGATGATCAAGGTTCTACGACTGGTGCTGCAGCCGAGAGCGAATCTGGGTGCGAATTGCCTCTTCCTGACCTAGCTCCTCACTCGTTCTGCCTCATGGTGCTTCGGCAGTCTCCTCAAATGCCCGTCAACCATCGCCTGGTGATTGAACAATTGGTGGATCGCCATCCTGAGACCTTCACCCCGGATTGCCTGCGCTCAAATATTCATGTGATGAGTCACAGACTGCAAGGCATGGCGATCGTTGTTGCTGAAATTGCCAGTACCCCCACTGCCAGTGTTACCAGATCCCTTCTCAACCAATTTCTAGGTTTTCTGAAGGAGTTGGGACGTGATGGTTTCCGTTTTGACTGGCTTATAACGTATTTGAAAATTTTGAAGAGCCAACAGCTGATCGGCCAGAGGGAACTACTGAGAAAGCACCAGGAGGACCAACGGGCCGAGGAGGTTAAGTTAGTTGAGCTGGCACCTCTTTTGGAATCGGCAGATGAAGAAGTAAAGAATGCCGAAGAGGCTCTTCGTTTGGCCAAGCTAAAATGGGAGAGACTTCTTATTGAACGCGCACAGGTACAAAACAGGCTAGAGGTTGCTGTCAACGCTCAAAGCTCCTTTGCGTCAGCTTCTTCGGTCCTTCCTGGGGATTTTTTCTCTTCCCCGGACCTATGGTTCCTCTTAGGGTAGTAAACTCCTGTATATATTTTCTTTCTTCGTCCATTCATGTAATTCTTGGGCAATAGTTCCCAATTTTTTTTGTAATGCTCTCTTGTTTAATGAATGAAAGAATGTATATTTTTCAGTTTATCTCTGAGTTATGACTGCTTTCATATCAATGTCTATACTTCACGTCATCAATAAAATTTGTATATTCATAATCAAAGACTAGATACATCGATGGTACCAACTTAATTGTTTACACATGATAGACTTTCAGCCATTTATTGTTAATTTTGAATGGCTTATCTTCCTCCAACTTAGAAATTAAGCAATAACCTGAATCATGAGCTTCCTTCACGACGAAAGGTCCCTCCCAATTGGCTGCGAACTTTGGCAGAGGAAGTCCCATAATGTGTTTCACCGCTGCTTTCAAAATGAGATCTCCCTCCACGAACCTCCTTGGTCTTACCAGGTTGTCATATGCCCTAGAGAGCTGTTTTGTATACATTTGAAAATGTTGTATCGCGTTGTCTCTGTGTTCATCCAATGCCTCCAACTGCACATGCCTGTTCTAAGGAAGCATGTTACTTCGCAAGGCGTATCTAGCAGAGGGAACTTCCAACTCCACTGGAAGGATTGCCTCAGCCCCGTAGACAAGGGAGAACGGAGTGTACCCTGTGGGATTCCTCTTAGTCGTTCGATAGGCCCACAACACTGCTGGTATCTTGTCATCCCATGATCCTAGAAAGTCCTCCATCATTTTAGCCAAGATATTAACCAGAGTTTTGTTAGTTGCTTCGGCCTGACCGTTCCCCTTCGGGTATGCCACCGTTGAAGTGTGATGAACAATGGAGTACTTGTCTGTGAGTATCGTTACTTCTGAGTTGACGAAGGGAGTCCCATTATCTGAGAGAATAACCTTTGGGATCCCAAAACGGCAAATGATATACTCTCTGATGAAGTTACTCACTACCCCAGCCGTTGCCCTTCTGAGTGGTATTTCTTCAGCCCATTTTGTAAAGCACTCCGTTGCTACCAGTATCCATATCTTGCCCCTCGACGAAGGATGTATCGCCCCCACGAGGTCGAACGCCCAAGTGTGGAAAGGATAAGGCGTTTCCAGAGAGTGTAAGTCCACCGATGGGGCATGGATCATATTTCCATGAAGTTGTCAAGCTTTGCATTTTCGAACAAATTCGGCAGAGTCTTTCTCCATCGTTGGCCAATAATACCCCAACGTCATCAGCTGATCATATAACTTGGCCCCTCCTATGTGAGCTGGGTCATGAGCTTGTTTGAGGACCTCAGTTGCTTCTTCCTTTGTGATGCAACGCAATGGCCTGTTGAAGTACCCCCTTCGATAAAGCTGCCCCTCCTGGATATAGAACCTCGGGGCCCTTCGCTTCAGTCCCATCGCATCCATTTTCTCCGTTGGGACAATTCCATCTTGAATAAAGTCGATATAGGGCTGCCTCCAGTCCGTTTGGGCTTCGATGAAATGGCACTCAGCTGCTTCGAAAAATAGCTGACACTTATCACAATTCCGTTGTAGTTCTGCCGCATCCTGTTTCATTCTAGGCCAAAAATATCCCCCTCTTTGAATTCTCCTATAAAGAGGTATCTCAGTTGTTTCGCAGTGCTCCTCATGTGTTTCTTCAACCTCCGCTCTGCTTCCTCTGGCCCAATGCATCTCGATAACCATCCCCCTGCATTTCTGAAGTAAAGATTTCCCTGGTTTGTAAAGTATTGGGCTAACTCTCTTAGTCCCATAGATCCTTCGCCAAACTCCAGTTGCTTCCTGATCTCTCCTCTCCAATCCGCATCTCCCTCCATCGGTAGTATTGACTGCACCACCGAAGGAGCTGTTCTTCGTTGGATCGTAACAATAGTCGTATCGCTCCTCATGACCATCTTTTGAGCAATAGTGGCATAAGCGTCTGGATGACGGTTCATCGTTCTGGGATGTCTTCTGATTTTGGTCCGATGGAACTGACTGAGGAGCCTTTGAATGATTGTTCTGTACGGTGCCAAACTCATGTGCTTCAACGCATATTCTCCGTTAACTTGCTGAATTACTAAGTTCGAGTCACCCTTGATGCAGAGTGAACGAATTCCCCTTCGAAGAGCCTCCAGCAACCCTAGTACCAACGCTTCGTATTCTGCTTCGTTATTGGAGCAAGGGAAATCTAGTATGTAGGAAAGGCAAATCTCCTCCGTTCCTTTTGAAAGGATGACCCCTGTCCCTCCTTTTTTCTCTGCCGAAGACCCATAAAACTGCATCGTCCATTCCTCATCGGTTGCATCCAGATAGTTGGCTTGTAAGTCGTCTCCCGGAATATCTTCTTTAGGTGGTTCAAACGTTCCTGATGGAAATATTGCCAACAGATCAGCATACGCCTGGCTCTTGATAGCACTAGGAACCACACACTTTAAATCATATTCGGAGAGAATAAGGAACCACCTAGCTGCCCTGCCAATCAAGATAGTTCTAGCCAACAAATACTTAATAGGATCACATCTAGTTACAATATGAATTGTAAAAGACAGCATATAATGTCTAAGTTTTTGTGCCACAAAGACTAAGGCCAAACAATGCCTTTCTAGGCTGCTATATCTAATCTCTGGCCCATGTATGATCCTGCTGAGGTAATACACTGGCCGTTATTGCCCGTCAATCTCTTGTGCCAGCAAAGCTCCAACGGATCTTGTAGTGGAGGTGAGGTACAGCTGCAACGGTACTCCTGCCTGTGGAGGAACCATGATTTGTGGTGAAACGAGCAGCTTCTTCAACTCATCGAGAGACTCCCTGTGATCCTTTTCCCACCTGAACTTTGTGTTTTTTCGCAGCAGCTGCATCAACGGGTGTGTTACCTCGGCCAATCCCGATACAAATATTCTGAGGTAGGAGACTTTGCCGAGGAAACTTTTTAGCTCCTTCTCCGTTCTCGGGCACGGCATCTCTAAGATCGCGCGTTGTTTATCCTGGTCCATCTGCACCCCTTGTCGATCAACCACAAAGCCTAGAAACTTCCCGATTGTTACTCCAAAGACGCACTTCAATGGGTTCATCCTTAATTTATACTTCCTACATCGAGTAAACACCTTCTTTAAGTCGTTTAGGTGGGACTCCTCCTTCTTCGATTCGATGACCAAATCATCCACATAGAATTCTATAAATTTGTGGAAGAAATCATGAAAAATGGCCATCATTGTTCTTTGATAAGTAGCTCCCGCGTTCTTAAGTCCAAACGGCATTACTTTGTACATGAAATTGCCCAACAGGGTTCTGAATGCCGTTTTCTCTGCGTCCGCGGGGTCCATCTTGATCTGGTTGTACCCTACGTACCCATCCATGAAGCTATACATCTCATGCCCAGCCGTGGCATCTATCAAGCTATCAATGGAGGGTAGAGGGAACTCATCTTTGGGGCAAGCCCTGTTCAAATCTCTAAAATCCACACAGATCCTTATTTGACTCTTGTCCTTTTTCCCTACTGGCACAATGCTAGATAGCCAAAGGGGATGCTGTATTGGTTTGATGAATCCTGCTGCCAACAAACGCTGAACCTCTTCCTTAATCTTCAAGTTCAACTCAGGTTTATAAGTCCTTGTTGCCTGCTTCACCGGGATGGCTGAAGGCATCACATTTAGCTTGTGGTAGCTCACTTCCTCATCTAGCCCTTCCATTTCGGTATACTTCCATGCAAAGACATCTATGAACTCCCGGATTAGCCCAACCAAGGCTTCTCGTTTCTCCTTACCGAGATCCTTCGCGATGAAGATGGGCCTTGGGTCTTCCCCTTCTCCTGCCAGGTTCAACTGCTCCAACTCTTGTGCCTGGGGCTTTGGTTAATTTGCCATGTAGTCTGGTTCTTCGGCGACCTCCTCCACGAACTCCTGTATGTTGGAGTTGTCTATCACCATACACTGTCCCTGTTGATCCACCAAGAAACACTCATATAACGAGTCAGCCCCATCCTCGGTCTCTTCGGCCGCCCGCTCACATCGTTATAAACGGTATACCACCTTCCCCTCTTCAGTGACCACCTTCTTGCATTGCCTGTTGGTAACTGTTGCCACGGCCTTCCTCTTCCTCTCTCTCGAAGCCTCAGCGATTCTTCCCCCTGAAAAGCGACTCAGCACGCTTTGCCGTTGGACCTCATGCTCCACAGGATCCACTCTAAGCCTTACTTTGTTTTTGAGCTGCTTCGTGGTACTTTGGGGTCGAGGGATCACCTGATGGGTTTCTTTGGTCCTCACCCCTTCGTTTCTCGCGGCTTCTTTGCTTTGCTCGTTCAGAGGCCCCATTCTATCTCTGATCGAGGGAACCCATGCCCCCTCCATTCTTCTCGTTAGGACTCGAGCATCCTCCTCCAACTCCTTATAAAAGGCCGCCTCTACAAAGTGAGCTTCCTCGATAGCAAAAGGCCTTTTTGTAGCCCTAATGGTCACTTCTGTTCCTTTGACATTTGCCTTGGCGCATTGATGATATGTTGAAGGAACTAAACCTTGATTGTGCATCCACACTCTTCCTATTAGCAAATGATAGGAAGTTGCACTTTCTATTATATGGAACTTGATGTGGGAACTCAGATTTCCCATTACAATTCCCACATTCACATACCCAATGGATTTGGAAGATTGGTTGTCATACCCTGAGATTACCAGAGGCATGGGGACCAACCTTTCTTCTGGGATATTAGCTGCGTGGAAGGAGTTGATCGGCATAATGTTGATGGAAGCACCCCCATCCATAAGCGTTCTTGCAAAACTAACCCCGTTGATACTGGCCGTCACATACAAGGGCCTGTTATGAGGGAACCTCACAGCTCTATCTACATCGCTGAAGGTCACCTCTGATAGGAACTTTTTCACCAGCCTCGCCATGGGTCCCCTCCATTTTAACGAGGGAACCGCGTCCTTCTTTGCGATGTCTAGGACCGCCCGAGTTATTTCCAGTCTGCTCTCCTTTGGTATCCCCACTTGATCGAAGAACCAAGCGAACTTTGGGGATTTTGAAACTGCGCTATATTCTATGACTGGGTCCGTTTCCTCGCCCTCAACGCTATAGGCGTCTTCTACGTCCCTAGCACTTGCTTCATCATACGCTAGAACTACGTTAGCCATTCCCCTAGTGCAATACTCCAGTGCTTTATCGAACTCCATTGTTGCCCCTCCCCCCTCCCGCTCTGCCTCCTTATCATAGGCCGTTACAACATTGGCCCCATGCGCCGGGAGCGGGTTATTGTTAACGTTCCGCGGGGGGATTTGTAATGTTCCCGTCCTCATGTACTTGTCGATGATTCTTCGCAGCGTGAAACAGCTTTCTGTTGGATGTTGGACCTTTCGATGAACCTGACAATATTTGGGATTGGCCCTGGTTGCCGCGTCGGGTTCTTCCTCCGGGACGCCTTTCGGTTCATAAACCGTTCCGCCTTGTACCATTGCGTTATAGCAACTCATAGCCTCCTCCACCGTACAAGGCAACGGTGGCGGGTCTTCTCTATCCCTTCCAAACTTTCTTTTGTTGTCCTTCCTCTGGGCCTTGCCCCCATCCTCTCTCTCGACATATCCCACCCGTGGGGCCTGAGACCTTCCCCCGATGGGTTGTATCGGTTGTCTGAACATCATGGGAGCTACTACCGGGCTAGGTCGCACCACCAAAGATATATTTCTTGCGGACTTTAAGAATGCTGAAAATGTTCCCTCGCGTGTCTCATTGATCAGGTGACAGATATACTCAGGAAGTAATCCCTCGGCACAAATTTGTAGTAACCTA
Source organism: Sambucus nigra (assembly GCA_949130495.1). Classification (NCBI taxonomy): domain Eukaryota; kingdom Viridiplantae; phylum Streptophyta; class Magnoliopsida; order Dipsacales; family Adoxaceae; genus Sambucus; species Sambucus nigra. Next base: position 647,349,557 of record OX422212.1, read on the forward strand.
GCCTCCTTAGCTTCTTACCTCACGTCGAGGGACCTTTCCCTAAACCTTCGGATGTAGGCCACTACCTCCTCTCCTGGCCTTTGCCTCTCCCTACCAAGTTGGGTTAAGGTGAACTGATCTTCTGCCAAGAAGAACTTTCGGATGAACAATACATGCATCTCCTCCCATGTGGAGACACTATTGGGCGGCAGGTGAGAGTACCAAGTGTATGCTTTATCAGTCAGGGATTTGGAAAACTCCCTCAGCCTAAGCTTTTTGTCATTGCAATGCGCCCCCAAGTGTTCAACGAAACGCTTAATGTGTTCCTTCGGGTTCCCGCCCTTCCCTGAGTATTTTTCAAAGGTAGGGGGAATATAGTCCTTCGGGTAAGGTTCGTCGTTGTACTCCTGGGGGTAGGGTGTCCGGAAGTCGTCGTAGACCGCTGCCACCTCGCCCACAGCCTGCGAGGAAGACTGCATGAACTTCAGCATCTCCTTCTGCATCTCTTTTCTCATCTCTTCCAAGGGTGAGGCTACTGGTGCCACCTGCAACGGGGCAGACGGTTGAGCGCTTGTTGCAACCGGAGCGAACGTTATCGGTTGCGCCATTGAAACTCCTGAGCCGCCCACATTGGGATTCACAACAGAGGGTACACTTGCTGGGACCGTTCCTGTAATGCCTGCCCCTGGTGGGGCCCCTAGGGCCACTCCTGGTGTTACGAAGGCATTAGTCTCCAATCCTCCCAGCATAGTTGAAGCTACTGGGGTTTGTAAAAACTCGTAAAATTTGCTCATGAGGAGCGCCATCTGGGCAGGTCCTAGCCCTGCGCTCGTGGAAGGTTGTGCCGCCCCTGGGACGCCTATCATTGTTGGAGCCAGCGGTGCCTCTACTCGAGGAGCCCCATCTCTTAGGGCCTCCTGCTCCCTCGCAGCCTGTTCTTCATTATGTTGTATGTCATCGAAATTGAGTCTTCTAGTAGCATTATCCTGCGCCATACTCCTTCTCTAAAAGGATGCCTCCCCAGCGGAGTCGCCAAATGTAAGAGGGTACTTTAGATTATATATGGAGGCATAACCCCTATTGAGTATGGTAATCACAAGTTAATTGGCCAAAGCTTTGGATTAGTGATAGGACACATAAACATGAACCCAATGAGGATAGACTCAACTTAAACTCACAAAAACTCTCGTGTATAACTCAGGTCATGCTAATGGATTTTAGAAGTGGCTTAGCTAGAGGGAGAGGGAAGTAAGCACCCTAGATACACCCTGGCGGGCAAGTAAAAACACACAAAACACACACAACACCCTGAAGAATCTCTGTCAAGTATTAAAAGCTTCGTAATAAATGGCAATGGTGAGTCGTTGAGCTCTCTAGTTTGCAATAACTCTTTTCAATTCTCAAAGAGAGGGTCCCCTCCTCAAAGGTGGTTGGGGTCCTTAAATAGCCCCCCACGCCACCCCCGAGGCAACTCAGTCATTAAAGACTATGAAAGACATCCCTCATAATTTATGTCACAACATTAAATGCCTGATGCACTAGTTGTCTCCACGTCCTAAACATTAAATGCCAAGACATGCCTTTTGCCTAACCACTGTGTGTCAGGGAGTTGTTGTCGCAGAGGTGGCTCACCAACTGCCTGACAGCCCCAAATACCACGGTGGTTTACTCAAGTGCATGTCTGACATTGTTTAGACGGCTAGTGACATCACCCACAGTAGATGTGACATTAATTAGAGGGTCGTTTGGTCCATAACTCAATGCCCAATGGAACTCCAAGCTGCTCCGCTTGAGGTTCCACGGTCAGGGTCCTTCGGTGTTTTACCAGGTGTATCTAAGATGGTCAGGACAAGCCCCAACGGTGACTTACTTCTCAATCCTCCAAACCAAGTCCCTCTAAAGTTCCCATGGTGAGGTCATTCGATAGGGCATGAAAGCCCTCCCAGGTCCTGCCATGCCTGGTCTCTCGTGAGTACCGTTTGACCTCACCCAAACTGTATTATTATTATCGTTATGTCATTACAACCGTTCCAGCTTTACAGTGAATGTAATCAAAGGTCCAATATGATTAACACAACAAGCCGAAGTATGAGTTGCCACGCTGAGCTGCCTCACCAAGATGTCACGCTTGATTTGCCACGCTAAGCTTCCTCCCCAAGCTGCCACGCTGAGCTGCCTCACCAAGATGTCACGCTTGAGTTGCCACGCTGAGCTTCCTCCCCAAGCTGCCACGCTGAGCTGCCTCACCAAGATGTCATGCTTGAGTTGCCACGCTGAGCTGCCACGCTGAGCTGCCTTACCAAGATGTCACGCTTGAGTTGCCTACGCTAAGCTTCAAGCCCCCTCTACAGAATGAATGGGTGTGAACTAGATGCAAATGAATTATAATCCAAACACTCAAATATGTGTAAAGAGTTCTAATTGACCATAAAAATTTATCAAACTAAGATTTAGCCTCAAGTGACAAGATAAAATGAACTTAATGAACAAACAAACACAATGACACAAGCCTAGAATATTGATGATTCTACAAATCAATAATCATAACTGGGATTCATTGTGCAAACCCATGATCTTCAAGTATATACCCTCAAAAGATAAACATCTATCATACTTTCTTTTCTTTTATTTTCTTTTGAAGTAAATTCTTTTCAAGATCAAACAAACTAAGCATGTTGGCCCATTTTTGGCAATTTTTTTATTTTTATTTCCTTTAATCTTTTTATTGGGCACTTGCCAACGATGTCTTTTCGGTGCTCACTCATATTTTTCAATACTAGACAAATTCTCACGGGCGACGGTTCTTACATACACAAATCTCCCATAGTCACAAAACATGTAGATGACAAGATTGATGGGAGAACATCTCACAAAGCTTAAATATATATATGTGAAGTTAAAATTCAAAAAGCTCGTACATGTGTGTGCGAAGACATATGCAAATTCGAATCCGTAAAGCAAATCAAGTTCGAAACAACTCTATGTAACCATAAATAAATAAAAATATAAGTATTTAAAGTTATAATCAAATGAATTGCCACATGGAAATTGCATAGTTAAGTGGATTAAAACACACCAATATGCCACGCCAAATATGTAAAACTAAAATACATAAAAGAACAAAATCTTTTTTGTAAATTTAAAAAAAAATCTCAAAATAAAATATTTTTGTATTGTTCAATATGACTCACTAAAGAAAAATATAATAGGAAAGATACACATGTCGTAACACTAGCAAACATATATCATGAAACATAACCAGAGTATGGCAAATAAAAACATGCAACCAATCACCCATAAGATATTACATGTGAAGAATCATGTGCAAGCTTGCGAGAATTAATAAGTCTAACATCTAGTGCCTCTAAAATAGATTTCCTAATCCAAATAGATGTATATCTAACGATCAAGATTAGGGAACCATGGGGATACTAGACTTCAACTTCCTAGGATTTATTCCAAGATCATAACAATAACGCCCAAGGTGACCTTTCCTACCACAATGTGAACATGTATAAACTAGACAAATTTTACCTATTGGTTGACCTTTTCTAATGTCCTTGGATTTAGTTAACTCTCTAAAACAAACAATAGTCTTGGCTTTGACAACAGAAGAATTAGAACAAGACGATCCAGTACCATTACTACCAACTCTACTCGAGTCTTTTAAATCATCTTTTTACTTCAAAATTTTAGACTCAAGCAAAGAATTAGAGTCTTCCAATTTTAGGGACTCCTCTTAATATATTTAATCATTCCTAGAAGCTTATCTCGTTCCCCCTTAATGAAAGCAAACTTATCCCTATGAGTATTTTTTAGAGCCTTAAAATCAGTAATCAAAATCATATTTTCCTTATCAGCACAAAAAAACCCTTAGAGTTTTTTCATGTCCTCTATTTCTTTCTCTAAAACAAGGACTTGATTCTCACTCTATTTCTTTCTCTAAGTCATGGTCTAAGGAAACAAGCTTCTCAACAAAGATATCGTTATGATTTTGAACCATTTGCAAGCATTCCATTACGAATTTAAAACAACTATTTTCTTTTTCAAGAATTTCAATTCTTTGTTCAAACTTCAAATTCAAAAGATTTAAGTTGTTAAAACTATGAGAGTCGATTGAGAGAAAAAAAATGTACCAACACACGAGAGATGAATAAAGCAATCACCCTAAAAAACACTAAACAAGTATCTAACATGATAACTTAGTGCAACAAGCGCTAATACCAATCATCAAAGAATTGGAATCTCAAAACAAGAGCCCTGAAAAACAGGATCACACGATAATTTAGTTTAACCCACTTTGATGCCAATTTGTAAGTCATTGGATTCTCTAGTACCAATTTGTAATTAATCGGATACTCTGATACCAATTTGTAAACTCAATAATCCCAGGGTGGTTTCACAAAGACAAAAAAATTCTCTTTTTACAAGTTTTATCAATTTTATTTCCAAGCATGCAACACGACTTTTAAACATATTTTATCTTTTTATCCTAAAAAAGCATATATGTGACAAAACAAATAAATTAAACCATGCATTCAACAAAGGCAAGGTTTCAAGAAAAAATCACTTTTGGGTAAAACCTTTATTTAACACTTTAGAAATCTACAAGACTATCGACTTATGGACTACTTGATATTCCCCACACGTATAGCGCACAGTGTCTTCGTAGAACCTTTAAAGCATACTACTCAGTTCATAATAGTCCAGACGCGACATTCCATGATCGATATCCACCGATCAATAATGATCCTCACAAGAATCACAATGGACTGCAGTCCTCTGTCAGCGTCAGCCTTCGTCTTCAATAGTGAGTCCCCTCTAGTATCACAAGTCAGCCATGGAGATGCCTTCTCCACAAAGGTGTATGCAAAGATATTAAATTTTCTAAGGTTTAAACGAATTCACAAAACTAAATATTTAGAATGTTTGTTTGTGAATTAAATAGTGTTTTCCAACACAAAAAGTGAAGAACTTTTGTAAAAGATATGCAGAATCGGATCTGTCAAAAGTTTTACAAAACTAAAAGACAAAATAGGTATTTATACGACGTTTAAAAAATTTAGGGCGGTGGTGTCGTTCAAACGATAATGTACTGTCATTCTAACAAGATGGAGATGTCATTCTAGCAAAGTTCATTCTCACTTCTAACAACCTCTAAAAAACTTAGACAATGAGCCTTCGTTTGAACCTCATTTGAAAAACACATAAAATGACATTCAATATCATTTCAATAGAAATGCAATCTCATTTCTAATGACATGCAATCTCATTTGTAACTACGTGAAATCTTGTTTAAAAGAGATTAAAGATTAGTTTTTTTTTCTTTTCAAAATAAAAATAACTCATGTTCATTTCTGATAAAAGTAAACATCCCAAAATATAATTCTTTAATGAATTTAAACTCTAAATTGTTTAATACCTTTACGGGATGTGGGGAAGTCGTTAAACTTGGAGATGCTTGAGTTCATTTCATCCTGATGGTGTGTGATAATTTGTAATGGGATACTCCAGACTAGTCTAAAACTATGTTATAAACAATCTTAAAAAAATTATTCTTACATAATCAATGGAGAAAATACCCAAAAACTTCCTAAGATTCTTAAATCTAAGTGCATCTAAACGTTTCTTGAAAATATTAACTAATTGATGTGTGCTGACAAAGATCAAGGACACGACCTTCTCCTTAATGGGATCATAAATAAAAGGCTCACGTATCCTAATGTGCTTTGTGTGGGAATGTTGGACCGAATTATGGGATATATGAATTGCGCTCCTATTATCATACAAAATAATCACTATGCCCTGGGAAATCCCGTAATCTTCCAACATTTGCTTCATCTACAAGAGTTGACTGTAACAACTCCCAACGGTTATATATTTGGCCTCTCCCATGGACGAAGAAATGGAGTTTTTATTCTTTCTCATACACAGATAAGTATAGTACCAATGTTAAAACACCCACCCGAGGTTATCCTATAACCATCAACATCCCCGGACCAATCGATATTCAAATAGGCAGCCAAATAGTCATTGGTATAAAAGGAATATTAACTATCGTAGGAAAGAGTGCCACTTACGTATTTAATGATACGTTTTAGCTAGAGCAAGTGAGACTTGATGATGATAAGAATCGCCAATTAAAATACGAGGACAACTCAAGCTCTAGCTATGTATAACAATGGAGATATAGTTGTAGGAATGTAAAGAACAAGATGGAGATGCGAGAATGGAGAAGACATAGAGATACAAAGTTTTTAAGCTAAGGGTGTACTCCACTCTTCAAGATATGTAGTGGATGTATTACGATAGGGCTCTAACGACCATGGATGCAATCTCTCAAGATTTCTTTCTCTGCTAGTTAAAATTTGACAGAGTTAAGCTAAGGCCGCTCATTACTTGATCTATGTGAAAGAAGAAGAATCTAGTATATATAGGCTTGGGGGTGTATAGTGAACCCCTCAAGCATGAAATATATGTGCACAAAAAGAGGTAGACATTAGGATAAAGCCACTTGTCCCCTTCACAGGTAAGTCATGATGATGAAATATTCCCTCACGTGAGGAGAAGATCTATTGCAATGGTATATCAACGTGAGCTAGTGACATACATGTCACATGTGCCATATGAAATGTTGGTTTCAGCTCTAATGGTCCCGATTGAGCCGAGAATAAACGACAGTTATCCGAGCAAGCGACTATAGGGCTGACAAGATTGCCTCAGGCTGGTCAACATGGTCTCAGCATGTTAATTTGATATGAGGTCGAGATGAGATAAGACAGTTGGGATTGGAGAATGAGATCTACCGCGTGAGTGTTTTTACTGAGGACAAGGTCTCGGAGGCCAAGACTGATGAAGGTGGGCCTATCTTTGGTCGGCCCATAAATACGTCCAGGATGAGACCACACTTATTTATATCAATCATCCCTAAGACCTTAGTCTACGATGTGAGTGGAAAGCTGAGGGGTATAGTCAGTCGACCCCTTGTGGGAATACGACCCCCCAGTGTCAGAGGTTATAATGGGGACGTGTACCAATTTGGTTGAGGTTGGGAGAGTATTTTTAATGTCCCAGATCTATACGTCAGTCAAGTGTACTTGGTATTACACATGTCACTAATCGTATGCCTTGGCGTGTTGGCCAAGAAGAGGAGGCTACAAGCCTGCCTAGGGCTTGGATCCCGATTGAGTGGTTTAAATACCCAAAAAAACAAACGTTATTTCTCTTTCTTCTTCCCAAACTTTCCCGCTCTAAAGGTTTTTTACAACTATCACTCTTTCGTTCTCTCTCTCCCTGAACCAACACTTTATAACGACCTTTAACGCATCATTCTTCTTACCAAGCATTCGTTCTTGCTCAAGTAAACTTTTACTTGTTTTCTTTTCCATACTCTAGCTTTGGTTTGCTTTATCTTTGTATTTTTTTCGATGATCTTTTAAATTTTTCCAGCAATCTTTTAAGGCTATTCTAGGCTTAGTTGGTGATTTTATTGGGTATTTAAGGTGGTAGAGAGTGGGTTTAGGTAACTTTTAGGGTTTGGTTGATTTTCCTATTGTTGGTAGGGCTTTTCGACGAGCTTCCAATCATCTTCTTCGACGAGCTTCCTTTTATCTGTTCTTGAGCCAAACTAGTTCAAAAACTTTAAATTTCCATTTTGATCCATTAGTCAACCTAAGTCAAACCTTTATTCTGTTTGAATGTATATGAGACTTTACGAGATAGGTCAATAATACCCACACTTGAAGGAGAGGATCCTTGAAAAGATTCGAAAGGCTGAGGCCAAGGAAAAACACAAAGTCGAGGTTGAACCAACACTTCCCCTACATCCAATCCCTATCTCCGTGGAATGTCTTCCTTTGTTACTCACACATCCAACCCAAGATGAGCCGAGTGTGGTGGAGATAAGCAGTGACACAATGTTTGGCACCTCGTCACAAGGGTGCCTATCTATGTCATACTTTGAGGCTTATAGTCCTTCTGCCTCTAGGATATTTGAGAGGACAGACTCCTTTGACACTTCCTGTGTTCAGTCCTTTCACAACACTTTTAGGGAGATGAACCTTCTGATGTGGAGGCATATGTATGGAATTAATCTTACCATCAATATGAGGGTACCAATTGAGTATGTGAGGGCTTTTAATGGTCGAGATGATGAAGTTTCAGTCTACAAACAATTGTTCAAGGTCGACTTCGGGTTGCCTATCCATGTGACACCCCACCTAATTTAGCCACGTGTGATCAGTCATTTATTAAAATAAACAAGAATCTCATTCGGTTCATTCTTAGCATCACTGTCAAAAAACTTTTTAAATTACTAACCACTTATGTCAAATTAACGCATTGCCAAATTTATCTTCTCATTAACATAAGTCAACATGCGGAAGTAAAATAATTTAAGCCATTCACAAAAATATAGAAGTTTAAACATCACCAGATATAATATAAAAAAATGCCGAATAAACCATCGGGTCCAAGTCTCATATCCAAACCACAATCTGAAGTAAATAAAACTAAATCTTAAGCAAGTCTGATAAAATTGAAAAGCTGAAATACTAAATCGTTTGAAAGGGAAATATACCCAAATGAATTATTAAATAAACATACTAATCTAGGAATGAATAACTGAAGCGTCTATACAAAGTCCTGTAGCTATACATCCTAGGAATGAATCATCAAGCAGAGCATCCTTGTGGCTTTGAATAGAAATTATTTATCACAGTTTAAAAGCAGTTATTAGATACACATTCTAGGTTCATGTACACTCTCTTGAGTTCCTCACCTCTCAACTATATGTAACAACCCGTCCTTTTGGAGACAATTAAATCCCATAATTAAATATAAATTGGAGATTTGGAAAATTTCTCGAAATAGCGATTTTCGGGATTTTCGAGGATTTAATGAATTTTGATGGATGTTGTGATTATTTTTGGGACTATATAGGTCGCAATAATTTAATTATATGCCGTCGGGGAGAAAGTTGACAAAAAGGTCAGATTTTAAATCGGGAAAACCGCATTTAGTTATATGGGTTAGAATAGTGATTTGCGGTTAAGTACCTCGGATGGAAATTTTGACTACGCCATGAGTCTCATAATGTCCGAGATAGTCGGAAAAGAGTGTTCGATTGTCGAAATTGAGTTTCGAGGAATTTTAGAGTTAAATGGGCTCGTAATTGAGTAAACGAGTCGTTTTGGGGGGTATTAAGGGATTAAACCCTTTTCTTCTTATATAAAGAGGGGGCGAGGGAGAAAAGAAGAAAGAAAGGAAGAAAAGAGAGAGAAGAGAGAGAGGAGGAAGAAAAAAGGAAAAAGGGGGAGATTCCGGCCAACCTCCGCGGGATTCGGCTCGAGGACGTCGGATTTTATCCACGAGGCAAGTGTTTACTTGCTTTATTTCAATTTTTGCACAAATATCTCATACCGTAGTTTGGTATAATTAAACCCTAAAGATTTTGGGTTGGTTATTCGTGGATAACATGGGTTTTTGGGAGTTAAAACGAATAAACCCCTAAAATTGAATAATTGGAGAAACTTATGTTTTAACCTAAATTATTTGGTGATTTCGGGTTCTAGGATGTTTAGAACCTGTATTATAAGTGTATTTTTTGTTGGTTGGAGTTGTAGGCCGTAGGGTGAGGAGATGGAAGCTTGGGGGAAACTTCCATGGCTGAAACAGCTTCTCGGAGAAGAAGCTGCCCGCCATGATCGATCGATCGATCATGGGGGTTCGATCGATCGAAGCCTTCGATCGATCGACGACCATGGGTCGATCGATCGACCCTTTTTGAAATTGGACAATTTTTCTAGGATGATTTGGATGGGATAGATTCCATTTCATCTTGCTTTGAGGTTAATTAGGTGATAACCTAAGGGACCTTTTAGGACTATATGGTCCACTAAATAAAGGAATTTAGGAGGGTTAAGTGAGGGTTTAAATGTATAACCCTTAAACTTTATTTTCGAGGAAAATAGAATAATTATAGAATTTGATGGTTTAGGGTTCCTAATTATGGTGGGACCTTTAAATGATTATATGGACAAGGTGTAGTCCTTGGGTTTATGGAAATGAAATCCGTAACCCACTAAATTTATGGTTGTTCGGGTGAGATAAATTCCTAGGATGTTTTGGTGGGCTTTTAGGCCCATATATAATTATGCATATAGGAAGTATAATTATAAGTGATTGTGGAGTGAGTATATCCTATAAGGAAATTAGGATAATTTGGGAATATAGTTATATATTCGCTTAGTAAGAAATGGTAATATTTGGAGATATCCAATGAATCCGTAGATGGGATTTAGGTATGTATTGATTATTAAAGTAAGAAAATACTTTGGGCTTAGTATCATGCAAATATGAATGCATGATTATGATTCCTTGAGGGAATCTTTGGGATTATTGGTCATCGTTAGATGGTTTGGCAAATATGGCCATTTGTTTATATTCGGGGGAGAATATATAGTATATGTATACTATGTGATTCAAGTATATATATAATTTGAGATAAATGATTTTGAAAATAAAATATGAATGTTTTCAAAATGAAAAGAAAAATGATTTTTTATAAATGATAAAAATGAGGATACACACCTCTCTAAATCATTATCATAAGGGAAGTTGCGTGCGTGTGGTGAAGCCCCCTGACAAATTAACGCAGGGTGGATATAGTCCTATAGGCCATGTGAGCGTTTGTTGATATATATTTTTCTGCGATGGGTAGGAGATTCCGGGTGTGGTCTTGACTACCCCGCAGGCACATGGCTGCTTCCCGACGTCTTGCGATGTAGGATCCCAGGTTGTCTTGATGATAGGCCTTGGAAGATGATAGCCATTTAGGGGCGCGCACAGTGAGGAAACCCGGACGGGCGGTCTTAGAACGCGTTATATGTTAAAGCAATTTATGATAATAAATTGGCTTTAATTTACATTTCCTGGATGGAAGAAGGGAAATGGGATAAAAGGTTTTGGCTTCGGTAACACTCCCGGATGGAAGAAGGGATGTGGAAGCATATGATATGATCAAAGCATTTTTATGATAATGAAAATGGCTTTGAATACATTTCCTGGATATAGGAAGGGAAATGGGATATTTTGAAACGGAAAAGCATTTTTAAAATAATAAAATAGGCTTTTAAAAAGTTATATGATATGTTGAAGCAATTCATAATAATGAATTGCCTTTTAAATACATTTCCTGGATATAGGAAGGGAAATGGAAAGTTTTGAAGATAAAAATGATAAGTATTGATAAATACTTGGTATATAAATGAATTCTCATTCCGGGAGATAGATCCGGATGTCTATGGTAATATGTATATATATATGGATAAATCGGGTGCCAAGGGTCTAATGGATACCGATGATCGACCGTGCCGTATAGTAGTGTATCGGGAGGGTTCCTTGTTTGGATTTCGCTTTGCGAGACACCCCACGCACGAATATGGCATTGTATTGAGACTAGGGAGAAGTTTAATCCTTAGTGCTCTAAAATTATTAATTCTTATGGTATATATATTTATAGATATCTCTCTGTACTGAGGGACTGGCGGATCCCGACGATCGACCGTGCCACATAGTAGTGTATCGGGGGGGTTTCTTGTTTAGATTTTGCTTTGCGAGACACCCCACGCACGAACATGGCATAACGTTGAGACTGGGGTGAAGTTTAGCCCTTAGTACATTACTTGGACTATCTAGGGTTGATAGTAGTTGGGTAATAGACTAGTTTAGCACGGTAGCTTGACTAGGAAGTTTTAGAGGGATGCGATAGGAGTGCACTGTTAGTGGAGAGTTATCTCATGGGAGTGCGATACCAAACTTAAATATGAGATAAAACCTTTTTCAAAATAATAAGGCATTTATGCACTTGCTAAATATTTTCAAAACTCGGGCTCTGACCCGTTTATCTACTTTTCCTCTCTTGCTATATTATATATATATATATAGGTGTCCAGACACAGGGATGCCTGGATGACATTCCTTTCGAGTCAGACGTCAGCTGCAGCAGTTGTGGATGCGTGCAGGTTTTTGATAGCCGCTTCCATTCTTGTACTCTAGATAGGAGGTACTGTATAAATATTCGGGCCAGTGGTATAATTGCATTTATTTATTATTTTAGAGCATCATTCGATATGGTTGTATAGTTTGACCGAGTGTTCGGTTATTTTATTTCATTTCTACAAAACTGTGTGGATGTTTTATTTACAGTTGTTAAAAAGAGTAGTAAAGTTAAAAATTTTGACACCGGCCTAATAGGTTATTAGTAATAAAATGGATTTTCGACAATGAGGCTAATAATGATCCATATGAGACTCCTGTTTTAATTTAATATTGGAGTGATCGCCCGGTATCTTATTAGGCGGGGTGTCACACTATAGTGTGCACCTAATGTATCTTACCTAGCTGTGCTACCCAGCCTAACTAGATAATGTATTTATCTAACCACAAAAGGTTTAACTCCCCCATATTAGACATATGATACGCTAATGTACTACCAATAATTAATATTACTCACATATTATCATTTGAGTCATTATTTAAGTTTCTCTACTTAAATTTCTTTTAGAAATACACAATATATTAATTCTACCATCACACATAAGTAGATTTATCACACTTGTATATATTTAACACACATATAATATATACAACTGTAGCATCCCCTAAAATTTTGACCACTATGCTTGTATACTCTACTATCATGTCCATGTACCTCTCGTACCAAATCAAGGGCTATCGGTTCGTAATGTCTCCTCGAACCCTCAATCAAACAATACACAATAGAGGCAAACATAGTTATAAGACTTTGGGATACACACATACCTAACATACCCAAGTGACACATTGGTCCTACTAATACACAATACATAGTGAACCACCCTAAGTTCTATGTTCTAGGGCACACATTCAGACGTCACTGAAATCGTCAAGGTGGGATTGCCCTCTGCGTGGAACCTCCCATGATAACAGGTAGCTTAGGTATGTTAACACACATAACAAATCACATCATAGGTATTCACCCAGCATATATATATATATACACACATAACCCATAATCATAGTCCGTATGTAGTATTTATCTCTCGAATACTCGTCGTACTATCAATTTACAAATTACAACTTCCTATTGTATATTCCCGAGTATCGCTCACTACCTGAAGGGTCCTAGTCACCCCTTAAGTTATTTCAGTAGTTATAAAGTCTGTCTACTACTAGTTTGATCTTAGGTTCACTCATTCTCTCCGTGACCCATTCTAATTCTCAAAAATTCTTTCACGTATGCCCAATGGGTTATAGCCTTAATTCTCCCATTTTGGCTAAGCCTAAACTATATCATAGGTGTATTGAAACTCACCATGTCCCTCACCATAGTTTAAGAATAACCTAAAATTCTCTCGATTAATTATTCGCAAATTCGGGGCACAAATAAAAGAAATCAAAAAATTTGGGTAACCGAATCGATTCGATAAAAAGAACAAATTGATTCTCCTACCGAATTGATTCGCTCTTTGAGCCGAATCCATTAAAAAATTTATAGGTCGTCTTATTCATTACGTTGTTACATTTTTCACCATTTTTATTCATCATAACTTTCATGTATCACGACCAAACTCCAGCATGTTCCAACCCAACATCAAATAAGGGTATATAAATAATTTATAATGTTGACAACAAATTAAATCCATACGAATTCTACCCCGGAATGGATTAAAGCCCAAATTTCTACTAAAACCCTAGATCATATGTTCTTCTTTCATAATCGACAATTTACATAGATTTCTCCCATAATAATTATTACATATGTTCTTATTTCGTACTACTTACATACATGGATACATTCTACCTGCAATCCTATCCTAATTCATGAGTTTTATTCATTAAATCCCAAGAACATTATCAATAATCATGCAATTTAAAACCCGACACTACATGGGTACTACAAATTTTTCAAAAACATGCAGGATAAACACTTGCCTGAATTCAAATGGCCTGATTTCGTTTTTGTGTGATGAAGATGCCTTCTTTTCCTTCCAATTCGCACTCTGGTGATAAAAGCTAGGTAAGAATGGTGTTACTTCTCCAAGAACTCTCTCTTCTTCCTCTATAAGAGCCTCTCCTCTCTCAAGATAGTTGTATCCCCCGCCTCCCCCCTCAAAATGGCAGATATAGCACTTAGAATTTTGGAGTCCTTTCAATCCTAGTTTACAAAATAATCGAAACTCCCTCAAATGGTACCAAATTGGTCTAAAATTGCCTCGGGGCCCAAATAATACACCCGGGTACACAATTCCTACTATTTCTACCCTTTTGAAAATAACCGTGACATCAAAATCATTATCCGAGTCACTATATATAAATTTCCTATCTCGCCCTCTAATTAGTCTACCCGCAATTTTCGGTTGAAATATAATGTAAATTATGTCAATATCAATCGCTGCGACGCACATTAATTTCCACATTTTTATATACTACACATTTAGTAAATTTATATAGTAATATCGTAATATTAATCATTTTCTCTCATGGTTAATATTTAATAATCACATAAATATTTAATTAAATTAAATTATGACACACGTGTAAATAACCGAGTTCATTAAATTTTATATACTCAGAATATGAGGTATTATAATCCACCCATGTATTAGAGTGATACTTACCAGCTTGGGACTTTCCTCTACCTAGCTACCTCTAAATGCGTGGAGAATTTTGATCAGCTTTGTCCAAATGTGGCGGTTGTTCTTTGGTACTGACCTTCTTGTTAATGTCTTCAGAGCATGCTATAATGTTTCTTGCACTAAGACTCAACCTGGTTACTATCATCTTGTAGTCAGGAAATGCACGAAGAAGGTTTTGATAGTTACTCAGACTTCCAACCATCACTAGAAGCCCTGATACTTCTTTGTGTCGAGTGCTTGGGAATTTGACACTGATGCCCCATATATTGTCCCAGAGCCGAGAGTGCCCATGGGGTGGGCCAAAGCTTCAATGTTATCCAGACTTGTCCCCAGTTTGATCATTGACGATCAAGACTGTATTCAACATCTTCGGGTTTAGGGTGATGACGGTGGTTTGGTAGAATTTAAACAGTTGGTCACTATAACACCTCGTAAATTCAAAGACATTGAATTAAATAATATTTTGAAAAAAAAAGAATTTATTTTATTGGAAGGAATGAAATTCATGATTTGGAAAAAAAATTAATTCGAGGAATTTATTAATTTGGCGAATTGAGGATTAATTATTTAGACTATTTTGTGTTGCATTTTGAGGTAAAAAATTTGGAGAATGTTATAGATTAATTCGGATGGCGATTCAGAGTGCGCGGTTGAGTCTGGATGGGTCGAAATAGTTGGAAAAGAGTGTTCATAGGTATAATATGGATTTCGGAACCTTTTTAGACATATTTGAGCGCCCAAATAAGTGTTGCCCATAAGGCCAAAAATGGGATTTCTATTAATAATCCTAATTGTGAGAAGGCGAGGGAACTTTAATTCATTTTTTAGAAGACCACATGAAGGAGAGACAAAGAAGGGAGAAACTAGAGGATATTTTGAGAGATTAAAATAAGAACAAGAGAGGAGACCATTGAATCAACCCATCATCTTCATCAAGGAATTTGATTCTACAAACCCTAAGGCAAGTGGTTTAACTTGCATTTGATAAATTGCATTTTTCTTACTCATATTATAGAAGGTGTGAAGTGATTAATATGTTAGGGTTAGTTCCACATTTGTATTTGGGGATTTCATGTTTTGATTTAAAAATCTGTAGAGATGATAAGAATATGTGGATTTTGGTGCACCAATATGTGTAGATGATGTAGTTAGATTGAGAAAATCAAATGGGTGTATTTAGGATGAATCTTGGAAGGTTTAGGAAGCATAATTTGTGCATAATCAAAGGTTTTAAAGATTTAATAGAGGACCGGTTTTTGTGGGCAACGAAAGAGGAGAGAGAACACCAGGGTCATTCGAATGACCTAGTGTCTCGTTCAAACAACATGTCTGGTCGCTTGAATGACTTGATTGATTCTGACAGATTTCTCCGCTCCCCTGGTTCAGACCTTATTGTTAATTTGTTATGAATTGTTCTTGTTATGGATGAATCTAAAATTTGTGGTTATAATTTAGGGTGTGAGTTTGTAGAAATTTACCCATGGATTAGTAGAGGGTAAATCCAAATAGAGAATTAAGGTTTATGTTGAGTAATTGGAAACCTTGTAAATTAAGTGGGTAAATTTAATTGAAAAAAACTGAATAATGAATTTGGAATTTTGGATTTCGGTATAGGCGAGATAGTCCGAGTATATATGGTAGAGTGACACTAAGATAATGAAATTAATTAGTGTATGATTAATTGAAATTTGGGTCGGATTTTAGACTTAATTGTGTTAGGCTAGTGTTACGGATATTGTACATTGGCAGCCTTGATTTAATCTATATATGCGATGATGTGTAGTATATATATATATATATATATATATATATGATTTATAAGTATTTTTGTGTATAATATTTATAATAAAGCATACCGATTCTAATGCTATCATAGGAGGTTGCGCAATGTGGGTGAATCCCCTGGTTAGTGAATGCAGGGAGAGTATAATCCTAGGTTATAGCGTCTATTTTTAGGGGTCAGTCGTTTATGGTATGGCACGGTTACTTTTGGGGGCATCTATGGCCACCTCCTACGCGGCTATGATAGCATTTATAGAATACCCGATGAGTGCCTACTCGGGAGGATAGTTATATATCTACGACATGTGTGTGAATGTTGTAATATAATGATATGCATATATGGTGCAAGGGGTAGAGGTAGGCCTAAATTAACTTGGTGGGATATTATAAAAAAGGACATGATATCATGTGGTTTAACCGAAGATATTGCACTGGACAGAATGGAATGGTAAAATAGGATTCATGTAGCCGACTCTAAATAATTGGGAAAAGGCTTTGTTGAGTTGAGTTGGTGCAGATTTATATACGAGTAAATACATGATGTGAAATTTATAAATTATATTACTCGTGAGAATGTTATATGGCATCAAATGAGAAATGATTTAAATAAGTTAGTGTGATAAATAACTTATAAAACGTATACTAAAACTCACTCGGGTTAGAGTAGTGGGAAAAGTAGAATATGTATATATATATATATATATATATATATATATATATATATATATATATATATGATAAGACTAGTTGCAGGATATATAGCTAGATGGGTCATGTGTAGGTACGTTAGGCGTGCATATTAGTCGAGGGGTGAGGTGTCCTCAAGAGAGTGTGCAACACTAACTTAAATATGAAGTGCATTCATGCATTTTACTTTACTACAATTAAATTCACTTGCTAAATATTTTCGAAATGTTTTGGGTTCTAACCCTTGCTATAAAATATTTTTAAAACTTTTAGGTATCCGACCACAGGGGCGCCATAATGGTTATATTCCAAGGTTACGCAGTTGCGGCACATGTGGATGTTGCAGGACTTTGACTTATCCGCTTCAGTCATTTCATTCCTAGAGTAGGATACAATCAGTATTCCCTTCGGGCTTGTCGCCCTAGTTGTTCCATTTTATTTCAGTTAGACGACGTATTTAGTTATTCTTCTTGTGGTTTATTTTTGGTATTTTATTTGTAGTCGGTGTTTGTCTCAGCAAGGATTATATTTATTACTTTTCTGTATTACTGATTCAAGTGATTGTGTGAAGGGTTAACAATATATTCTTTCGCATGTTGTTAGAGATGTTAACTAAAAAGATAAAATTTGGTACCATGTATTTTGAATACTAGGTGATTAGTAAGTTTTAAAAAATTTTCGACACTGATGTTAAGAATGAACTAGATGATATTCCTGTTTAATTTTATATAGAACTAATCACCTGATATTTTATTAGGAGGGGTGTCGTAGTCACTCCATCCTCAAAGAAGGGACTTCGGGTTAATCCCCTGACCGAGCTATGTAAGATAGAAATATTTTATAACTGTAGTGTTATCTCTTACTTTGATATCTGCACTAACCAGAATTTTTCACTTTCAGATCGTCCGGTCAATATTCCTGAACAAATTTAGAGGATTGCATCTCCTAGCCTCGAAAACCTATTCAGCAAGTTAGGCAAAGGGACTAACTCCCTAACCCAATAAAAAAAATCCACAACTGGCGGCCCCGGCCTGGATAACCAGGGGAAGAAGAGAAAGGAGCCAGCTAAGGACACCACTAACATACCTCCTCAACAGAAGAAGACTGGGAGGGATAACACTACTAGGGAGGCCACTGGTCGGGCTATCCCCATCTCATCTGATCAAATTCTAAATGATCGTCTATCCCTTCTCTCTATCAATTCTAACTCTCTAATTGATGATCAGTACAGGACCAGAATGACCATCAACTCCCTGTTGGCTACCTCTGACAGGAGGTTCCTTGAGTCCATGGACCATACTCGCCTGGGAATTTTTTTCCTTTACTGGGCTACCGAGTAAATCATCTATTTATCTCATTGGCTTTTTATTTCCCTAAGTGTTTTATCATCTCATACTAATTGTTTTTTGCATTTATTCCAATCTCTGTTATCTTTGCTTCCGCTGTCGAAATGGGTTCAAGAGAATCTTTCGACCATTCAGTAGGCTAACAAGGCTATAGAGGTCGAAAAAGAACTTCAAAATACGCTGAAAGAGAGAGAAATCTTCTATACTCAGAAGGTTGAGGAATTGTAGAAGAAGAGGGAAGATTATCTAGAGGCCCAAAAGAAGGACTACGAGGCTCAACTTAAGGGCTAATAAAAAAAGCATAAGGTCGAGTTGAAGGCAGCCAAGAAACAGGTTGTGGAAGATTTCAAGGTCTTTGAGAAGTTTGTTGAGTACGAATTTTTCACATTGGGTTCGAATTCGAACTATTCATATATATACATTAATTTTTAATTTTTAATTTTTATTTTATCCCAATTCTTTATCTTTTAATCTTATATTAAAATATTTTTATAATTTATTACAATGTCTGATTTGTATAAATAAAGCATATATTACTTTGATCAACATATATTTATATATTATATGGGTATAGATATATTAATAAATATATAAATGTATATATGTTATATTTAATCAGATCGGGTCCTTAACTGATCGGATTAGGTTAGATTCATATCTGATCCATTTAATAATCGGATAATCGGGTAAACGGGAAATATTAGATTTTAAAATCTAATCTAGATCCGAGTAAATGGATCGAATCCGAATTGGGTTTGGGTCTAGATCAGGTCCATTGATAGTCCTAGCCGCTACTACACCGAATGAGATTGAAACTGAAGCTCTCGCTTCTGAGAACATAGTAGTCGAGACGACCATACTTGAAGATGTAGTAGGTGGTGCCAATCAGGATGAGGATGCCCAGAGTAGGTCAACCGCTGATAATGTCATCCCTGAGCCGACCAACAACACCCAAGCTTAGGCTCTCCATATTTTGCAGGTTGATCGTCTGTGGCCTTAAGCCTTTAATTATGTAATTTCAATTTTGAGCTCTCGTCTCTTTTTGCAAATAGAAAAACGTTTGTAATATTAACAATGGGGTATATGACATTATTTTTTTATGACAACTTGTGTTGAATGCCGTTTTAATATGATGATCTTTTATGACCAAGTGTAGTATATGTAATTTTTCAACTCTTGACCATTACACGGCTTTTTTTATTATGACTCTTGTGATTACACTGTGTTTACAAATTGCATTCATCATAAGAAGATGATGTTTGACTAACCATAAAAATAATTTTCAATTTTGTGTTTCTCACCACATGAGTGATATCATATAATGACCCCCTTTCGGAATTATTGGGAGTGTATAGACGAGACAAGTCTCTTCATAAACCCTCATATCGTCGAGAGAATTACGACCTTAAATCCACCAAAATTTGATGTTTAAGCAACCATGCTTAAATGATTTTTAGTTTTGTGTTTTTCACCATATGAGTGATGTCATACAATGATCCCCCTCTCAGTGTTATTGGGAGTGTATAGACGAGACTAGTCTCTTCATACACTCTTATATTGCCGAAAGAGTCATGATCTTAAATTCACTAAAATCTGATGTTTGAGAAACCATACTTAAATGATTTTTGGTTTTGTTTTTTCACCACGTGAGTGATGTCATAAAATTATCCCCCTATCAACGTTATTGGAAGTGTATGGATGAGACGAGTCTCTTCATACACTCTCATAACCCCCGAAAGAATTGTGACCTTAGATACACTAAAATCTGATGTTTGAGCAACCATACTTAAATGATTTTTAGTTTTCGTGTTTTTCACCATGTAAGTGATGTTGTCACACTGACTCCCCTCTCGGTGTTATTAAAAGGACATGGACGAGACGAGTCTCCTTATAAATTCTTATGTCACCGAGAGCGAGTTAAAACTAATTGAACATAATTAAATATGTTAACCAACACTTGTATTTTCATTGATTGAACTTTTGTTGTCGTATAAATAGATGCTACATAAAAATTCCCATTACTAAGATATTACACTCGTATAATCTTAGAAACTACAGGTAATATTGCTTCAGATGATCAACATTCCAAGGGTTAGAAAAAGGTTCACCCTCTATGTTTTCTAATCGGTAAGTTTCTAAAATGATGTCCTCTGTTACTTTGTACAGACCATGCCAATTTGGATGAAGTTTGTTCATTTTTTGCCAAATAGTTTTCAGCACTAAATCTCCCGCAGCTATTAGCCTAGCCCTTATATGCTTGTTGTAGAATCTGGTTACTCTTTGCTGATAAGCTGACAGTCATATAGTTGTATCTTCTCGTCTCTCCTCGATCAGATCCAAATTAATCCTTCTCTCTTAGGTATTAGCCTCAAGGTTATAGGTTTGCACTTTGTGACTAAGAAGTCCAACCTCCGTAGGAATAACTTCCTTGAACCTGCATGTCAGCATAAATGACATTTCACCTGTCAATGTCCTCTCAGTCATCCTATAGGACCATAGGACTCTGGGTGGCTCTTATATCCACAAACCTTTTATGTCCTCTAAATTTTTCTTGATCCCATCAAGTATAGTTCTGTTGGTGACTTCATTTAGACCATTTTACTGAGGTTCGCCTGGTGCCGAGAAAAACTATTTGATGACAACCCTTTCGCTGTAGGCTTCCAAAGATTTGTTCTTGAACTGCTTTCCATTATCTGATATGAGAGTGTGGAGTAGGACATATCTATATATAATATTTCCCCAAATAAACTTGAATATTTTCACGTTGGTTATAGTGACCATAGCCTCAGCCTCTACCCATTTTGAAAAATAATCAATGGTCACTATCAAATATTGGAAACTTCATGCTTCCTTAGGAAGAGGACCAATAAAATCAATTCCCCATACTACGAATGGCCATGATATTATGATAGACAAGAGAGGTTAGTGAGGGATGCTCAAAAGTCACAGACACTTATCACACTTCTTCATGAAGTCGGCTGCATCATTTGTGAGTGTCGACCACCAATAGCCTTGAGTAACAATCCTCTTAACAAGAGATCGTACACCGATGTGACTTGCACATGAACCTTCATGGATGTCTAATAGGACATATTCAACCTCAGATGGATGAACACATTTGAACAAAGGCAGAGGAACCCTTTTTTGCAGAATTTAATTGGTTTAATACTTTAGAAATAAAAGTGTAAAAGATAATTACAACAAAAAAAAGATGCAAAAAGGGAAATGATTAATCTAGGCGTGGGAAAATAAATCTAGATTAATAAAGCGAGTAAAAACTATAGGTTGCGTCGAATGTCCCTCACCTAAGTTAATTAGTATAAAATGGTTACATGGGTCGACGAGTTATTAGGAATGTATCTCGTTTTGACAGTTAATTGAATCAAGGGTTGTCACGCCCCTAAATTCGCATAAAAGCCTAATACGATTTTGGCATCAACAAATACCCCAAAAATTACGCACGCAAGGTTGTAAGCACAGAGCATACATGATATGCCCCATCAAATCCCCTAGGCATAATAACTAGGACAACGCACCCGAAATAGACCCGTAAACTCCATCTCTAAATCAAATAAACATGTCGATCCAGAATGAGTTCAATCCGACACAACCTAGACTAAATTAGCTAGAAAGCATATTAAAAATGCGGTAAATAAACGCAATAAAATTACACTAGAAAGCACGGAAATAAAGCATGTAAACCTAATTATGAAAGCATGTAATATAACTACAAAGAAAGAATAAAAAAAATACAAACTGTATTAATGGAGAGGGAAGATGAAAGTACAAATCTTACAAACCCAATTGTTGTCACACCAAATGAGGAAGAAGAAATGAGCTCTCAACTCCCAAATCCTAAGCTAAACTAACATAAAATCTATTATATCTAAGTATATCTGATATTTACAACAACATTACTTTATATAGTAAGTGGGAAAAGAAATAAAGGAAAAAGAAAAGAAAAGCAAAAGGTCAACAAATATCTAGTGACCGCGGTCGACCAGTCGCAAGGGCGCGGTCGTCCGGTACTCTGTTTTTGGCAGCTATGTGGTCCATAAAGAGGGGAGGAAAGGTCCATTATGGAAACGGCTATAACTTCATCGTCCGGACTCAAAATCGCCCACCGTTTATGGCCACGCGAAGCTTGATCAACAAACTACGCATCCGTGGAATTTCCATGAGCTGGAGAAGAAATGTGAATTAACTAAAATCCCCTTGAAGTAGCGTCCGGCGATGAAACTTCTCCGAAATTCAACGGATCCTCACTTTTAGCGTTCTAACACCTACAAAAGAACAATTAATCCCTGCAAAGTATGTATATATCCAAATCCAAGGTTGTTTGGTTAATGAGTATAAATATAGGCATTAAAAACCATAAAAGCACTAGAATGCATAAAGATAACGGGCTGAAATATGCAATATTCGATAAGAATCAGTGAATCCATACTGATCCAAAAAGTCCTCGGAACCCAAAAACTACCACCTGGGTACTCTATTGTGACTATTTTGGTCCATCCGAGAAAAACCATGCACTCGAAATCTCCATCCGAGTCACTTATCAAATATTCACCTTCTTAAATCTAATATAACTCCGCACTTATTTTTCGAGTAAAATATTATTACTTGTCACTTTCCCCAATCGCGACATGATATAAAATAATCAAAAACTCGTCGATTAGTATTTTATCCAATCACTAAATTTCTCAAATCATTTCTCCGATTACTAAATTACACCCACTCAAGTAATTTAAATACCTATAAAAGTACGTGTATTACATGTTATTTCATTTGGATTCGAGTGATGCTTATTATTCATGCTTAGTTTATAACCCTTAGTCTATAACCCTTAGTCTATTATGGACAAAATGGGGGAGAACAAATTGAGGGGGAAGTTTCTTTTCTTCAAACTCGTACGCATCACGGTATTCTTTTGATCCATATGTATAGGTCTTTTTCGCTCTGATGATGATCCCATAGACTACACAAGATGAAGAATTTTAGTTGAAGAAAAAATTTCAAATGTCATTTTGTTTTGTATTTTGGGAAGACATTAGTACACATTGTCTTAGAGGTTTTATTTTAATTTAGTTTTCGGTTTTTTTTACCGAAATAGCCAAAGGGAGAGATTTGTAAGAGCAATATTTTATAATTGCTCATAGCTTAGTTATTTTAGCGTATCCCATTACAAATTGTTACTACAAATTGAGAATGCGTGATATTGAAAAACTTCGCAGATTTCTAATTTAGCACACTTATTAAATTTCAGCCCCTAAACATGCATCTAAGGTGCGTGTGTGTGTCAACCCATAACCAAATAAATCATGTGACACCAAGTTTAAGGAAAAATCCCCGCAGGGCAAAACCTTTTATTTCACTATAAAGCGTAAATCGCAACTTACAAGATTTACAATGAAATACAGCAATGAATCCACACGCAGCGAACCCACATGAACCTCAGTCCAATCAGCAAAGGAAGAACCGCAGCACTCCTCAATGACACGCAGCCATAAAACTTTGTAGAGACTCCCTCAGCAATGACACGCAGCCCTCGGTTGCAAAGATCTCTCCACAAAGGTTTGAACAAACTAAAAAGTTGTGTTCTTGGGTTACCAAAAGATTCACAAAGGTTTGGCAATTGTGTGAATCAAAACATGAGTCTTGGGACTCAAAAATATGAAGACTAGAGGTATTTGGACTCTCAAAAACGTCTTCTAAAGTCTTGCAAAACAACTCCCCCGAAGTTGGTATTTATAGGAAAAAATATGAAGAATCCCGCTTTGTTAAAACTCTTAAAAACTTATCAGCGTACAGGTACACCGAACCCCATCTGGGGTACACCGAACCGGTTTGGTGTTCCCATTCTGGTATGAGGTTAAAAAAAAACAGCATTCTTCAAGGAATTTTCTCCAACTTCAAAAGGTCATAACTTCTTCACCGTAGCTCGGATTGAGGTGCCGTTTCTTCCAGTATCTTCGTTGCGGCGAGCTCTTCAACTTTACAGTTGACCAGACCTCCTAACTATGGATGTGAAATTACGAAAATGCCCTTTGAACTTCCCTATCAAGCCTTTTTTTCACTGTTTTGACTTCCCTTGCGTACCACTTGCATTAAGTCCCTAAAATCGTGGAACGTGAAGTCGTTGAGGCATATGTAGGACACATTAATGGAGATGTTGAATGCTTGATTCTCGGAATTCGGATAGAGGCCGTCATGTGCGATCTTGAGGTGACGTGCCAAATGTAGCGGCGTACGACATACATAAATGAAACATATTGGACATGAGAAAAATGTCCTTACAAATCTCCCCCTATGTCTATGCCGGTACATACATAAAAAATCCGAATTATCAAATATGAAATTGCCTATACAAATCTACCCTCCCATGAACCCAAAACTGGAAAAGGTACAAATGAATAGTCTTCATCGTTTGTTCTTCAAATCTTCAGGAATCTCAAATCTTTTCTCATCAGGGTGTGCAATTCAGAGATCATCAATGTAGTACCTACACACATGAGATAAAGAAAAAAAATACCAAGTGACGTATCGAGTTTGAAATGAGATAAACATAGATACCAATTTATATGAAAAGCATAAGTTAAATCTCAAAACTCGCCCAAAATTCAAACTCCCCCAAAATAAGATAATTCTTTCTCCCCCTTTTTATGATGTCCCCAAATAGACAAATAAGAAGAATGAATCAAACAAGCAAAATCGGGGTGTCACGGTATACAAAAATACAAACTATTTTTGATTTTTCAAATTTTTCATACAAAGATAGGATACCAATATGAACAAATATGATACAAAAATCACACCATGGATTTAGACTCAAACAACCAAGTCATGGAAACGGAATGAATGGGTGTGAACACATTCGATAGGTAAATCAACTCAATCAATCATATGTGCACGATGCATACGTGTACTCCTAACGAATGAACATCAAAGGTATCCTTAGGTGTAAAGGTTTGTTGAATTTAGATGACATCGTCTTATGCAAATCAACAAATCAAAGTCAAATGATTTTCACACCAATAACGTCCAAAACTATGTAGCGCATTTTTAAGCATTTCAAGGACGTGCAAACCCGTTTTAAATTCTCCAACCAAACTCCCTCATATATATATTCTTGTAGAGGTAATCTAAATTCTCAAACTTTGGAGAATTGGTGCAAAAACCTAAATGGCCCATAATTGGCATGAATATCTTTTTATTGCCTTTCAATTTTTTTCGGGCTCTTTTAACCTCTTTGGACCTCGGATAATAAAATTCCTCAATTTTTTAGGTCCTTTTTAACGGTGGCTTTTGCGCAAAGGATAGATAATTACCTTTCGCAGCCCCTCCCCGTTATTTAAACAAAGCACACAAACTTACAAAACGGTTTTTATATGCACAATTTCCTTATAAAAAATTATCGCGCTTGGTTCGTTTTAAGAACAGGATTGAAGTGAAAACACCCAACCAACATGTGATAAGACAAGCACAATAATCAAAAAAATCCGTGCATGTGTGAAATAAAGGAAATATGAGTCAAACATGTAGGAAGTAACACTTAATTACATCTTAATGACTCCAAACATTATAAAGCACATGGATGAATTGAACTATTGTCTCAAAACACTATCAAATAGTCACATGAAAAAATGGAATGATGTTGTGACTCGGTCATCCAAAGTGTTCATCCATAAACGGTGCAAAAAAAAAATCTTTTTGTATTTTTCAAAATTTTTCAAAAAAATATATACAAAAGGTACATGTCACAACGCTAGCAAAAATATATCAAAAAGCATAACTAGCGTATGACAAACATGCAAACACAATCATCTATATGATATGGCAAGAGAAGAATCATGTGCAAGCAAACGGGAATCAACTTGTCTAAAATCTAGTTCCACCAAAAGTGATTTCCTAACCCAAATGGATGAAACACGTCGACAAGGGGTTTTGGGAACCAACAAAATACTAGACTTCGAATTCCTAGGACCTCTTCCAAGATCAAAACAAAATCGCCTAAGGTGACCATTCCTACCACAATATGAGCATGTGTAAACGGGTGGGATGACACCGAAAGTGTGATCTTTTCTAGCGTCCTTGGAATTAGTTGACCCTCTAAAACAAATAATGGTTTTGGCTTTAGCATTAGAAGCATGAGAACACGATGAGCCATTACCATCACTATCAAACCTACTTGAGTCTGTCAAATCATTTTTTAACTTCAAAATTTTTGACTCAAGCAAAGAATTAGACTCTTCCAAATTAAGGGACGCCTTCTTCAAATTATCAATTAAACTTAACAGTTTATCACGCTCCCCCTCAATTAAAACAAACTTATTCCTAAGAGTCTTTTCGCGTGCCGTAAAATCATCGATTAATTTTTTATCCTCGACGGCACAAACGGGAACCCTAGAATTTTTTAAGTCCTCCAATTCCTTCTCTAAAACTAGTACTCTCTCATCACTCTTCTTTTTGGCAATTTTTAAAGAATCAAAATCAGTACACAAATTACCAAAGTGCTCACGACAAATATCACTTTGAGTTTGAAACTCTTGCAAATATTCAATCTTACTTTTAAAGAGAGAATTTTCTTTTTCCAAAACTTTAATTCTTTTGCAAAGTTTCAAATTCAAACTTTTTAATTTTTCAGCACGGTCGTGAAATTTTTCAAAAATAGGCTCCTCATTAAATGGGCGTTCCATTGAAAAATTGCGATTTTTCATAAAACTATTTTTTTTTTAAAATCAATATCACACAATTTTTGCGGAAAATAGGAATACGCGATAAATTTGCGCAACCTGCTCTGATACCAATTTGAGAATGCGTGATATTGAAAAACTTCGCAGATTTCTAATTTAGCACACTTATTAAATTTCAGCCCCTAAACATGCATCTAAGGTGCGTGTGTGTGTCAACCCATAACCAAATAAATCATGTGACACCAAGTTTAAGGAAAAATCCCCGCAGGGCAAAACCTTTTATTTCACTATAAAGCGTAAATCGCAACTTACAAGATTTACAATGAAATACAGCAATGAATCCACACGCAGCGAACCCACATGAACCTCAGTCCAATCAGCAAAGGAAGAACCGCAGCACTCCTCAATGACACGCAGCCATAAAACTTTGTAGAGACTCCCTCAGCAATGACACGCAGCCCTCGGTTGCAAAGATCTCTCCACAAAGGTTTGAACAAACTAAAGAGTTGTGTTCTTGGGTTACCAAAAGATTCACAAAGGTTTGGCAATTGTGTGAATCAAAACATGAGTCTTGGGACTCAAAAATATGAAGACTAGAGGTATTTGGACTCTCAAAAACGTCTTCTAAAGTCTTGCAAAACAACTCCCCCGAAGTTGGTATTTATAGGAAAAAATATGAAGAATCCCGCTTTGTTAAAACTCTTAAAAACTTATCAGCGTACAGGTACACCGAACCCCATCTGGGGTACACCGAACCGGTTTGGTGTTCCCATTCTGGTATGAGGTTAAAAAAAAACAGCATTCTTCAAGGAATTTTCTCCAACTTCAAAAGGTCATAACTTCTTCACCGTAGCTCGGATTGAGGTGCCGTTTCTTCCAGTATCTTCGTTGCGGCGAGCTCTTCAACTTTACAGTTGACCAGACCTCCTAACTATGGATGTGAAATTACGAAAATGCCCTTTGAACTTCCCTATCAAGCCTTTTTTCACTGTTTTGACTTCCCTTGCGTACCACTTGCATTAAGTCCCTAAAATCGTGGAACGTGAAGTCGTTGAGGCATATGTAGGACACATTAATGGAGATGTTGAATGCTTGATTCTCGGAATTCGGATAGAGGCCGTCATGTGCGATCTTGAGGTGACGTGCCAAATGTAGCGGCGTACGACATACATAAATGAAACATATTGGACATGAGAAAAATGTCCTTACACAAATTAAACACTTCATCTGCATTTGCCTCTATGATCAATTGAACACATGTGAGTGATCGAGCATCGTGTCCGAGATTCAAGCCATTGAAATCGTCATGAACTTCTTATGGAGGTATACGAACTTTTTGTTTTGATTTCTTAGTCAAATTATATTAAGGGATATTTATTTTTACTCGAGGAATTTTTATAAAACTATTTTTAAGAATAATTTGTTTAGTGTTAAACTCGTTAAAACGAGACGTAGATGTCATTAGAACGAAATATCCTTTTCGTTAGAATAGGCTTCTAACGAACATCTAATGAGATGGGCTTTGTTTAACAGAACCACTTTTGTTGGAAGGTCATTGAAAGGAGGATCGAACGAGATAGGCTTGAAATTTAAATGTGCTTGATCTCATTAGAAAAAACCTAGTGTTTTCTTTTTAATGAGAGTATATTTTCGTTTGAACGAGATCCCCGCCTTAAAAATTATGTTTTCAATAAAAATGATTCTTTTGACATGTTTTACACATAACTTGGGGGGAATGTTTTGCAAAACATGTGCCAAAAGTTTCCATCATTGTGTTTCTTTAAAATACTTTTCTTTTCCAAATCATACATCCCTTATGTGATTTATTGAGTTTTTTCAAACCCATGTTCCTAAAGATTTCATCAAACCCTTGTAGAGTTTTACTCTACTGATAAATAAGAAAGGATATCACATCCTGAGGCTGATCAATGGATACAAAGAGCTGCTTCCTATGAACGGTGATGGATTGTTAGAAGAATTAAAGACTAGTGCACTATACTTAGTAGAGCTCTAAGTAGTCTTAAGTCATTGAGTCTATCATATTCTGATGCAATGCTGAAATCTAAGTTTTTCTCAACGGGGATTTCTCCTCAGTTTCTTTTTCTGTGTGTTTGGTTTGATTGAATGTTTTAGAACATTGAATTAGGACATTTTATTGCGTGCACACCTAAATATTAATGTTGATAAATTTTCGTTAAAATTGGATCTTGTGGGTATGTAACCTAATATACGGACTATCCATATGAACCTGGTTTCTCAAAAATACAAGTTCAATTTATTTTCTCAACTCAATTATAAATATGAAAGTTCAATATAATGATATGTGAGTAAAAAAAAATTCCATTTTTTGTGATGTTGAGGTTTAATTATTACTATCAAATTATGCCTCAATTATGGATATAAGAGGTAATATATAAATTGGTACATAAATGAAAGATATAAAGGAACAGAGACACGTCATACAAGATTTCTAGTGGTTCGACATATTCCTTAAGCCTACATCCAGTCTTCAAGCCACGACTACTTGAGTTCCACTAGTTGCATCTTCTGAGCTTGCTTGAGTCATTCCTTGATCCTAGATCTGGGAAAGAGGCTTGTGGTCTCCACTGAGCTGGAATTGTCTTATTCTCCTTAGGGAAATCTTTGACTCTGTGCCCCTCAACCCCACAATAGATGCATGGGCATCTGAACTAATCTTTAGGCTTCTTGCCCGACTATCTGCCATGTTGGCCTACCGTCCCTGATTTCCCTGGCCCTATTATCCTTGGCACTAAGGCCCTGAGGCTTATAATCATCATATCCTTTGTGTCCATTAGGGGATTTCTCCCCCTGCAATGATGTAATATCTGGATTTTTGAAAATAAATAAAGAATCGTGTTGTGAGAAATTATGAGATTAATTTAAATAGAATAATCATGTAATTGAAATTAAGAAGAAAATTTTTTAAATGCCGCGTATAGCATACACGCATTGAATTAATATAACCATTTTAAATAAAATTAAAAATGATTATACAAAATAAATTATATAATCACTCTTGCAATATTTTTATAATATCATTCATAGATAAATGATTAAAAAACTGCACCTATTAGGTGAGAATCAATACTCACTCAACCATCAAATTGTCATTTTTAAGCTATAAAACTTTTGGAGTGGTTGGGGAGCTAAAGGGACCTACCCCTCACATTTTTAGCCCTTGTTTTCAGGCTTCCTACCCCATTTAACATGATGGTTTCATCACTGAGTGATGGATGACTATATATATATATATATATATATATGATTCACAAATTTATTTATACCTATTATCACTGCATGTGATATTATGTTGAAAATATGTAATGAAAATAAATAAAAGTTAAAGTTTGAAAGAAGTACAAATTTCAGAATGTTTAAGAAAACTATTTTTCATATTTGTGTCTAAACTAGTTATTTCATATAAAATGTTATATTGAACTTATGAAAAAATAGTAGGATGCATACATTGGGTTATATTGGCATAAAACCTCACTTTTATAATATGAACACATGTTGTTGGGATAAATGGATTAAGTATGTTAAAACTGTGTTAAGGTGAACTTTTGAAGATGAAATGCTAAACTTGATAAATTCATAATATTATTCACATAAAATTAGAAATTTATGTGAACAAAGTATTAAGAAACTTGAAGGAAATAAAGTAAATGGGTGCTAAGTGGGAAAGTACCAAAAGTATAGGTGTTCAAATGTGTAATATTGAAAATTTAAGACCCAATATAAAATAAAGAAAAAGGGTAACAAATAAAAGTTATCAATTTTGAAGACAAGTCATAAAATGTCAAAGGTATGATTTTTGGGCCAAAAATACGATTTTATGACAAGCCTAGACTAAGTAGTAACATTTGAAAACTGAGCGTTTTTTTAATGTTGGTTTTAAGAAAAAAATATGAAATGGTAAAATGATGGGAAATAAGGTAGGAAAGGAAAAATTAATGTTTCAAAAGATAAAGTCTTGAAGTATTAAAAATATGGTTTTGTGGCCAAAAGTATAATTTTATAAAAAGTTTAGATTTGATAGTAATCTTGGAAAACATGTTTATTGTATTTGAAAATTAGTTTAACATGAAGTAATGTGAACACATAAATGACAAGAATTAATATAAATGGTGCAAAGTCAATAAGTTGAAAATATAAGGCTTGAAATGACAAAAAATGATGTTTTAGTGCAAAAGCGTCATTTTTATAAAATAGTAGGACTTATGAGTAAACTTTTCAAACTAAAAGACTCTAGTTAAAAGGGTTGGATTTTATATAGAGTAATATAAAAGGTGCAAAGTCAACAAATTGGAAATATAAGTCTTAAAATGACAAAAATGGTGTTTTAGTGCAAAAGTCTCATTTTTATAAAATAGTTGAACTTATGAGTAAACTTTCCAAACTAAAGGACTCTAGTTAAAAGAGTTGGATTTTATGTGGTGAAAACTCATATTTTACAAAGTAAAGGTGAAAATAAGTATTTGAGAAAAGTACACAAAATACAAGTTTGCAAGTCTGCGTGAATAGTGAAAAGCACAATAAAATGCGTAAATAGGTATTTGGATTTAAAGGTTTAAGTTTCATAAGATATGAGAATTAAAGTTGTTTCCAAAAGAAAAAGTATCGAGTATAAGGTAAAATTAAAATTAATTTTTTGTAAACTGTGAAACTTAGAAGTAAAGTGTGTTGGGACTTGTCTCGTCCCGAGTATTTGACCTCATTGCCCAATAAAAAGGAAATAAAGGAAAAAAGTTAAAAGTGAACAAGGAAGAAAGAAAGGAAAAAGGGTTACAAAGATGTAACAAGAAAAGACACTCAGAGGTAACCGGGAAATTTAAGAAGGGTCAGAGTCTTAGGGTGCGACTTAATACTTAGACCCCAAATAACTGATCAGTAGCATACTCTGGAATGGTGGAAGTCAGTGAAAGGCCTTATAACACACATGTATTGGTAGCCCAATTAATAAAGTGAAAAGATGATTTTGAGTATGACTCTCATTAATGTAAAGTCAAGTTTGCTAGACAACTTGATAAATGTGAAAATACGAAATTTTTTTAAATTAACGGGATATGGGTATTATTAAAATGAATAATTAAGTATGAGTGGGCTCATTGCCCGGGTTACATAGTCTAAACATTAACTGCATGTCACATTGAATTTTGCATGAAAACACTTAATAAAATGAAAGATGATTTCATAATTGATAAAATATGATTTATATCTATAGATATTCCTTTGTATATTACTCTGCTATATTTCTCCTACTGGGCGTACGCTCATACTGGACCATTTTCCACCTCTGGTACTTCAAGGAAATATAAAGTCAAGGAAATTGTGAGAGGCAAGGAAGGATTTATGCACCTATAGATCTCTATTTACTATTTACTTTAAATGTGTAATTTAAATGGAACTTTTATTTACGTTATTTAGAACTATTTATAAGTACTTTAAATTTGGTTTGTAATATGACAGGATGACGTGAATATTCTTTAAATAGTTATTTACTTCATGAAATTGACAAAACTCTTTTAATTCAAGTGTTCATATAAATTTTATAAGAGGGACATCATTTTGTTAATTAAATTCAATGAAGCTTAAGGCAAAGATGTGAAAGCATGATTTTATTAAAAAAGTGACTCCTCTTAATGAAATCAAAGTATAAGAAGGTTTTCTACATTGACCCTCGAAATCAGAGCGTCATGGGTGGTCCCTCTGCTGGTTTGACTCAAAAGTGCTAGAAGGATCACAGCTCCCTTTTCCTAAGGGTTGATCTATCATGGGCCTAAGGTTTGATCTATCATGGGCACTTTAATCCATTACAATCCTCCTCTGACAAGTATGCTTTGTGATCTTGACAGTGGGATAGTGTTGCATTTACTACCTGATGATACGTTTAGAATGCAGGATTAATCATCAGTATAAACCTAATCTAGCTAGCAAGTCAAACCATCAATGATGAGATCCTTCAACTTCTCATTTTCACTCACTTCATCCTTAGAAAACTAAGAGAGATTAGTAAATTATTGTTCAAAACTTTGCCAAAACTCCTTAATGGTAACAATGCTCCTCTTTGTTGTGGTGGTGACATACTCTGACCATTGCAGTGCCTCTCCAACTAGGCAAAAAGAAGCCAATATCTGCCTTTGAGAATCACTGCAATCAATCATGCATAGATGCCTCTTAATATCTTTCCATCACTATAGGTCCTCAAGTACATAAGTGGAATCCCGACTATCATTGCATTATAATCGATGACTTCTCTAGCCTTCTCTCAAGTTGGTGCTTGCACTACTACGGGTGCAACGGGCTAAACTGGTGCCAGTGGTGGTGGTTGTTGGTGGTGTTATGCCATTGTAGTCATGATGGAAACTACTATCTTGGATATCATTGCATTATAATCGATGACTGGATCCTGACCTTAAGGTTGTGCTTGAGATTGGTCCTATCCAGTCTTTGTGGAGGCTGCCCTATCCTAGCGATGGACTTGCCCTTGCCTTTACCACTACCCCTCCTAGTGTCTACCATCCTATGATGATGAGAAGATCCCATCAGTAAAACAATTCAAAAGAGTACAAATCTAATAAAAAGGCTCTACAAATATTAGAAATGGTAAGCAGAAGAATAATGGACACTATAAGGACAAGGACCTAGAATGCTCTGATACCAATTGTGACAACCCCGTATTTTTTTCTATATAAACTGGTCGGGTTTATATATAAAATAAAATTACAAGTTGTATAAACAACTCAACTAATCATTTTAAGCATGCAACATCATAAAAGGAAATCACTCATAAAAAATGAAATGAAATAATAACCGATACGGAGTAACTCAGGAACCATAACCCGATTTATTTATTGGTTCAAAATAAATCCCACCTGAAGCAAAATAATAAGGATAACATAAATCCAAGTCTTACTCTAAATAAAAGTCTGAAACTAGAAGGATAGACAAAAGGTAGAGTTAAAAGTTGTAGTAATCACCCTTGTTGCTGCAGCGGTCTGAAAACTGAAATAGTAAACAACAATATGGGTAAGACCCATCTGCAAGTATAACTCTATGGAAACCTATGCTATATAATGGACCCAACAACATAAGGGTAAGGCTAACCCAATCCCAATGTGATACTCAAGCAACCTAACACCAATGCACAATGATTAGGTAAGGGATAAGTACACATACCATAATTTTAATCTAGTCAAATCATAAGCCTAACCCATATAGCAATCTCATTGCTAAGCATAGTAAGAGGGAAAAGCATTACAAGTACCTCTAGCTCATAAACAAATATATACTACTCTCAAGATAAATACAACAATGAAAAAGCAACGTCGATACTCACTAAAATGAAAAAGGGAAACACGCCCTCAACAATAGGCTATACGCTAGCCCAACATCAGCAGTCATACGGAGTAGGACACCTCCTGGGATTTATTTTGTCTTTTCTTTACTAGTCACTAGTTATGGATTGTCTCAATTCTAATAAAACATAATCACATAATAAGGAAATCACTATTGCAATATATGGGGGTAAGGCTAACCAAATCCCAATGTGATACTCAAGTAATTTTGCACCAATGCACAATGCTTAGGTAAGGGATAAGTATACACACCATAGTTTTAATCTATACTAATCATAAGCCTAGCCCAAATAAAAATATCATCGCTAAGCAAAATAAGAGGGAAAACATCACAAGTACCTCTAGCTCATAAACAAATTTATACTACTCTCAAGATAAATACAACATGAATAAGCAATGTCGATACTCACTTCAATGAAGGTGGGGAAAATGCCCTCAACAATAGGTTATACGCTAGCCCAATATCACAAGTTATACGGAGCAGGACATCTCCTGAGATTTCTTGTGTCTTTACTAGTTACTTGTTATGGATCGTCCCAATTCTCATAACACATAAACACATAATGGAGAAATCACTACTGCAATACACCATCCAAAACACCCACATATCATTTTGTCTTTGGGAGGATTTGGTCACGACCTCTCACTCTAAGACGGTGACCCAATAATCGTAGGATTGGGATCCTAAATATATATACACATGGCATCATCGGCCAAGTTATACAACCACAACATACGCGCTGTCCCATCTAATCCTCGAATAGTAAATTCATCACGAGCAATAGCACACGCACCCTTAGTATGTTCATGTACATGACCAATTAAGGGAATAAACAGTAACATATAAGGCCTAGCATACATCTACTAGCCTAGGAAGTCTGCAGTATAACCTTTATAGTCCCAAATATCCCATAGAATATAGTTAATTCCCAACTCAAGACTAATATAGAAAACCGCCCCCACACAGTGGCCCCAACCTTTAATGGTTTATACATAAACACAAACCTTCGGGATATCCTATAATTAATGTACAATGAGTCACTAGGTTCATAAGATGTCTACCAAATATAAGGTTATACGGGAAAAATAACCCCAAGTCCTAGCATTTTGAATCAACCTAGACCAACCTTGGATAAATTCGGTCTTTGAATCGATATGCCCTGAACTCAAATCGATCTGATCTTGGGCAGATTTACAGTTTCATGATTTTCTGCATTTTTCTTTAATCCAATTTAACCTAAACAAAAGTACATCCCCGAATCAACCCATGGATGTTTCTAACTTTTCTATTGTGGTCTCCTAACATATAATAGACTAACATAGCTCAATTCTCACCATTAATTCTCACTAAACTAACATTAAAAATTTTACAACAAGAACCCTAGTTTATGGTTTTCTTCCCAATTCATCAATTACTAAACATGGATTTACATAAATAAAGTTCTATATTCATCAATTTAATAAACTTTAGGATAATTCATACATTGTAATCAAACTACAACAGCGTAAGAGTAGAGATACAATTGTCCTAAATTTGAATATGAATTGATTGATGAAAGAAATGATTTTCAGTAATGATATCTAGCTCTATCAATTGACCTCCCAAGTTCTTTTCCTCTCGCCCTCTTTCAGGAGTTGTCTTATAATGTGATTAGGTTGCTAATGACATTAGGTTAGGCTTACACAACACATAATCCTGCACTTAGCCTATGGAATGGGTTAAACCCATCCAAACGGACCCTCAAATGTTTTCTAAATCACCCCAGGCCTAGTCCAATGGTTATACTAACCCTCATTCCCAATTTCCAACACTTTCTACACTGTTTGACTTTCCAAAACTCACTCAAAGGACAACCCCAAACCAACCTAACCATTAAATCCATCTCAAGGATTTAAAACACCAACAATTAAAATAAAAGAATACAAGAATTTAAATAACACGTAATATCAAATACAATCACGTAATTGAAATGCAACACATAAATAATTAATTATTGTAATTTAACATTCAATTATTGAGGCGTGTACATAGGCCCAATAATCCAAACAAGGAAACCCCCATACATATACCATAGTTAGCCCCGTATAACTTACCAGTTAATTTGCAATAATTAAAAAATGAAAATATAAAAGATGTGTAATAACTATCATGGACCTATTTAAATGAAAATAAGTAAACACAACTAACACACATAAGCACAAGTAAGTAAATAATTGAAATGTGAACAAAAATTAACAAAACAAAATTTTAAATAAATCTAAAAAAAGCAGGGTATTACACTATTCCCCCTAACAATGGAATTATGTCCTCAAAATTCGATACATACCTCGAGTAAATAGCTTTGGATACTTCTTGCGCATCTCGCTCTCCCTCTCTCAAGTGGACTCAGCCTCACTATGATGACCCGCATTGGACGTGAACTAATGTGCCTTCGACCTCAAATTTTGATCCCTCTCGTCTAAAATGCAAAAGGGTCTCTCCTTATATGTAGAATCGGGGAGTAAATCAATATCTCCAAAATCTATATGTTAGTATGCCATATCATCCCCTAAGAATTTCCTCAGTATAGAGACAGGAAACAGGCATGTACTCTCCATAAACTATTGGGAAATGCCAAATGATAAGCTACTGGTTTGATCCACTATGTTAAAAAGAAGCAGTCATACTACTCTGTCGTGAAATCCATCCTCATAGAAAAGAAATGGGCCGCTTTAGTCAGGCGATCAACTATCACCCAAATCGAATTATGTGCCCAATATGACATAGGTAAACCCGTAATAAAGTCCATAAAGATATTCTCCCATTTCCTCATGGGAAAATTAAGAGGTTATAAGGCACCTGGTGGCCTCTGGTAGTCCACTTTCACCCTCTTGCAAGTGGTACACTTGGACAAAAACACAACTATGTCCTTTTTTATCCCTATCCAATAATATTGGCACCTCATGTCTTAATACATCTTGTCCGTATAGGGATGTACCACAAATCTAGAGCAATGTGACTCTATAAGCACGACTCTGCATAAATCCTCATCCTCGACTACTATTAATCATTTGTGAAATCAAAGTACCCTATCTGACCACTCAACTGAATAATATAGTGCCCCAACTGATATAAACTCTTTTCCCTTATCTATGTATAAAGGATCAGAGTGTTATGCTCTCACAACACAAATAATAAGTGTTATGCTCTCACAACACAAATAATAATGTCTGACATAATTTACAGGAATACCATAAATGCATCGAATAGCTCTTCAGCAACCCAAAGTATATCACATTGCTCCCCTATAGAGAGGCTAAGGTACCTCTTGGTCGTCAACTCAAGGCATCAACCACTACACTGGACTTCCCTGGGTGATATTGTATAACGAATGGGTAGTCCTTCATAAACTCTAAGCAGCAATAATGTCTCATATTCAGTTCATTCTGAGTGAAAAGTATTAGAGACTCTTATAATTAGAAAATAGACTCAACCTCTCTCCCAAAAGGAAATGTCTTCATATCCTGAGGGCAAATACCACTGCCGCTAACTCTAGGTCACGAGTGGGGTACTTTCCCTCACAGGTCTTAAGATTATGTGAGGCATAATCTATTGCCCCTTACTCCTACATCAACACCCCTCCAAGACCCTGTAGCAAGGCATCAATAAATGCCTTGTACTATATGCTACTATAAGGTAAAGATAAAATAGGCACCGAAGTTAATCTCGTCTTCAGCTCATCAAAGGCACTTTAGTAGTGCTCATCCCACAAAAAAGTGTCCCATTTCTTAGTCAAATGAGTAAAGGTCCTGCAATCTTGGAGAACCCCTAAATGAATCTGTGGTAATACCCATTCGAACCTAGAAAACTGCATACCTATGTAGGTGTAATGGGTTGCCCCTACTCTAACAGGATAAATACCTTGTTAGGATCAACTTCCAACCCAACCTCAGTAACTACATGAACTAATAACTTCAACTCTTTGAGCTAAAATCCACACTTCTCAAATTTGGCATATAACTGGTTCTCCCTCAGTGTCTATAATACTGTCCTCAAATGTTGCATGTGTTCTACCTTCTTGTTGGAGTAAATGAGGATGAATTATGAATTAATCAAAGTACTATCTAAATACTCGGTTCATTAAGTCTATGGACATTACTAGTGCATTGTAAGCCCAAATGTCAATACCCTAAACTTGTATGATCCATATCTGGTGAGGAAGGTAGTCTTGGAGACGTCTTACTACCGACTTGCAACTAAAAGTATTATGAACTCAAATCAAATTTAGAGAAAAAACAAGCCCCTCTTAACTAATCAACCAATTCATAAATGTATAAAAATGAATACTTTTTATATATTGTGACCTTGTTCAACTCTCGATAGTCTACATACAACCATAAGGATCCATTATTCTTCTTCATAAACAAGACGAGTGCACCCCAAGGCGAGAGGTACTCCAATGGATGGAACCCTGACTCAAAAGTTTTTGAATCTTTGCCTACAGTTATCTCATCTTCAATGGTGATATCCTATATAGGGATCATTCTATCATAGTGGTGTTAGGTGCCAAGTCTATAATAAAATCAATGTCTGTGCTTGGTGGTAGTCTAGGGTTATCTCGGAAGGCATCGAAGAATTCCTGAACCACGTGAATAATGTCTAAGGAAATTGTGATCTCCTCCTTAGTGTCCTCCTCAATATAATATAAATGTGTGCTAGGCATCCCTCAAGTTGTGGCACCGCAATGAGGTACTTCTCCAGACCTCGTATCATAAATACTATGTGACAATCCACCTATGCATGATATTAGCATAACCATTCCATACCATACCATACCATGTATAGCATCATACGATGTCATATAATAATAAGAGGTTAGAAACAGACTTAAACCTACTAATGTCTACCCCAACATCATTGAAAATATGATAAAGGGTATCACCCTCCCCTACCAATGTATCTATGTATAGAGAGGTAGTTTTTACTTCTTCTATAACTACAAACAAAGTAAAGAAACGAATACTAGCAAAAGAGTAATGCCCCAGTATCAAATAATACCCTCTTCAATGTGCCATTGAAAGGGAACATACCCTCAATGGGCCTATACATATCGTGAAACCACGTGATATACTTTGTCTTATTATAACTTTAGTTGACCTTGGGCTGGCGAAGGTTATGCAATTAAGACCTCAACTGGTGGGGTGGGTAGGGAGGTCTGTTGTGGTCTCAGCTGAGCTGGCACTATCTCGTTGACCTTAGTCCAAGGTTGATCTTTGGGAAATCTATGGCTCTGTGCCCCTTCTCCCCGCAACTAATGCATGAGCCTTTGAACTGACCTTCGGGCCTCTTGCCCCATTGGATACAACATGGAATAAGTAATGTAGATACTCACTACAATGAAGGAGGGAAACATGCCCTCAATAGTAGGATATACTCTAGCCGAACATAAATATTCAGACAGAGTACAACTCCTCTAGGGATCTCTCATGTCTCTATATGTCAAATTATGAGATGTCTAAATTCGCATAAGACATGGACACACAATGGGGAAATCACAACATTAATACAGTAACCAAAACACCCACATACCAGTGTGCTTAGGAGGATCTGATCATAGGATTAGAATCATATGTGTGTGTGTGTGTGTGTGTGTATACAGTTGGCATTATGTTCCAGGGTATAATATCACAAAATGGTATTTATCTTTAAAATTTTGATTTTTTTTAATTTCGATCCGATTCAGAATAAAAAATAATCATGAATTTTTGATTTTTTCGATTCGATTTTTCGAAGGTGTGCCGATCCGTTTTTTTTATTTTTCGAAAATACACGCTGACTTTTTATTTTACTATACACACTAACTAGAGTCCACATAAGCTTTGAGCTAAACGATGCTCAAACTAAGAGACTATAAAATGAGCACACCTCATTAAGCTTACTATATGTTTAAGGTCCTTATAAACCATGATGAAACCTAGCATTTCAAGTCAAATTATTATATTTTTGTTCTTTAATTAACACAAAAGGATGAGAAGTATATTTAGTTTGAGAAATTTTCTTAAAGAAAATTTTGATATATTTTTGGAATTTTTCATTTTTTTTTAAAAAATTCAATTTTTTTTTTTATTTTTTGAAAAAAAATAAATTTTCGCATTAAGATTTTTTTTTAATTTCCAATAAATTTGGAATAAAAACTCGACACTAATTTTTTTCCGAAAAATTGGAAAATTTTCCGAAGAGACCATTTTCGATCTGATCATATCAAAACACACCCCTAATCACAACGTAGACACTGTCCCATCTAATACATTACTAGTAAAATCATCACGAGTCACAACATAGGCACCATCGGTATGCTCACTTACTTGACGAGGTAATGTAAGAAACAATAACACATAATTCCTAGCACACATCTACTAGTCTAGGAAGTCTAAGATATGATCTTCGTAGTCCCAAATATCTGATAATTGATAACATATATTTCAGTCCCAACTCAAGACTCACATAGAAAACCTCCCACGCTTGGGTTATCCAACCTCTAATGGTTTATACACAAACCAAAACCCTATGGAATATCCTATAATTAATATACAATCAAATATTAGGTTCATAAGATCTCTACCTCGAAATCTCGGGTTAAATTTAAGGTCAACCCGATAAAATACCCAAGTTTAGGCCTTTCAGATTGATTCGGCCCTACCCTGGATCGATCTGGTAGGATTTAATTTAAATAGAACCCTGATAACCCTCTTTTGGATCAATTCATACTTACCCCGGATCGATCCTCCGTAAACTCGAATCGATCGGTCCGGGGTAAAATTTAAAGTTTGCAATGTTTTTGCATTTTTCGGGAACCGAGTTCAACCTAAACTCAAGTACATCTCCCAATTCGACCCTTGGATGTTTCTAAATTTTCAACGATGGCATCCTAACTTGTAATATACTAATATATCTTAATTCCATCTAATAATTCTCATTAAACTAACAGATCAAAAATTTATAATAAGAACCTTAGTGTATAGTTTTATTCCTAATTCATCAAATCAACCGATTTAAAATCTGAATTCATCAAATACTAAACATGGATTTACATCAAGGTAGTTTTATAATCATTTATTCAGTCAACTATATGATGATTTATACAATATAATCAAACTATAATGGGGTAATATTAGTGATACACTT
Source organism: Sambucus nigra (assembly GCA_949130495.1). Classification (NCBI taxonomy): domain Eukaryota; kingdom Viridiplantae; phylum Streptophyta; class Magnoliopsida; order Dipsacales; family Adoxaceae; genus Sambucus; species Sambucus nigra. The sequence continues at coordinate 647,391,266 of OX422212.1, forward strand.
GCCTTAGGTTTGAATATGAATTTAATTGATGATAGATATGATTTCCAACAATGATTTCTAACAATTCCTCTATTGATTCAAGACTCTAACTCTATCCAATAACCTCCCAAGTTATGTCCCTCTCTCAATATTTGACTCATGATGTGATTAGGTTGCTAATGACATCAGGTTAGGCTCACACAACACCTAATCACTTAGACCCCCATACATATACCACAGCTAGCCTTATCTAACCTACTGGTTAATTTGCAATAATTAAAAAATGTAAATACAAGACGTGCACTAACTAGCATGGACCTATCTATGTGCAAAGAAGTAAACACAACTAATCCACATGAGTACATAAGGAAGTAAAATAATTTAAATGCGAACATCAATTAATTAAATGTTATAAATAATTGTATTTGTCCTATTTAAGTGGATGTCCACTCCTTTTAGGACTCTAACAACTTCTAATATAAATAAGGGGTGACCCTCCCCCGCCCCAATTATTGATACACTAATTAATGAGAAACTCTTCCTTTCTCTAAAATTCTCTTTGTGCCTTATTTCTCTTAACACATTATCAACACAATTGCACAACTTCTCAATAACTATTTCATCTTTCTCACTGAAAAGGTATGATACTTGTTTTCACATTAGTTATAATAATGAGTTATCTACACGATTAACAGTACATATGATACTTGTTTTCACATTAAGCTTAAATTCAATTATTACATTTCAAGGTATAAAATCATGGTATCAAATGCGTTAATGATGACTAGTAAGGCTTGTACTAAAAAAATATTTTCTATATGAAAATATTATTCATCTTTCATGTGCTTCGTAATTTTTTTTAAGTAGATGTCATATATTTGTATTCATTATTATTATTTTATAATTGAATCAGTTTATACACAAATAATTAAATCTTGAGACCTGAAGTTCTCTAACAATTTATATTTTTGGGACCTGAAGTTCCAAGTACTATTTAGAATTTGGAACCTGAAGTTATCAATCCATATTTAAATTTTTGCAGTCTGAAATTCACAATTGATGTTCATATTTTCGAAAATGATAATAAAATGTGTCGTGAAATCAAAACCTGAAGTTTTGATTATTTTCTATAATAAGTCAAGGAATACTAAAAGTACTCTAACAATTATTTACATTTTGGACCCTAAGTTCTAATGATTTTTTCTTAAATCAAACTTGAAGTTCTGATTTAAAATTTGAGATATGAAGTTTCCAGTAATTGGGGCCTGAAGTTACCAATTACTCTTTAAATTTGGGACTTGAATTGCTATTTAAATTATGGAACTGAAGTTCCAAATAATATATACCCTCAATCAAAACTCGATTTTTTGTTTTTTGCATCATAGAGTAAGGGACATTAAATGTCCCCAAGTAATTTATAATTTGGACCTAAAGTTCCAAGTAATTTAAAAAAATAAACTCTGATCAAATGTGAAGTTTTGACACAATAGAGTAGGAACTCTGAAGTCCTTATACTTGATAAAAATAACCCGAAGTTCATTATTTTATGGGTTGACCTGAAGTTCCTATAAATAAATAGCATAAGCCTGAAGTTCTACGTACTAAATCAAGGACTTAAAGTCCTAATTGCATACATGATATTCCAATTAATATTGAGTTATAAATTTTTCTTTATTATGCATTATATATTTCTAATTGTAATTTATTAATTGAACATTTAAAAATGTCAAATATTTCTAAACTCGAATTTGAAGCACTTGAACTTTCTAGGGTGAATTATCTTAATTGATCTCAAGGTGATGAACTCCACCTCAAAGCTCGGAACCTTGGTGGTGATATAACACTTGAAAATACCATGTTTTGGCAGGACAAAGCTGAGGCTCTGATATTCATTAGGCATCACATATACAGTTATATTAACAGTGAGTACCTGACTATGAAAGATCCCCTAGATTTATGGAACTCCCTAAAGGAGAGTTATGACCACCAAATATCGATCATATTTCCATATATGGTTAAACTTGAGATTTTAAGATTTTAAGACTGTGTATGAATATAATTCCGCTATATTCAAAATTACCTCCAAGATAAAGTTATGTAGGAAAAAGTTAGAGGATGCAAATATGTTGGAGAAAACTTTCTCAACTTTTGATGCCTAGAATATGCTCCCACAAAAGCAATATCTAGAGTGGGGGTTTAAAAGGTAATAATGACTAATCTCATGTATCTTAGTTGCTGAGAAGAACAATGACTTACAGATGAAGAATCATACAACTAGACCCACTGGATCTGTAACACTCCGTAAAGTGAATGTCAACTTTATTATGAATAGTGGAAGAGGTCGAGGAAATAAGCGATAGGGCCGTGGCAACTCCAGAAGACATGGATATCATACCAAGGCCCTAGAAAGAATACAAAATTAAAAAACCACCATAAGTGGAATGATCATAATAATAAATGGAATCAGAAGTCAAATCCACCAAATCCAAATGATAATTACTATAAGTCTTAGTGGGCATTGGACATGTACTTGTCCAATAAATTGGTGGAAAAATATTGGGCCTCGAAAAATGGAGCAGAGACAAACGTTATGGAAGGTCCTGAAGACCGTTGGAGACTTGATGATACTTATCTTAGTTTTAATGAATTTTATGAAGATGAAGATGGAAATGCTATTGATGATGAGACATTTGATAACATGCTTGGAGAATCACCTAAGACAGACCTAAATGATTATGTTTTATTTATTTATCTACTTCATATTTACTATTGAGACATTAATAGTTTAGCATTAGAGTGTATACAAATTTATTTAATATATTTATTTGAGCATTTATTAGTTAATGGAATAGTTTTGTTCATTTTTTACAATGCTTATATGATTGTGAATTGAATATAAATTTATATTTAATCATGTCAAAGGTATGGATTCTAAAGTAATAGCGAGCGATGATACTTGCCTGGTAGACAATTTGACAACCCGCACTATTTTGAAAAACAATAAGTTTTCTCAGAGTTGGTCTACAATACAACGAACATTTCCACTATAGTTGGTCCTACTAAGATCATTGAAGGCTTCCAAAAAGCCCACGTAGTGTTACCTAATGGTACCCACTTATTCATAAATAATGTTATATACTCAAAGAATTCCAGAATATATTTATTGAGTTCTATGGACATAAGAATGAACGGATATCATATGGAAACATGTAATGAGGTAATAAAGAGTTCATTTTCATTACTTCTAGTGTTGCAAGTCGTAATCTCACACTAGAGAAATTGTATGCACTATCCATAGGGTTATACCCTACAATAATTAATATTATAGAATCACATGTTGTTATGAGTCGGAAGCTCAATGATCCTAATAATTTAATATTATGGCATGACCACTTGGATCACCACCCTGGATCAAACATGTTGCGTCGAATCACAAATAACTCGCATGGGCACTCGTTAATAAATAAACAACTTACCTTACCTGATGATTATTTTTTCACCCCTTCTTCTCAAGGTAAATTAATCATTAAGACATCTTTTCTCAAATAACTTTTGAGTCACCTTCCTTTTTACAAAGAATTCAAGGGGATATTTGTGGTCCCATCCACCCTTTTAGTGGATATTTTAAATACTTTATGGTTTTAATTTATACATCCACTTATTGGTTACTTGTTTATTTATAATCTACTCGTAATTTGGCCTTTGCAAAATTACTTGCTCAAATCATAAAACTTAAAGCGCATTTTCCTGATCAACACATTAAATCAATCCATTTAGATAATACGGGAGAATTTACTTCTCAAGTTTTTTATGATTAATGTTTATCACAATAAATTGATGTTGAGAACCTGGCCCCTTATGTTCATACCTAAAATGGTTTAGCTAAGTCTTTAATTATACGTGTGCAACTTATTGCACAACCTTTACTTATGTAATCCAAACTCCAAGTTTTTGCTTGAAGACATGATAACCTACACGATGCTAAGTTGATTAAGCTTAGACCTACTGCCTATCATCCTTTTTCACCCTCTCAACTTATGTCTGGATGTCAACTAAATATATCATGCTTGTGTAAATTTGCTTATGATATGCATGTGTCCATCCCCCCACCCCCGCGTACCGAAATGGGTCCCCAAAATCGTTTGGAAATATATGTTGGTTATGATTTTACATCAAGCATTCATTATATTGAACCACTGATAGGTGATACGTTTATCGCTAGATTTGTGAATTGTCATTTTGATGAGACACTCTCCCACCGTTAGGGGGAGGAAATAGCGTACTAGAAGTGCGGTCAATTCTTGAAGAACGAAGAGAATCAATATGGAACACTTCCACTTTGTCTCATCTAGACCCCCATACTGGTCAATGTGAGCATGAAGTCCAGAGGATATTGCATCTTTAGGAAATTGCAAATAAATTACTAGATGCATTCAATGATGTTGTAAAAGTAACCAAGTCTTATGTGCACGTTGTAAATGTGCCAGCGATAATTGGTATACCAGTGGGACAAACTTTTATTTCAGTAATAAATGAATTTGTTACACGTCAGAAATGTGGCTGACTTATAGGTTCCAAAAATTCTGCTCCCCAAAAACGGAGATCAAATGAAAAAGAATGTCGTTATAACACTCCTAAAGAGGATATGAACAATAGATCCACTTTCTTTGAAACCCATGAAGAGGTTATTATCTCTGAAAAGACACAAGTCCCTGAAGTGACTATACAAGCCCCTAAAGAGACAAAGGAACCTATAATAATAATGAGATATCTATGTTTTATACATATGCAAGAGAAATGTGGGATCAAAGAGAAACTGTCATCGATGACATATTTTCATATGCAGTAGCTATATGAATTTCAAGGGGCAGTGATAATGGTAATGAAACATGTACTCTAGATGAATGTTGACAAATAGTAGATTGAACAAAATAGGAAATTTCCATCAAAGCAAAACTTGGGTCTCTAAATAAATGTGGTGTATTTGGATCCATAGTACAAACACCAAAAGGTTTGAACCCGGTAGGTTACGAGTGGGTTTTGTAAGAAAATGAAATAAGAAGAATGAAATCACTCGATAATGGGTATGACTTGTGGCACAATATTTCTTGTAGAAACCTGGGATTGATTTTGAGGAAACATGCTCCCCTTTTATGGATGGTATAACTTTCAGATGTCTAATTAGCTTAGAGATTTCTAAAAATCTTGACACGAGACTCATAGATGTTGTGAACGCTTATTTATATGGGGACTTAAATACATTAATATATATATATATATATATATATATATATGAAAATCCCATAAGGGTTTCCTTTAAATGAAGATAAGTTATGGTGTACACACTCGATCCAACTAAGACATTTATTGTACGGTTTAAAAAAATCTGAAAGAACGTGGTTCAATCATCTTAGTGAATACTTATCTGAGCAAAGGTATGAAAACAATCCAATTTGCCCTTGCATATTTATAAAGGAATTCTCAAAAGAATATGAAATAATAACAATCTACATGGATGACATAAATTTAATCGCGACTCTAGAAGAGATCGAAACAACTGTTAATTATTTATAAAAGGGATTTGAGATGAAAGTCCTTGGGAAAACTAAATTTTGTCTCGACCTGCATATTGAGAAAAATTCTATAGGGATTTTCGTCCATCAGTCTAATTATATTGAAAATGTATTAAAATGTTTTAATATGGATAACGTGCACCCACTAAGTACCCCCATGGTTGTCCGGTCTTTGGACATAAAGAAATATTTATATTTTCCTAAAGAGGAAGATGAGAAAATATTGGTCCATAAGTACTATATTTAAGTGCAATTGGTGCAATGTTGTACTTAGCACAGTGCACTGTGTCGAATATTTCATTCTCTATGAATATGCTTTCTAGATAGACATCTAAACCAACCAAAAGGCATTGGGCTGGTGTTAAATATATCCTAAGATATCTACGTGGAACCACTGATATGGATTTATTTTATACTTATAATTCTAATTGTTCCAAGTAAGTTGGTTATGCAGATTTTGGATATCTCTCTGATCCTCATAAGCGTCGATCTCAAACAGGTTATGTATTCCTTAGTGGTAATACTATTATTTCTTGGCTTTCTACTAAACAAGCTTTAGTAACTACTTCTACCCATTCTAAAATTTTAGCTCTTCATGAAGTTATCCGTGAATGTGTATGGCTGAGATCATTAATTCAGCATATTCGTAGTTCTTTCTTTAATTGTCTTCCATTACAGATGTTCCAAGTGTCATCTATGAAGACATTGCATCATGTGTATCACAAATTAAAGAAGGATTCGTAAACGAAGACAGAACCAGGGACATTTCACCAAAGTTTTTCTTTACTCATTAGCTGATAAGCACCCAACAGTGATTAAATAAAACCCCAAATAGACAGTTTTTAATTGCTAATTCTCGATAAATTGGATCTTATGAGTGTTCATGTTTATCTTGTAGGTCAAACGCCGTTTGCGAATTCAAAAGCATTAAATCAAGGCAAAACGCGACAAAGATGTTGTTAAAAGTGCTAAACCCAAGTCCCGTAGCCTAAACCTATCCCGAACCATACGTTGATTCCCCATCCTGTCCCAAAATAATATTTAATGTGTGTGTCGTTATGTTCGTATCTGATATATTTATGTGTGTGTTTATAGTATTTTTGTTTAATTAATTTAGTTTTTTTTATTTTATCTTCAGTCGTGTATACTTTAGGATTTTTGTATTTTATTTGCGTGTATGTTTGTTTTTAGGTTTTAGTTAGTTTAATTTTATTATTATTATATTTTATTTGTTTTCAATTTTTATTAGGTTAGTTTTATTTTTTAGTTTTGAGTCTTTTATTAGTTTATAGGTTAGAAAATTAATTTTTAATTATAATAAATTTTATTAATTTTATTTTCATTTTTTTTTAATTTAATTTGATTTTTATTTTGTGTCTTTTATTAAAATTTTATTTTTATAAATTTTAATTAGTGTTACATTTTTTTTATTTTCTTTTAGGTATAAACATACACACACACACTCAACCACACTATACCACTCACTCACCCACACTCTTCTATCCTTCACCCTCATAAACACTAAAACACCACACCATCTTCAACCTATCATCCACTTACTCTCTCACCTCCATTAACAAAAAAACATATCCTAACCTCCATTTCTAGAGCTTCCCAACTCCGATCAAAACCCCATCTAACCGAGTTACCCGAGCTCCCCAGCTTCAACCTCATACCCATTGCCATAACCCGAAACCAGTTCCCAAATCAAATCCCCAACCCATCCTTCGAACCCGAGCTTCCCAGACCCGAGTTCCATTTACTCCGAGCTTAACCCGAAATCCAACCTTCTAAACCCGGCGGCCATATCCAGTCCCCCACCTCCGGCCAGCTATAAAGTTGTTGGAGACCTCAAAAACCCACCTACGGCACCAGTTTGAACCCACCAGCATCTCAACACCCGAGTTCACCTCCTGCCCAAACCCATACCCGGCAACTCCTCACCCTTCCAAACTCATTTCTAATTAAGATACCCATATAACTCAAAACTTCCACCAACCCATTCTTCGTAGGTGGCAATTTTGGAAAAGAAATGAAATTTATATGAAATTAACACCCTCTTTCATGTTCGGATCGTATTCGGGTTTGAGTTTTTGAATCCACTAACGGGTGGTATCGTGTTCGTGTTCAACTTCTGTCACGAAATTGACCCGATAAGGATTCGATCGTGACCCAATTAAGGACATCATATAAATTATATATAGACCCACTATTAATCCCCATTTAGACCCATTATCAACCCATTATTTTTTTAATTCCTCCCTAATTGGTCTAATCATATCGTGTTGGGTCGGATCTAATCGTGTCCAATCGAACCATATTTACTTATCGTGTCGAGTCGAGCCGTGTCGTGTTTTTAACATGCGTGTTCGGGTCCGTTGAATTCTTATCGTGTCATGTCGAGTTGTGTGAAAACACAACCCAATTTGCCACCCCTAATTCTTCATGCCTTGTACGATTTTCATCCCACTAAAACAAACCAAACCAAATTTCTCATCTACCCAAATTGATTTTGACTTGGTCAAAATTAATACCCAAGCCTATTTAACCCATAAAACCCACATATGGCTTATACCTCATTTCCAATTGTCCAAATTGAATCTCCAATGACACAAGAAAATCAAATATGCAAAGAAGATAAAGAAAAAAAAAACTTTCGGGCAAAACTCGGTATTCAGCACTTTAAATAGTTTGACAGACTCTGTACGACTTACAAACTACTTAGTTCCACTAAGTATGACGCGTAGGGTCTTCAAATCATTTACAAAATGTGATGAAGTCCAGAACCACCCATAGGAAGCAGTATTCCCTCAGTATACACCGTTCAGCCTTAGGATTGCAGAATCCTATTTTCTTCATCCGTAAAGTCGCAACTCCACAAAAGTGAGTCGTAGAGAAGATCTCTATAAGGGTTTGATGTGGATATAGAAACTAGGGTTTCATAAACTCAACAAAGCATGTAGAGGCATGTATGATTTGGAAAACAAAAAAGTGTTTTGAAAAACAAAAAATGAATACTTTTGGAATAGGTATTGAAAAATCATTTTCGCTAAAAGTCTTCTGAAATTCTGGACAAAACATGTATTTATAGCAAAAGCACGAATTTCGAGGTGGTAGGATCCTTCGAACGAAAATAGCATTTTCGTTCCAAGGAGATTTGATTTTGTTCAAACGATGCCTCATTTTTCGTTGAACAACCTTCTAACGACCTTCCAATGAGAGTGTATTCTTAAAGAGTGGACTATCCTTTGATGTTCGTTCGAAGCTCATTCTAACGACAATCATCTTTGTTCAAACGAGATCTTAATCCTACTCGAAAGATGTTTTTTTTTTAAATTCTTATAAAATCTGTTTTATGAAAAGTCTCGATTTAAAAAAAATCCCAAAATATATATATGATAAATCAAAACCACAAGTCATGTACTTCCATATAGAGCCAGTGACAAATCCGAAAACTCTACTCGTTCACTAACATATTTTCAAATGATCGTGGAGGTAAAAAGGATGTAGGATTCGGTTTGTAACACTGGTTTGTAACGTGATATGCCAAAATAATAAAAAAAAAATAAAGCTATGATCAATTATAAAATCTTTCTCTTACAATTTTTTCCAATGGATTTCTTTAGTATGATTTTAATGAGACAAAAATCATTGAATGATGGAAATTATGTACATTCAAAGGGGTGTTAGAAATATTTGTATTTATCCTATTTAAGTGGATGTTCACTCCTATTATAACTCTAACAACTTGTACTATAAATAAACGGTGCCCCCCCCCCCCCCACACACACACACACATTAATGATGCACTAATTAATACGAAACTCTTCTTCTCTCGAAAATCTCCTTGTGCCCTATTTCTCTTAAAACTAAACTAAACTTTAAATAAATTTAGAAAATCCAAGGTATCGAAAAGGATACTTTTTCCTTTGTCTCCATCTCATTGTCTACTTGGGGTAGAAAAGAGTTTCAAGGTGCTGCTAATGGGCTAAATTGATTTTATAGGCCTTGAGATGACTTTGCTCCAACAGAGCACATGATGGTTTAAGTTTGAAGTTAGATATTTGAAATCTTATTCATTCACATGTGGTAAAATTAACCATTGAGTTAGAAAAATGTATACCATACACATATTGTACATCACTAAATGAAGCACATATACACATAAATTTGCACAACTTGAATTATAACAAATTAATACATCAATAAGATAAATTTTAATTCAAACAAATATTATGTGTCAAAATGAGTGCGCCATAAAGTTTTAAGTTTGAACTATGAATTGAGATGATGAGATGTAAGTTGACTTGTAAAATATTAAAATTAGTATGATAAATAAAGCGGGACATGAAATTGTGCAAAATGAGTATACGCATTGAATTTGCAATTTGAAGTGTAAATTGATTTAAAAATTGAGTTTAGAGATATTATAGTGTAAAATTAATTTGTAGGCGAAATTGATTTGAAAAATGAAATTTTGCCAATATTTAAATTAAGGGTCAGTGTGGGATAGAAATTAAATTGTAAATAATTGAATTGTTATCATCAAAATCGATTAAAAATATATTTACAGATTTGAAGTTTCAAAATCTCCCCATTTTTATGATGACAATTCAATTTTAGTTATTTGATGAGTGGGGTAAAAATAATATGTTTTCTTATATTCTCATCAAAATCACATTTTCAATTTCTCTCCCCTTTGATATTATAAAAAAATGTTTGGTTCATTTTCGTTTTGTATATGTGTGTGAGAGAGATGAAATATTACCCCCCCCCCCCCTTTCAGAGATAATTATAGCATGTCAGGAGACCAAATTTATGGGAATTGAATATTTTTCCCCTATAAAAATACTATGTGAACATATATTCTTGAACAAATTATAATGTTCATGAATTTTATGCACGAGAATGAAGTAGTCTAATATGGCCAACTTCCAGACAACCAGCTTATTGGAATTTAATGCAAATAAAGCATATGCACATATTGAATGTCACTCATTACATCATGAAACACCTGGGGTTTCATATAAATAAGATCAATGGTTAACACAACAACTTGTGATATTAATGTACATATGATATCATGAATCACATATTTTGTTCACATGAATAATCAATTTGAGCGTATATGTGAAATTTTATTTCATGAAAGCCAAGATAGGTATGATATATAACTTTTTAAGTATGGAAACAAAAGGAATATCATGATATGGGATTGCCACCCATTGTAAGCTTCTTTTAAAAAAAATTATGAGTTCTAAGCACAAAATCATGTTATTATCGGATTGTAATCAATTTTAGACTTCACAAAAAAAGGGATTGGCATCGCATGCCAACTATATCTCATAAAGGCATAAGGGCCCATGTAAATCCCAATAAGTGAATGGTAAATATGAGATCCATAACTTCCAATGAAAAATATGTAGTTGAGCAATTGTTCTTGCAAATCTTAGGTGAGAGGTTAAAATTTTGAAATTGTATAAATTACCAATATATAACCGTGGGAACCCCGACCCGTAATGTTCCTCCCAGAGATAGTCCTTCACTACCACACCAGTTGGTCTTTGGTTCCCTCTTTTATTTGATGAACTAGAGTCGATAATTTTTCTTGGTTCCCTCTTTTATTTACTGAACTAATGTCGACAATATTTCTTAGTTAAAATAAACAAAAGAAGCTGTCAAGCCTCTGTGGTGGTTAATCGAGGCACATGTTTGCAGTAAACCAGTGAAAACTAAGTTTAAGTACTAAGTTACCAAAAGGGAAGGTTTTAGGCACCCTCTCCGCCGTTTCGGTCGAATTAGGGGCATATGATGTATATTAAAAACATATTATCACCCTTTAGTACTTTATGATAGTGAGAAAGAAGGAGAATATGTATAGAGTCATGATAAATGGAAATATTTACAAGTTTTGAGAAGTGGATGAAGATAACCGAAGATATTTACAAGGTCGGACTTGAGTCTTGGGTTACCGAGTCACAACTTAAAATGCCTACGTATCCATTAAGCGCATACTCAAATTCCAAATAGTTCATATTGCTTAGATGGATTCTACCTCGTACTTGATCTTGACGTAAAAGACTATAATTTTGTTTAATGCTTCAAAATGATTTAATTATGAAAATGGTTTGTTTTGATTGTATTTGAAATGGTTGCATTTGGTTTTCCAAATGACTTAATATAAGTGTAATACACTTGGTTTAGCAAGTGGCTTAACTTGAATGACATAAGGTGCATATGTTCTCATCGAGAAAATAGAGTTTATCATCTCCCTTGTTAATATCAGAGTGTGGGGTTAAAACCCGGATCAAGTGACCCTTTAGTAAACAAAGAAACTATTTTTGTATTTTTGTGTATTTTCTAAAAAATATCAACAATGATAGGTAAATGATTAAATTATTTTAAATGTACCATATGAATATGTACAAGTAATATAGATATGAGTGTAAACATGTGCAGGTATACAAAGGTGATTGTGAGTGAACTGCGAGATGGGATGTGACATTTTGTAGTTAAAATCGGTCTAAAACCTACTTCCAAAACAAATTTAAATGACCAATTAAAAGTCCAATGGCCAAAATAAAGTCATTTATGCCATGAAATTGAAGTGCTTGTCGCTCCGATCATGTCTAGGCATGTCAATGGGTCGTGTCTAGTCTTGTTTGTGTCATTTTTTTATCGCACTTGGGTCTTATTGGGTTCGTTCTAAACGGGTGACCTTTCTATTGTGTGAAAAAATCATATCCAAACCCGACCCATTTTGTTAACGTGTCGTGTTCACTCGTTAATACCCATTAAGATAATGAATCGTTTTGAATTGTATAAAAATTGCCATATTATCTCATTTTTGAACCCATGTAGACCCATTAATTCATTGACATTACTAAATATCTCATTTAGTAAAATTCATTATGATTAAATTAACAGTGTGCTACATAAATTATTTATAAGTTTCAAGAGTACATCTTATTTACTTAAATTAATGGGTCATGACGGGTCTTATGGGGTATTAACAGGCGAAGGGGGTCACACTAACCCGACCTGTTAACTATCGTGTCTTATCAGGTTGACACTGATATGACCCGAACTTATTAAGGGTCCACCCATTAACTTATAACTTCGTGTCGATTCGTATTATGTTATCGTGTCATGCCTCATTTTTAGGTCTAATCATGCCGATAATTTCAAAATGACCTTTTGAGTTTTATAATAAACGTTGTGACCCTTTAAAGTGATTTTGGAATTAGAAATAGCCAAACAAGTCTTATTGCACAACAACCCATTAATTTACACGGTAGTTATCCACAAAGGGTGATAATCCAATAGAATCGTTCCATATAACATCTTCATTTAAATTACTCAATAGTCCATGTTTGATTTGTTATTAGAAATGAGGCATCACATGTTTATGCACCCCTAATACTCTTTTTTATGCAACTAAAGCAATTTAAACCCACCAGCAGCTTACCATCGGCGGCCTGCTCTATTCCTCTATCGCTATTTCTCTCTCTTTACATATACCTAAAACCCTTTTCTTCTATTTCAATCATTATTTTCTCTCTCTACATATACAGACACATATACACGGACAAGCTCCTATCTATCCTCGGTTCCATTTTCCCTCTCCTCTCGATTCTCTCTTATCGATGGTTATTGGATGTCACGCACGCCAGATATGGGATGATCAGTCATCGATGACTACAGTGGACATGTAACTTTTTAACGGCTTAAAAATTAGGAACCATTTTTTTTAATAGAAAAAATGCATTTTGAGCTTAGTTTTTTTTACAAGTCCACTAAAATGTTTAAACAACACCAAGAAAATAATAAAATAAACATATTTTTGGGTATTTCAAAAAATGGTCCGCTCAGGACACCCATTTTGGGTGACTCATCGAAGATCCTTATTGTATATATGTATGTATACTACATCTTCCTTGAGTCTCCCAATACCCTTTGTAGAGTTCCCATTAGTTGAAAATGAATGGTTGTAATGAAATTCTTATGTTGTGAGCATTGATTCTCATTGATGGAGAGATCAATGGTTTGGGATAAAATGTTTAGTTTGTAAGCAAGCGTTTTTATTAGTTGAAAGATGAATGTATTGGGGAAATAACATAAGAATGACATTTAAAATGCGAAAAAATCCTACCCCTAAAGACTTTTGATTAATCATGCATAGAAAAGAATTCAAGTATTATGTTTGAACATTAAACTAGGGTTTTAAGAATACAATACCGTTGCGAATCATGTTGTCATTTGTATGAGGAGACAAAGGTTAAAGATAATGAAATCCTTGCTTCCCTCTGTGGTATCTGAAAACCTTCTTTAAAACATATTTACGCTAGGATCTTCTAGAGTATGATCTCCCCAAAGTCATGTAGGTGGGTGAAAACCTTTTGAGATGAAAATTATTCTTTATGAGTGAGATATAGTGGTCTCTCTAGGTCTCTTCACAAAAATGTGAATAGCATTTTTTCTAAGACAAATAATGAAATTAACTCCAAATAAATACTTAAAATTTCCAATTACAATTACCATAATCTATTCCATTTTTCATTTAATCATAATTAACTCCACTAAATAATTATGACCACACTCCAATTTAATTATCTCAGAAATTAATCGGATATAACGAGGTCTAATTTTCAATGTTGATTACGGTACATAATATGATTTCTTGCGTTAAGTGTCAAGTACCTGTTTGGTAAAATTAATTTACTGCTACTCGACTTTAACCAACAATTAATTAATTTCTTTGATTCGCAGACTTAACTTATTTACTACTCCATCAGGATTACAAAATAATTCACCTACTTTTTTTTATTAATAATAATCCACCGACTGAGTTTTACTTGGTGAAAACTAAAAATATAAGTCTATTAAGGGTGTATCACAATCCATGTTACCCACTGGATGTGGATTCCTTCACATTATGATTTCAAACCTACTCACACAACTATCGTCCAACATAAGGGAGCTATTTTAACCCAATAAAATCATACCGCACCCATAGCAATCAAAGTGACATTTGCGTAAGCATACCAATCCTTATAATTCTCGAGATGAAGAATATATTAACCCTTTGCAAATGATGTGATATGGATTGATTCTAATAAAGACAACCATTATACTCAAATCACATGGGTGGAACATTTTATTACTAAGATGTACCGATCATAATTCTTTGTCGAACTATCATATAACTTCGTAAACTATTATACAGGTTCCCATAGTTTGAGATAAACTACTAGAATTTCATCATAACCATTCCAATAAGATGCCAACTCCTTATGTAGGTTGGAAACATTTCAATAGGCCTAGAATAGGGATTCCGATCTCCTTATAATTAACTCGAAGCTGACTCACCAGAGTTCCTACTAAGATCAATTAACCGACATGTCTATAATATATTTGAACCAAATATAACACATTCTCACAGCCATGATTCTTATTTCAAAATGAACTGACGGGCCTTTATTCAAAAGTAATTCTCATGCTTGGTTAAAAGAATAATACCCCAAAAATCTCCCACTTAGTCTTAAATTTATGTATCCAACTCCCAACTTGACTACATGTCAATTTGCTACCTATTGATAGAGTAATAATCTAGTGTTATCCGATACAACTTTAGTCATAAACTTATCACTCATTCCATTTGATCTCTTAAATTATGATAAACATATACTCAATGTGCTTAACCCTTTTATGGTTAACATGTTGTTTAGAACTTGCAATCGTACTACTACGTATAGTAAAAGTATAATAACTAATTGAACTTGAAGGAATCTCACCCAAATTATATAGAAAGTAACCTATCCATATAACCTCTTAAGTTGCCTCCAAAGTGGAAACAATTTCAGGATTCTTTGTAGAATCAGCAATCCAAGATTTCTTCACACTCTCCAATTTATTTCTCAACCTGCTTGGTTAAACACTTATTATGAGGAAGAAAACTTGACATCCTTATCCGACTGAAAACCTTAGTCTTTGTGCCTAAAAGGTACAAGACTATTAAACTAAAATCTGTTGACCATGCCGAAGGCATGGCATATCTTGGTCTTTGCACATAACTTATAGCACTCACGAGGCTTCCCATCGTCGAAATGTTTGGTATATTCATCATTCCTTCATTCTAATAAAGTGTCCTAAGACATTGTTTCCCAGACATAAAGATTTCATACTTTAGAACAAACTCTTTCAATTTTGAAAGAGACTTCTTATGACCTTTTATTTGGATAATGGGGATTAGATATGTCATCTACTAGGTTCCATTTATTATATCCATTTATATAGATTGTCTCTAATGATACACCTAATGTCAATTTGTCAGATTGGCCATTAATTCGCTACAAATATGTTAATCCATTCATATTTGATTGGGATCATCTAGATATAATAATTTAAAGGATTTTTGAAGTTTCATCTACATTCAATTAGTTGGTTAATTGATTTATGAACCAATTGATCCGATTTTTACACGTAGAATGATTTATTCTAAAGGGGACATGCTTATTTGGATACTTTATGCACATTGGCTATGGGTTTTCACCCAGTGTGGATTTTAATTTGTAATTTCTTAAATCTAATTTAGGGTTAACTTTTATGGCCTTCTTTACTAATAGTTTTTATTATTGATTGATTGTGGATTTATTTCAGGGTGTCCTTTAGGCTCATGGGATTTTACTTGCAATCTTTTGCTTGGTGTCTTTGAAAGGGAAAGTGACTATGAGGGCTAATAGTCTAACCCCGTGTCCATTAACTAAGAATACAAGTTTGCTTGTATTTTAGTTTCTCTATTTGTTGTTCTTTGCTTGGTGTCTTTGGTCCCATACCATTGGCTAAAACCAAGGGACTATTGTATGGATTATTTACTCAGTTCTCTAAAGTGGAAGTGACTGGGGGGGAAGTCTAACTCATTAGGAGCTAAAATCATACGACCCTTTTAGTGGAGCTGGCCTTTGTTGTTCACTAAAGAGGATATTGAGTATTCTTGCTTTCCAGCATTCATTAGGTCGATGCCTTTGACATGGGAAGTGACTTGGGGGAGAGTTTTAACCTTAGTTACTTGGCTAAACTCTAATGATAACTTGTATTTATTTCATGATTGGTGTTTCTAAACTTTCTTTTTTTGGAAGCTAAGTTTATTGAGTCCTTTTTACCAATTTGCCTATTTATCTTGCCCCGACATTTCTACAATATTGCAATTTACATGATTGTATGCGTGTTGGTTCCCCTAATATTGGATTTTTATAACTATAAGATTAAAGACTTTTGATTTTGGGTTTCATAGTTTTTGTTGAGCATGAGATTGAGTTTTTTAAAGCTGGTGTGTCATTCGTAAGGCAGACTTATTTTTATATTTGCTTCTTCGTATGCCTTGAGGACGACTTATATATTATCACTTTTTTTTTCCTTTTTAATAAAACATCAGTCCCGTCTAGGTTCCCAAGCTCGAGCTTTTAAAAAAATATCGTCCTTAGTGTGATAAAAAATCGAGTCCAAGATCAAGCCATACAAACACATGTCAATACTCAAATTAATAGTCTACAATAATTCTACACATTTGAGAGAGACGTCGTGTGGGGGTGGTATGTGGGTAAAATATAAGAGGACATAACTAAATTCAGATTATAAAAATCCTTAAAAAGAAATTCTTGAGGAAAATTTTGCCCAGTCCAAGACTGATAATGATTGTCACTTAACAAAGTGATCATCTCCCGATAAGATAGTCCATGAGTTGACGGCTAAGGAAATTTAGGGCACTTTTCTACCGGGACAATGAAGTGGTTGCTTATTTACTTGGTAAAATTTTTAACATGTACTCCCCTACCTCACTTCGATAGAAAATATTCTAAAGCCAAACGGATCCTTACCATCCATAAGTGTGCAATAAAATTCTCTCACTATGTTGGGGTAATAAGGTCCGATTTGAGAGAAAACTCCAATCCAATATATTTTCCAAGAATTTATAGGATCAAGTATCAAAAAAGGAATCCAAATTAACTGATCTCTCCCAATGCATGGAACATGTGAGGAAGATCTCATCAAGTCTCGAACGAATCAAGGAAGTCGAGGCACGTGAGCGAGATTTCTGAGCCATGGAGTATATCCTGAAAAACACAAACACCAAGACACAAAACACAAAACACGAAAATCTTACAAAAAATGATATAATCATAGTATAAACCTAGGATTCTATATTGAAATATGAGAAAAAGTCTCATATATGACAAAAAGTGTTGAATACTCATAAACTGTAACGCATACAAACACAAGTGTAGACAACCCCTAAAATGAGTAAAGCAAAGCTATACACCCTATAATATACTCTAGAGAATTAATCTTAACTGAAGACGAGTATAACTTATCAATCACAAAAAATATCTCATCAAATCCATCGAAACTACTTTCACTAAGCCCTAACTCTAGAAATGGAAGAAATATGAAAATCTAGGAGACATAAACTTACCAAGATAAAGTAACCACTAAAATGAGGTTAAGAACACCTAAAAATAACTTCCAAGATACTAAGATGGAAGGAAGGTTTGAGGGTTCTTAAAGTTAAAGAGGGTTTTGAAAGAAAAAGTAGGTAAAAGGTTCTTAAATCTCGATTGGGGCATTTTGAATATACCGAGAAGTTTTCAATGTAAAGATGGGTCCATCGCTAACCGCAAAGATTCATTGTAGAAAAGTACTAGCGATAAAGTTGATGGACTTAAGCAACAAAATGAGATTGTACAAAATACGACACGTTCAAAAGGACGTGTACATAATGATTTCTTAGTTAATCAAGCACATTTTAATCCTAGAAAATACCATTAAAATGATCAAACAAGCTTCAAATGATCATACGATGTTTCTTGGTTATGTCAAATACTTTATGTAAATAACGATTTAACATTCGAAGGCCTAAGGTCAATTTAAAGACATATAAAATATAAAGTGATTCAAAGACATAACTCGTGATAGAAAAATGAATAACATGAGCATTAACTCATAAAATCAAGAATGAAGATTAATGTTGAACTCGCTTTTGAAATTTGTTGACTTTATGCACAAAGAGAAGCGTCATTTTCTATTGAAAACATATAAAATTTTCAACTACCACTTTTTTCCTCCCTCAAATAGCGATTTATGATTAAAACCTTTAAGTCTCCTATTCTTTATGCTACTTGATTTTTGGATAGATAAAAATCTTTGATACATCTCTTTTTAAACAATTTTTTCATGTGGCGACTTTTGCTCATTCATTACAAAGGATTGGTAAGTCTTGCAATTATAAAGTAATTCTCACAATCCCAAACTTGCAACCCTTACCATATCATCATTTATGATTTAAAAACATATATCATTATCAACTTCAACCATGATGATAAAAATATATCATATAAAAAGGGATTAACAATGACACCCTTTGAATTAAACGTAGCATAAAACTTTTATTTTTCAGTAGAAGTAGGAAACTAATTCCTTCATTATATTTTTCTTGGTTATAGTACGGTGAAAAGTACATGAGTTATGACAAAATAATCTAAAATAGCAAGCTTAATTACGAAGACATTTAAAGCTATGAAATTCTAAACATCGAGTATAAAATTCATAAATAAAATGTAATGATTTTTAATCATTTCTAGGGTTTAAATTTTTTAAGAGGTTATTTTATTTAAAAGGCGATTGAATTGTTTTATAAAAAAATTGTCAAATTTTTTACGCCAAGTTTCATTTGATAGAAAAATTGCTGAATTTTCAACTCCTCATTCGAACAAAACTTGGCGTCGTTCGAACGAATTTAACCCTTCGTTCGAACGAGTTTATTCAAACTTCAAATGACCCATTTTTCCTCGTCCTCTGGAATCTCATTCAAAGCCTTTGTCCGAACTCGTTCTAACAAGATCGTATATGTCGTTCAAACGAAGTCCCGATACATTCGAATGACCGGGAAAAATAATTTTTTAAAAGATATTTATGCCAAATATTTTGTGTTTATCCTTTTTATCCAACCTTTTTATATTAAGGCTGAACGAGATTAGATTTCTTAAGAACTCTTTTCATAAATAAAATACCTCTTTTGAGTTCTCCGTTTTGTGATCAAACACCTCCATAATCATTCCAGACCCTTAGAATAATTTAAATCACTTTATCAAGTCACAGAGAAGGTTTTAGTTATACAAACCTTTGTAGATATATTTCTCTACTGCTGAATTGTGAAATCGAGTTTCACTGCTAAAGAAAAAGACAAGGCTGATCGATGGATACCAAGGGTAGAATGCTACTCATGGTTGGCTTTAGATCTGAGTCGTATTTTATTATTGTTTTGAAGGCACTGTGCATATCACTTAGTTTATCTAAGTCTTTTAAGTCGATTGTTGTTTAAAACTCTTAATAGTGCTGAAATAAAAGGTTTTGCCCTTTTTAGGGATTTTTTCTCATATCGTGTGTTATTTGCATGTTTGGGTTGAAAATTGGAAATTGAAATCATCTCATATGCACACCATAATTAATTGAAGACGAAATTTGTTAAAAAATTGAATTGTATGTGTGGCAATTAATTATTCAAATATGTTCATTAGATCATTTGCATTCTCACCCTCACCTTCTCCCTTAGTTTCCTGCCAGTATGCTGGGTCGAGTCAGTGTAGCCGTGGATGACAACAACCAATCCTACTGGTAGGAGATCTTTCTCCACTTTTTGAACTGCATTAATCTTCGTTACTACCTTTGGTTTCGTTGTGGTAATGTATTCCTTGAGATACCCTATTTAGATAAGTTCCTCCAGGTTCTTTTTATACATTTTGTAGTCTTCCGTATGGTGCCCATGGTCCTAGTGGTAGCTGCACCTGAGACTGGAGTCCCTCGCACTGGGTTGCCGACCATCTTGGGAGCCTTATTGAAGAAATGTTTATATTTGATCTGATGAATGAGCCTAAAAATGGGCTTCCTAAAATCTATTTCCAACGCCTTGTATCTACTCTCACTGGCCTGAGATTTGGATTGACTCTTGAAAGCTTCATTCCCGAATCCATGCATAGCCGACAATGTCTGGTTTCCCCCACTAGGGGCCTTCTTTGGCTCGCTCTTCTTTTGGTCAACTGGGGAGCCTACACTGGAGAGCTCATTTTCTACCTTGGTATATTTTCAATGCGAGATATAGGATCGTCCATTGAAGAGGCTAGTTTCTTTGTCAATGACTATTAGAGATCATCTAATCGTTGTAGACCGAACTTGAAGGAGGCGATTGTCCATTTCTCACTGTAATCGTTAATTTCATTGTATATCTCCCAATACCTCTGAGCGTATTTCCTGAGAGCTTATCCCTTATTCTTCTTAAAAGAGACCAACAAATCGACATCCTTGACCACCCTGCTACTTGTGATAAATTGGGTTCTAAACTGCTCAACAAGCTCCCTAAAGGTGGAGATAGACCTGGGGGACAATTTCTCAAACCAATTCAAACCGATATCACCTAGGGTTGATGGGAATACCCTGCACATCCAAGCGTGGTGATGGCTCCAAAGGGACACGACCTGCTAGTAGTGCCTGATGTGAGTTGGGTCTGTATTTCCTTCGTACGTAGTGACTTTTGGCATAGAGAAATTCTTTAAAGGTTCAAAGGGTTCTATATGTTCGGTGAATGGTGAGGTTGAACCACGCCCCAGTGCTTTCTTTCCCAGGTCCTTAGGGGTCCTAACAAGGTTTGGGTTCGACCTTCCTTTCAATTCCCTGCGAATAAGTCCTCACAGTTCATCTATCTTTACTTGATTTGGTTGTGGTCCAAAGAGAGCTGACCTGCTACTCTAGGCCAACTCCATCGGACAGGGTTAATGGTGCCTATGGTTGATTGAATTCCTCTTAGGTGAGGAATCATGATTCAGCTCGAATATTGCATTTATTTACCCTCTTTACTTATGCATTTTAGCCCCTTAGGGTACTTTAATTCCTATATTAATGAACCAAAATATCTCTATTTTGTATTTTTACATGTTTTGCGAGGTATAATATAACTTTGTAGGTATTATGGTGCGTAGAGATGAAATTGGTGCTATTCAGGAAGTCTTCAAATATTGGGGGCATTTTAGTCATTTAAATATTGGAGCTTCATGCCTAAACTCTTCACGAAAGTTGCATCCCTTCGAGTCGGCTTCGCGTGGCCTCTGTCGGTTTGTTAATCCGGTTCATAACGAGCATGTTATGACCATTTTCCTGGGGAGCTCCTTCTTGGTTTATGGAACAAATCATTTCTTTTCCATTTATTTCTTTTACCACTTACTATAAAAGTGGGGTTTTGTTGCATTTGAAGACATCTTATTTCATATTGTTTTATTATTCATTTTAGATTAGTTTTAGGGTTTGGTTGGTGGAGAGCTCATCTTCCATCTCTCTCTTTGGGTACTGTAAGTTGCACTATTAATTATCCCTACCATTAATATAGTTTTATTTTCTTCATTGCTTGATTTAATGTTCATTTACTTGATTTGTAGTTAGTTGTTGCTAGTTTATTTATTGTTGATGTTGGTTAATTAGTTTTATTTCTTACTTTAATTATGCATTCTAGCTTGGGGTCATATTTTCGCCATTAATGGGTCTTGAGCTTTGAAATCTAGGTTTTGGGTAAAAATTCATTTAAGTGAGACCTCGCGTATTAAAGTCGGGATATTTTGTGCTTAACTTTCTTTGTCGCGCAACGTTAGTGTTCAAAACGATAATCCAAAATTAATCCATGTGTGACCATTTTCGATTATATGTTTAATCTTTCATTGTTGAATTAATTTTCTTCATGTTTGAGTTTATAATTAATTGCATATGCTCGGTTGAGTTTTTTTAACTGAAATCCTTTTTACACATTGTTTATCCCATGGTGGGGATGTGATCCTAATCCCGTTTATTGTGTTTATATAGTTTTATTTCTTTTTTCCCCTTTTCCCTTTTAAACCTCATCATCTTTTACACTTTTATTTTAGAAGTAATAAATCAATTAAAGTCTGTCAAATATTCCTTAGGGGTGTTTGCGGTCCGGGCTGGGCCAATTTTTAGGATTTTTACGGACTGGACCAACTAAACCGGTCCTAAAAATAAATGGACCAAGATCGGACCGATTGTATCGGTCACCCGACCCTAGTCGGTTTGGTTTTTTATAGGGTCGGTCCGAATCTTATTAAATTAAACATTTTATAAATAAAAATTATCTTTAAAAATATCCAAACTTGTTCAGATTTTAGGCCCTAAAAAACTCTCCAAATTTCTCCATATTCTGAAATAAAAGCATGTATATATAACCAGTTACTGAAAACATTCAATGCAAAAACTAGTGTAAAAAGAAAAATCAGTCCAAAAGCCAAATCACTGCAAAAACCAACGGATTAGTAATCTCACCAGGCTAAATCCGGTTTCGTTTGTGTTAATCCAGTCATATCCAAATATTAACTTTGGTTCTTGAACCAAATATAGTAAGAGAATACATTTAATTAAGCACTGGTTTTACTGTGCTGTGATCCTATTTCCCTAGCAAAAAAACAACTTTGATTCACGGACAGTAACTCATACAAATCCATATATATATATATATATATATATATATATATATATGTGTGTGTGTGTGTGTGTGTGTGTGTGTGTTATTTATGAGAATAGCTGATTGAAAATGAGAGCAGCGGTGCAGATGGGAAGGAACAAGAGCAGCGGCACAAATGAAATGAGAAAGAACTTGAGAAGAGAAGAAAAATGATGGCTCGTGATCGTGAGAGAGAGAACTTGAGAAGAGCGTTAGTGTTCTGTTGTGAGAGAGAGAGAAGAAGTTTTGTGTGTTGTTAAATTATACTAGGGTTCCTTTATTTTTTTTTAAAATGAGCGTATCCCCCCCAAGAGATCCCATCTTTCTTTGAGTGTTTTTTATATAAATATAATTAAATAAATATATATTAATACTAATCGATTTGGGTCGGTCCAGACCGAGTATTCAATAAGGGGGACCGAGGATCGGACTGATTAGACCGGTCTGTCAAAAAATAACTGGATCGGACCGATTAAACAAAAAAATGGTAAAATTTGAGCGGTCCGATTCGGTCCGTCGGTCTATTCGGTTTTTTGAACACGCCTAATATTCCATGTGGATTTTTGATACCCGAATTAACCACCATACTCCCTTAAAGAGTTTAGTCATAGTTTAGGTTTTTTGTATGGTAAGGAGGATGAATAGTGCAACTTACAACACCGAAATGGGCAACACCCAAAGAGAGAGATAAAAGATGAGATCTAGACCAACCAAACCCTAAATCTAACCCAAAATGAAGGATAAAATAATATGAAATAAGATGTCTTCAAATATAACAAAAACCCACTTATATAGTAAGTGGTAAAAGAAATAAATGGAAAAAAAATCATTTGTCCCATAAACCAAGAAGGAGCTCCCTGGGAAAATGGTCATAGCATGCTCGTTAGGAACCTGATTAATGAATTGTAAAAGGCCATGATAAGTCGACTCGAAGGACTACAACTTCCGTGAAGAGTTCGGGTATGAAGCTCGAATGCTAAAATGACTAAAATGCCCCTGAAGCTTTGTATTACATTGAAAACTTCCTAAATAGCACCAATTGCACCACTAAGCACCATAATACCTAAAAAAACTCAATTATACCTCGCAAAAAATGTAAAATATAAAATAGAGGTAGTCTAGTTAATGAGAATAAATATAGGAATTACAGTACCCCAGGGGCTAAAATGCATAAGTAAAGAGGGTAAATAAATGCAATATTCGAGTCGAATCAAATCATGTTTGCAATAGAGAGGGATCACATGGGGACTTATCGAATGAGAGGCCCTACTGGCTTGATTTCTTGAGGAGTTAGGTCCCCTGCTGTGATGATATTATATCCTCAGACGGGAAATCTCCTAGTCTAGGTTGTTTAGCCTCTCCTCATAGATATTAGCCAAATGGGAGACATCCTTTCATTATGCTCGGTCAATTGGTGGCGTTCGATACCATCAATTGGGTCCAAATCTACCAGATGAACGCCCTCTAGAACTTGATCATTGCTGGAAAGGAAGAAATCACAGAGGAGTGTACCACCCCATATTTTGGGGAATATATTAAATTACACGTGTGCTCGTAATTTAATTAATTGATAAACAAAGTGAATTGAACAAATGCTAATTGATGAACATTTAATTAATATTTATGTGTTATTATATTTACTGGTGGGATAAGTAAATGAAAATATGTTATTTTACATTACATTGCAAGTGAGTGAAATCGACAGGTTTGACAGCATCTCATTCGAGACGCGCGTATGGAAATTGTGTTGAAAATGAGATGGGGAAAAGTATGTTGTGGGACTCGGATGGTGATTTCGAGTGAGCTGGTGATCTGGAATGGATTAAGATATTCAGAATTAGGTACGTGGGGGTAGTAATCGGGTTTCGAGGACTTATTAAAGTAAATAGGATCCATATAGGGGCATCCGAGTCATTTTACACTTAGCCTATAACCTAATTTCGGGATTTGTGATATACGTGGGGAAGGTGGATGAAATGGGCAGACATTCCACCATCCCAAGAGCTCTAAACTTGAGAGAGAAGATAAAAGAGAAGGTAGAACTCAAGAGAAAGCCAAGAAATTCAATCCGAGAGAAAATTGGATCAATTTCCAGGCTAGAACCAACACGTATAGAGGATCCTAAGAAAAAAATCAGAATTATCTACGATTAAAGGAATGTGTTTAAATTTTTTTTGATATTTTATGATATGTCAATAATTCAAATTATAGTTGGTGTAAGAATATGGATTTTTAGGGGGGATTCACATGATAAAAATGGGATTTGGGGGAATAATATTATAGAAGTTGATTTAATTACCATCCCATATAAAATTTGAGATTGATTTATAAATAAAAGATATGATCTAGAAATAAATCTGAGATTTATTCATAGATAAGATGTGATATTGAATGGTTCTTGGGAGAATTTAAAGAATCTTGAAACTAAGGTTTAGTATTGGATGACGTATTGATTTAATTGATGAATCTGACATAAATTTTGACGTTACTTCAAATGTACACCATTTTATTTTGACTTTAAATTAGACTACGAGCCATAGATTAAAAGAAATGTATAGATCTTAGCTTTCTAATGAACTTTGAATTAGGTCATTTGGACTTCTGTGGAGGGAGTTCTAGCCATTTTAGTAAAAGGTGTTTAATATGTCAAAATATCTTATTTTATCAAATTTTGACATAACTTCAAATGCATGCCATTTTATTTTTACTTTGAATTAGACTATGATCCATATGTAAAAATAAAGGTATTGATCATATCTTCTTAATGCGCTTTGAATCAGGTCATTTGGACTTGTGTGGATGGAGTAATAGCCATTTTAGTAAAGGGTGTTTAATCTGACAGAATATTCAAGTTGTGCGAATTTGTGATTTTTAGGAGTTCTAATGGGATAAGGACTCTTACATTTTTACCTATTTAAAGGGATATCATGGGAGAAGTTTTTAAAACTCATATTAACTTATTCTTAAGATACTTAAGAAGTTTCGTAGGCTAATCGGGGATAGATTCCGCATAAGGAAATAGGCGACTAAGTGAGTAAATAATCATGGGTGGAAATTAAGAAATCAGGTTTGGATTTAGAGATGACTAGGCTAAGTGATAGGGTGGAATAACTTGTTGCCTAGAAATATGAAGTTAGAGAAATAATAATAATTAAACGAAAACTTGATAAATCAGGAGTTCGGGTATAGGCTTCTAAACGGATCGGATTCAGACCGGATCAGGCAAATCCAAATCCATATCCGTTTATGTTAAACTGATTCGGATCCGATATGATTATCCGATGGATTATCTATTAGTGTTCAGAATATGATTTGTTAAAAATTCATTTATCCGATCGGATTAGTTTTATATTTTACTTATTTTTATAATAATTTTCTGCTAAAATCTCAATCTCAATTCCATTATACCTGCTATGCCTCCAACCCAAATCGCCCCTATACTCTATCCCCAACCAGAATACCCATTGACCCACACCTTCCATGCTTTGGCCAGAAACATAACCCAGGCCTCTTACTTATTTTTTCGACGATCCACAAACTCCAGAGAAAACTCGGTGCCGGGGAAACCTTGTAATCCCATTGCCAGTGACTCGCGGTCCTAAAATCGGATCTACTATCTCATCTACCTCCATAACCACATCTTCCCCAACACAGCCAACTACCAATGACCCACCTCCATAGTTCCTACCCACCGAAATAAAAAAACTGACGAATTAAGAAACCAACCTGCTTTACCCGATGTTCCCCAATCCCGACAATCGTTACTACAACCCAAACCTCTATTAAATCCATCCAAAATACCCCAAACCCAGGACCCAAAATCCACACTTGTTCCGACCTTCATTGAGCTGGTGAGAGGAGGCGGAGGCAGTGAGGGTGTGAGGAGGGAGGAGGAGTGTTTGCATTTTGTGT
This sequence comes from Sambucus nigra, assembly GCA_949130495.1. Taxonomy (NCBI): domain Eukaryota; kingdom Viridiplantae; phylum Streptophyta; class Magnoliopsida; order Dipsacales; family Adoxaceae; genus Sambucus; species Sambucus nigra. The sequence goes on from OX422212.1 coordinate 647,418,281, forward strand.
GATGAGGGAGAGGGAGTGACGGCTTATGAGAGAAAAGAGATGTGTTAGGGTTTTGTGTGTATATTAGGAGTGTGCGTGTCTTTAGGGAGATTTTTTTATATAATATTATAACTATTATAATATATATTTTAAATATTATTAAATACAATATATATTAATTAAAAATATTATATATATATATATATATATATATATATATATATATATTAAAAATATTAATCAGACCGGATTATTAACGAATCGGAGTATATGAATCCAAATTCGCTCCATTTAATAAACAGGTAATCAAATAACCGGGTAATTGGAATTTAGGCATGATTCATATCCACTTAAATGGATTGAATTCAGATTCGGATAAAATTCGATCCATTGACAGGCCTATCTGGGTAGAGCTAATGCTACAAGAGATATATGCAATATGAGTCGGTTATATATATATACACGCTCGTTGTGAGTGAGATAGTATATATATATGTGGGTATATCTATGTGATTGATATATGCGAAACATACCTACTCTATGGATGTTATCATTAGAGGTTGCGCGTAGTGGGAAGTCCACCCTGGCGTTGACCAACAACTATTAAATCGGTCTCCCAGGTTATAGGACTGCCGGATGACCGTTGTATGTGAATTTAGAGTCTAGTGGGGTAATGTGGTATGGTTATGACCCACGGGTGTATGTCTATAACCGCCTCCAGTTATATGTTTATGATTTCGGTTCGGTGGCGAGATTACAATCTGTTGGCCCAGGAGTGGTACGTGATGTACCTAGATCCTGATAGCATGATAGAGGTTGCATCCACGAGGTTATGCTCTGGGGATGCGGTTATAAATATATTGTGAGTGATATATATGTATGTATACGAAATGTGATATGTATATACATATATATGTGGGTTAAATGTACATGGGTTAAGTAAATGAATGTGTGAATAGTAAATTATATGCATCCGGGTGACCAGCTCAGTGATGCAATATTTATATACTTATATAAGAGTGATATATGTATATGTGCGAATTAAACGAATATGCGAACATTGAAATTATAACTAGTGCAAAGTTATGTGAAACGGTTAACAAAAAGACTATAATGGAGAATTATAATGATATAAATTATGTGATAGCTAAATGTGAAATGAAGCAAAGTAATAATACGTGTAGCACGGTTGGGAGAGAAGATTAGTGTGTGGAACTAAGTTAAGTGGAGTTACTAGTTAGTAAGGGTAGCATAACTAGGGTGTTTAAAATGCGCACATTAGGTGTGCACTATAGATAAGGGACGGGGATTATCGCAAAATATTTTCAAATGGTCTTTGGGCTCTGACATGTATAAAAATCTTTTCAAAACCTTTTTGGTGCCCAGCCATAGTGTAATACCCGCGCCCGATTTTTTATTCTTGCCCCTTGTAAATTGTAATCGTATGACACACTTGAGGTTTGAATCATTATTATATGGCCTTTTATATCTATGGTCTTGTGACCCTGGTGGTTATTATTGGAAGTTATTGGGTAAAATTGGAAATTAAAGGAATTATATGGATTAAACGAATATAGAATTTGTTCGAATGAGGTCTCCATTTTGTTTGAAAGAGAAGATTGATTGGTTCAAACGAAAAGCCCAATTGGTTCAAAGTGGACATCTAACGACGATTCAATGACCCATCTATGCCTCAAGATCCCAACCTTGTTTGAAGGTTGATCGAACGAGAGCCTAATGTCATTCGAATGAGGTCCCATTCTCATTCAATTGACCTGTCCAGGAATCGATCAGATAGATTTATCTTGATGTGTCATTGCGTTTTTAACCATTGGAATGGATGACATGTCAATGTCTGGTGGCCTTGATGATTATATACGAGTTTGTCTTGTTTAGGGTGTGTTTTTAAAGCGTTCTGTGGGGTTTATATTGGGGGGGGGGGGGGGGGATTGTGGGTTCCTCCTAACCATTTTCTCATCAGCATTTACCTCTCTCTCTCTCTCTCTCTCTCTCATTTAAAGAATGTTTCATCTTCCCCAAGCCCTACCGCCATTGATACACCATGCCACCACAATCCTTCCACCTTGTGCCATATATTTCATAAGTATTCCACCATATTTAAGCCTTATACACACATTTTCGCCATTTTTGAGATAAGTTACAAAATTTGGAGTTGTTGTTGGGGGGGGGGGGGGGGGGAAGAAAAAGAAAAAGAAGAAGAAGAAGAAAAAGGAGGAGTAGAAGAAGAAAAAGTAAGTATGGAGCTTGAAGGGGGGTTTGCTTGGATATTTCATAGAGCATGCTTGTGGAGCTAGACAACTTCATTGAGGCCATCTTAGAAGGTGGGGGTTGCTATCACCTTTTCTTCCTCCACCATTTTTGGAGCTTCATTTTAGGTGGTAAAAACTCTACTCTTAAGTTTAAGACTTTATCTTCCTAGTGTTTGGTCTTGCATATAAAGTTTAAGAGTAGGATGCACATATGATTCAAGAATTATATTTCTTATGATTTGTGAAAATGGGTCTGCAAAAGGTCTTAGTGATTTTGAACAAAATGGTATATTTCAAGAAAACTTGGTGTTTAAACATTTTTATGGAATAAAAATGTTGAGAATGTTTTATGAATAAATATTTTCAAAGTTTTCTCATAAGAAAATTAGGATTCTTTTATAAATAGACATTTACTCAAGTTTTAAAGAAATAAAAATCTCTTTTAGCTTGAAAAAGAATGTTTTTACCAATATTGTAAAGTTTCTAGAATAAACCATACGTTAGACCCATTTAATAGTATTTTTAGATTAAAAATCCATATTCTCGTGTATAAAAACTCGTAGTATTTTGATGTTAAACATATAAACAAGTTTAATTAGGGTTCTAATGGATTTAGACATGAGATAAATAAAATAGAAAGTTCATCCTTTAAAGTGTGTAAAATGGGTGAAAATCTTATAAATGGATGTTTTAAACTACGTGTGAAAATAAAGGGAAAAGGCATTTTCTTGTGAAGTAGTCTCCAGAGGGTATAGGAATGGGATTTTGTTTGTAAGGAAAGTAAAGAATTATAGATAATACCAAATTGAGGTGTATGTTACTCCAAAGTGTTAAATAAATGTTAAGGAGTTAGAAATATTTAACAAGTTGTGTGTGTAGCATAATAATGTTTTTGGAAAATAAAACGTGAAAATGGAGAAAAGGACAAGTTCGAAAACAAATGGGTAAAATGGAACATTTTTATGGGACAAAAATGTTGAGACAGGTGTTACACAAAATGGTTCTAAATGAAAGTGATTTTAGGGATAAAATCAACGTAGGTGTACAAAGAACAAGAAACAATTATTTTAAAGTGTAACACGAGTTGAGGTGAAACCCGGGTTTTAGCTTCGACCGGTAAAAGAAAATGGAATAATATGAACATTTGAAAAATATTACAACACATTAATATGGACTCCGATGACACCGAAATAATTAAGGAGGGCCCGGAGCTCTGCGGTGAACGACCCAAAATCACTGGCCAGAGCATATGGTAGTTAAGCTGGTGGTGTGGAACGCGTTAAAGTATGCAAATATTAGAAGATTCCGAGAAAAAGATATAGTATATAGAACATGTCAAGAAATGGGTTGTGTGGTGAATACGTGAAAAGACAAACTAACTTGAATGAATTAATAAGCCTTCCGATAAATGACAATGTGGACAAGTAGATGTGAATGTCAAAGTGAGCGACTAAATTGGTATTTAAGCGACCTTAAACTGGTTTAACCCATAATTTACACAAGAAATTTATGAAGGTTTTCAAATTAAATAAGTATTTTGCTAACACGGTGCTTGCATGTGCTGAAGGGTGACATTAAATGAAAATGCTAAGATAAATTTGGTACGAGTAACAAGGAAATTTCGGTAAAAGAAATGGTTTTCCTTAAACAAGGGTTATTGTTTCAAATATTTAACCGGGTGTGTTACAAGTGCTTAATAAGATTAAGATGGATCAATCGAGATAAGTAACATTTTGGAATAAAAATGGTTCATGCATTGAAGGATATATATGTGTACATATGTAAGGTAATTGCATGTGTACGTAAATATAACATGTTAGAGTCTCCTTTTTGTATTTCGATTCTATAATGCATTATTGTAAATTTCACTGGGCATTCGGCTCATTCCATCTCTTTGTTACGGTAGGTTGGTGTGTTACCATATTTTGAGAGCGTTGTGCAGATAAGTATTCTTTTTATTTTATGTTAGTAGCTCTGTATGCTTGGATTTCGGTGACGCTTTCCACGGGTCCCTCGCATAGCTTGATTTAAATGAAAATTGCATGTTAAATAAGTGAAACACTAATTAAATACAATTGGACTAGAAACATTATGCAGGTTTTTTCATTGCACACCTAATGCTCAGGTCGGACCGAGGGCATTACAAATGGTTAAAAGCTCTAGGTTCAAGGTTTCTTTCGAGAGTGATGTGGTGAGGTCGGTAATGGATCTTTTGACATTGGTGTTGGTTTGGTGCCGATCACGCTAGATTGGTGACAGTTTCAGTTCGTGTTCTCCGCGGTTGAGTCAAAGAGATTAGCACGATAGGTAATTCATTGCCAAGTGGCATATGACCATGTTAATTGTCATTAATTGCTTTCGCACTTCTAATTTAGATATGTTAGTAATTTTCGAGTGTCTGTGCGAGCTGATAGTGGCGAAACCACGGTTTTTAATGTGAGATGCATGTATGTCAATCCTTAATGATGTGAGAGGCCTGTTGAGATGTTCATAGAGCTAAATGACATCCATAGAGTTAGGGACATGGATTGTGTAAAGTCAACTGTAGAGATTTGGAGATTAGAGCACCATGCCTAGCGGTTTTGACTGGTGAAAAATATGCAATAAGTTTTGTGGTTAGGTACTTTCGGTTAATTAGTGCCGATGATGTGATTAGGCAAACTCAATCCCTGGGGGTAGTGTCATGTCGTAGATAATTGATGATTCGATAGGCATGACGAGCCATGTTGGTCAATACTTGGAGATGTGTACTCGGTCTGAGTCAGTAAAATACAATTGGGGTAAGTAAGTGCCTTGATGGCCGTTGATTGAAAGTTATTCCTTGAAAGGCATAAGGAGAGTTACGAGTAAATTGCGATAAATGTGGCCATAAAAAATAGGAGCACAAAAACTTTCAAAACCACCAAAATTCATCCTTAAAAGCAAAAAGGAATCAAACACAATAAAAATATGTTTTTAGCTCTGATACGAATTTGTACGTCCATTTATTTTTTATTCGAAAATCAATTTTTCTTTAAGGATGATTTAAATAAATTTCTATTTTTGTGAAAACTCTTTTTCCAATTTTTAATTCACACCAAGTTGTGAACTAATTATAACTTAATAAAATTATATCGTGATTAATCCTAAACATCCATTTAGTAATTAAAGCAAGTAAAATAAAGTAAAGAATACTCACAACTTCGGATGTACGAGGAAAAACACAACGGGAAAAAACCTAGGACGACCCAAGCCAGACAATCATTGTGAATATGGAATTACAAAGGTACAGGCGATAGTCTCACTCAACGACTCGATCCCCTACGAGACTTTATGTTTCTCTGCTCTTCAACACTCCTCTCACAGTGCTCACGCGAATCCTTCTGCGATATCTGTCCACGGCAGTCGCCTCCATGAATGCCTCGGTGTCTATCAATATGGCTTGTAACGTCTATGCTGTTGAAACCAGACTCCACTGAATCTTCACTGCAAAGCCAACAATGTTCAAGTGTATAATAACTCTTCTTGGTGCCACAAATATCACTATAGCATATAGTAATGAAAACTCGGATCTTTGAAACTCTAAGGATGCATTAACTTTGGAAAACATTAGAAAACTTGTGTGCAACCACGTACTGGTTCGTAAACAGTTTTTACAGAATGCACACTAACAAAATCTGAAGAAAACATGCCTATAAATACTTTTCTTAAGGTGGAAGCTCGTTTAAGAGAAATTGATTATCGCTCGAATGAGATAGCAATGTCGTTTGAACGACATACCATCTTTCTCGAACGACTGTAAATGTCGTTTGAACAACCAGCGAATTTAGAGTTTATTTTCAAACCAACTCTTAAGAAAGAGTTCCACTTCAATCCAACTATAATTCGTCCTCATCAGATTAAAATGAAGTGTAAACCTTTTCAAACACTTATAAAACATTTTAAAAACATTTTCTGTAATAAAATAACTTCCTAACATCCTTAAACATTTAAAAATAAATTTCGAGTCTCATTAAAATTACGCATTTATACTGAGTGATCTCAGAATGCAATTAAACTTTGAAGACGAATAAACTTGCACCAATCAAACCTTTGGCATAATTAAATCCTTGAACCTTTGTCGCAACGCCTTCAATAATCCTTAAAGACGTCATAGTCCGTGTGGGATCGTGATAAATAAAAACTCCCTATGACTCAAACATGTATTGTTTCGAGAATAAGTCAAAACTATACAATGGACTCAAAAATTTTGGCGCCGCCTGTGAGAAACGAAACTCTCACCACAATTAAATTCAAGATAGCTCAAAATTCACCATGAATGCAAATCAGTCACACCCCGCTCAAGAAAGGAGTCGCGTGAAGTTTGAAATACGCATCGTAAGGAGGGAACAAACTCCTTGTGACTCCCTGTCAATTCTAATAACGGGTGATCTGTCCTCTAGTAAAATAAAGCAAAAATCTCAGTCTAGTTCATTCGTAGCATCACTGTCTAAAATCAATTTAATTACTAATAACCTATTAGGCCTGGTGTCAAAATTTTAAAAACTTATTAACAACTTAACTTTCTTTAATAAAACTTCCAATCAATGCAACAAGCCATTCCCTCTAACTAGTATACACATTCACCACACAAATAAAATGAATATTGAACAAGATGAAATAAATAAGTTAACTAGTGATTTTCGATAAATATCCAATACAATAGTCCAACTGAAACTGAAAAGCAGAAAGTCTGAATAATACAATATTGTCTAACTGGGTGACATGCTCGAATTAAAACTTGAAGAAACATCCTATCTAGATCATAGGGATAAAAACGTCTAATCAATCCCTGTAGGCATCCACAGTTGCTGCAACATCGCCTGACCGAAAAGATAGCCAAGCCCGGCATCCCTGTGGCTGAGCACCTAAAAGGTTTTGAAAAGATTTTGATAAAAATCATTTGAAAATATTTTGCAAGTGTTTAAAATACAATAATAAATATGCAATGTAATTTTTCATATTTAAATTGGTGTCACACTCCCATGAGATAATCCTCGCCCCTCATCTATAGTGCACTTAACACATGTATTTTAAACACCCTAATTGTGCTACCCCACCTAACTAGTACACCACTTAATTTAATTTCACACACTAATCTTCTAGCCCAACCATGCTACATGTATTATTACTTTGCTTCATTTCTGATTTAGCCATCACATAAGTTATATCATTACAATTCTCTAGTATAGTCTTTTCATTAACCGTTTCACATAACTTTGCACTAGTTATAATTTCAATGTTCACACATTCGTTTAATTTGCATATATACATATATCACTCTTATATAAGTATATAAATATAACATCCCCGAGTTGGTCTCCCGAATGCATATAATTCACTGTTCACACATTCATTTACTTTACCCGTATATGCTTAACCCACATATTTATGTATATACATATCACATCTCGTACACATACATTTATATCACTCGATATATACGTATAACCGTATCTCCAGAGCTTAACCTCGTGGATGCATTCTCTAGCATGTTATCAGGCTCTAGGTACGTGCACATACCACTCCTGAGCCAACAGGTCGAAATCTCGCCACCGAACTTAATTTATAAACATATAATCGGTGGCGATCATATAAACACATCTGTGGATCATAATCATACCACGTTACCCCACTAGACTCTAAACTCACATACAATGGTCATGCGACGGTCCTATGACCTGGGGAACCGATCCAAAAACTGTTGGTCAATGCCAGGGTGGATCTCCCATTACGCGCAACCTCCAACGATAGCATCTATAAAGTAGGTATATTTCACATATATCAATCACACGGATATATATATAGCCGACTCATCGTGCATATATCACTCGTAGCACTAGCCCATAAATCCCAAATCTACCCCGACTCCCGATTTATCAAGTATTAACTTACTTATTATTAATAACCTAACTTCACATTTATGGCTAACATGTTATTCTACTCTATCACTTAGCCTAGCCATCTCAAAATCCTAACCTGATTTCTCAATTTCCACCCATGATCATTTACTCGCTTAGTCGCGTATTTTCTTACATAGAATCCATCCCCAGTTAGCCTACGACACTTCCTAAGTCTCTTAGGAATTTTAAAACCTCCTCCCACGATATCCCTTTAAATAGGTAAATATATAATAGTCCTTATCCCATTACAACTCTTAAAAAACACAAATTCGCACAACTATAATACTCTTGGCAGATTAAACATCCATCACTAAAATGGTTATTAATCCCTCCACAGAAGTCCAAGTCTTGACTTTTTTTCTGTAACGATCGAGTAAGACCAAGTCTTGACAATAACTTAGATAGATTTTGTCATTGTTCCTTCCATTTTTCAAAATAATATATGTCAAAAATGTTGGAAATTAATTAAAGGAAAACATAATAAAATTTGAATCCAAGTTACTTCAAGGCACGTTCTAGGAACATTGTCTTTTAGGCAATATATATCCTCTTCCATTAGATTAACCGCGAGTAAACAATGGAGTTTATCTTATAAATTTATCTTCATGATACAATGTAGTGGTGGAACTTATTTGATACAAATTATGTATGGTTTTGTCAAACCAAGAACACTCTAATAATTCCAAGGATAAATGAGAGAGAAAGACTACATGAATTTTCAATGTAAAAAATAGAGTTCAAAAACTCTTTTTAGTGATTGTTGAACAATCACCTCTCACTAAGCGCGTGATTCGGTAGTTGTTGGATCATGTATATTCAGATTTATTACAATCGCACGGTCCATAATTGGCGTCTCATCCTAAGCGAATGGACACACTCTCTACGGATCGTGACTAGTTAATATAGCAATTCAAATCAACCCAATTGGGTTATAAAAGTCTTTTTTCATATCTCTCCACCAAAACTATTGATCTTTTTGCCTTTTATAAAACTAAAGGCTCCCATGGTACGAGCAACATCCTTTGATCAGATCATTTCACCACAATGATTGATATTGTTGTGGTTCACAAAACTAAAAGCTCACACGCTTCGAAAGACGATGAGTACATTCCAAGTGTCAAGTGCACCATCGATTCTCCCTATGTCAATACACTTTGAGTGTCGCAATGGTAGTACTTCACACCACCATAAAGCACCATATCATAACCTATTTTATTAAAAGATAAAATAACCTACCTTTCTCATTTTGTTATATATCTTTTCACTTCTGTATAAAGTTTCTATGTGAAACTCTAGGAACTACACTCACTTACTTTGCACCCATTATGTTAAGTTTTATCTCAACAAAAAGACCCAAACTAAAAATCAATTTACATCAAATTAATAACCATTAATATTTTGAAAATTTCCAGCATTGAATGCGTAGGAGGTAAATAGTAAATGTGATAGCTTTTTGGTCAGTTTCGTTTACTTTTTCTTCTAATATATCATTACACATTTATGCTCTGTCTTAAGGGTAAATGAAACGCCTAAAATAAACGATTAACTAATGTTTATTACCTATAATTAGTTTCATTTAATGTTTAGTTCAATCCATTTTTAAAATTAACAAAAAAAACTATTGTAACAGTAATTGAACAATATTGACATTGTGCTAACATGTCAACTTTTACTTCCATGTCAATATCGTTGGTGACGTGACAATGGTGATGGCATGAGACTGTCACATTAACACGGTTGACAACTTCCAATGACTTTTCCAACGTGATCATAAAAATGTTGATGTGTCAATGTCATATCATCACCGACTATATTATTTCCATATGTGTAGTATTAAAGTTATTTATATTTTTTTATTTTTTTTATTCTTTAGGGTCAATTACTGTATAGTCCCTAATATAAATATATATTTTGTAAAAAAATACACCTATTTTTTGTTCAACCCATTGAGTCCATCAAACACCCAATTATCCAATATTATCTTATTTTTAAAGGACCGTACTAGTGGCACCTCCTCCCCACCACCCCCCACTGTCGGAGCTCCGGTAGCCTTCGTCGAAGTTCCGACGCCTAACCAATATTCTCTTACTTTTAATAGTCCGCACTAAAGGCACACCCCGACTGCTGGAGCTCCGGCAACCCCCACCAAAGCTTCGGTAATTTTGCCAGATCTTCGATGGGGGTCGTCGGAGCTCTGATAATGGGGAGGGTGTGGGGGAAGGTGGAAGGGGGAGGGAGGTAAGTAAATGAGTTTGTATGTGTCCTTATTTTAAATAATTTATGTCATAATTTCTTTTTAAATAATTTAAAATTTTTAAATTAATTATATATTAATATTTATTTAAAGAACTAAATAAATTAAAGTCGTATTCTTTACTCCTAAAATTACCTATAAATAATGACGACAACGGTCCGTTGAAAATACTCATGAAAGCATTGAAAACTTTTAATCACTAAACTTAAATATTATAATGATACAACAAACACAAATAAAATCAAAATAACTCAAAACAATCCCAAAACATCCAAATCTTAACTAATTAATATTTCCTCTCTCTCTCTCTCTCTCTCTCTCTCTCTCTCTCTCTCTCTCTCTCTATATATATATATATATATATATATATATATATATATATATATATATATATATATATATATATATATATATCATTTCGTGGTCAATTATTATTTTACCAACCCTAGTAATCGATGCAAGCTCAAAGATTTGTTCTTAAATCATCTACATTCGAATGCATGAGCCCAAAATTTTATGGGTATTTACCCTTTCTTAAATCTATGTCAGTTTTTTTATTTTATTATTTGCATTATTACAAACAACTTGGTGTAAGTCCGCACGATGTGCTGGCGAGGGGCAATATGCGAAACATAGTAAGAAAAAATAGGGATTAAACTTGTATATAAGTTTCATTAATGTGGAGATAGATGATTATATATAAATTTTGCATACAATTATGTCTATAATAAGTAGCATCTTATACAAACATATACTTATAGTGATTTTCAATAATTTAAATTGTTATACATGCGAATAATGAGCTTGTTGTATGGAAAGTTCTAAATATATAAATAAAATGAATATCATTGTAATTGGTATGTAAAAACTAATTCTAGTATTTTTACCACACGGTTATATAGTTAATGGAATAAAAGATAAGAACTTACAATGTAATTAATATTGGTCTTAATAATTATAAATACATAATAATTTAGAGCATATATTAGTATATCGTGCTTAATATTTTATGGTGAATGGGTACAAAAAAAGTATACGAAATTACGTGTGGCAATTCTGCCACAACACAATAAGACGATCCAAAATTAACACGATATGTCTTGATGGTGTCATGTTCATGTGGGGATTTTTTTTCGTGAAATTGTGTTATATTATACTTGTATTAAAATTCGGACTCGCGCTATCATGTCGTGGAGCCAAACACCACCCCAAAACAATATCTTTATAAAAATATAGAAAATTATTTACATATAATATGAAGTAATAAAAACATTTTGCCATTAGTGTAGGAATTTTGAAAGAGATAAAATTTTAGAGCAAAAAAATTAATATAACTATAATTTGGGTTATATGTGGTACACTAATACCCTTTAAAACAATTTTGTTTCAAATATGGTTTATATTTATAACACGCCAATGCTATTGAATCTAAAATACAATGAAACCCCATAATTATATGAACCGAAAAGATACCCGATTAAGAACCTTATACTTTAGATAATTGCGATGGTAATTTTTGTTTGGATTATTTTGGTAGTGGTGTATTTTGGGATGAGGTTTATGTTTTCTTATATGATTTTGTATATAATATATTATAAATTTTGTACATTGTTTTGTGGTCAATTACCAAATGATTCTCACAAAAATAGAAAATTACCAAATGCATATTGAATTTATGTCGTATTGTTTATTCAATCCACTTGCACTCTTTAAATGAAAAAATAACAATGTTACTTCCATTAAAAAATTGGGAGTAATAATTTACCTCTTCAAATTAAGTTTATCATTTGTCCTTTTACTTTATCTAATTCATTTGGAAGTAATGATTTCTTTTAAAAGGATGAAGTTAGTTTAAAAATAATTTTTTTTAATTTGTATATAATGAAAAAAATGATAATATTTGAAAACTTTGAAAGTTTTTTTTAACCAGTTCAAGCCCTCCGAGGGGACTTGAACGCATGACTTAAAAACACACATTTCCCTCGGGGAGAGAATTCTAGCTATTTGATCATATAATACTATTTGTAATAACAATAAAATTTATCTCTACATGCATAATTGATCCGTAACATATGTTTAGAACACAACCCGTGTGTTACGCCAACATCAACGACGGTGAGTATCACACCTATAATATTTTTTTTAACATCCAGACCCAAAGGATTATATTAATGAACAAAAACTTTACAAAAGCTGGCCAACTACGCAACACAAAACCAAATACAAAACAATTGACTTTATCTCCCCAACAAAGAGAAAAACATTCAAACAAAAAAACATAGAACCACAGATACAGGGGAATTCATCTTCATTTGTGTTTATTTCTTGTATGTAAGTATCGAAAAAATAAGAAATAAAAATCTGACCCAACTCAAAATTGAAATCATTGACTTCCGTTCAATGTATTCTCCGGCATTTGAAAATCTGACATACCTTATATGGTACAAAACGAACTCAGCGATTTCTACCCAGATCTAAATATAATGATGACCAACTGTCGTTAAACTCCAAAAGTTTGAGACTCCTTATATTCATCTAGTAAAGGAGAGGCGATTCACCGCAAATTCATACAACAAACTTGCCAAGTTTGGAGATCCTTCGTCTTTTGGGTTCGGTATCAGTTGATGTAAGGAAGGGCTTGAAGTGCTCTAAAATTTGAGGTAGGTGGGTGGGAAATTTATAGGGTGGAGGGATGGACACAGGTATGTCGTTTGGACTTCAACAAAGAGAGATAAAGGGTTTGCTACAAAGGAAATGAAAGGGTGGAAATGAAAGGGCGTAACTTTGTTAGAGACGAAACATAAATGGGAGTAAAGTAAAGGGGATAGATAACCCCTCCCCTTGTGCCCCTCCCTTGAAACCACCTGACATGGAAACTGGAGATATGTATTCAAAAGGTTGTGTGAGATCGAGGAAAGAATGGATCGTGTTTTTATACAGGGGTTATTCTTCTTCTCTGAATAAGAAGGTGAGAAAGGGTTTTACAATAACTTGAGAACTGTTAGGGATCTTCCCCTTTCTGATTGCTAGCATTAATAATAGGAAAAGAAAGAGACAGATTGCTTTTATGTATTTGGCGTGGAAAAAAGAATCGATGCACACAGAGAGGGGATCCGACGGAGGAGCACTACACCAAAATGGGTAAATTGGCACCCTTCCAGCGCTTAGCCTTGTCACCGTCAATGACCGTGACAACAAACACGCATTTTGTGTCATGGTCATTAACCGTGACAAGGCCATGACAATCCTTATAATATTGTCACGATCAATGATCGTGACACGACCGTGACAAATGTCACAGTAAAAAAAACCCTTTCCCCTTCTTTTATGCGTAATTTCCATTGCAAAAGAATTGATTGATTATTAATTTTTTTAGTAAATTAATATATGATTGTCCCTCATTGTAAATTAGTAAATTAATATATGATTAATTATGAAAGTAGGATTGCCCCTCATTGTAAATTAATAAATTAATGATTGTATACTTTAATTATCAGTTTAATTGATGAAAATAATTAATTGAGTAGATGAATTAGAAGGAGTACGGGATACACATTTGTTGTTGACATTGTTGTTGGATTATAGTGGATCGATGTTGGGTTGGTTAATTTTAAAAGTGGCATGACCACTGGATTATTGTTCATATGGGGGTGAGATTTTTCAACTTTTTTTGAAAATTACTTTGTATATCAAACAATATATATATAGTATGATAATTAAATGAAACATACTTGAAATTACATATAGTGCGCATAGATACTAGCCTTCTAGTTCTTATTCGTACGCATTTAATAATCCTTAGACCCGTTCGAGAGTCATTACCCCTGTAATGAGATCTCTCGAATTGTCCCGTTTGGACAGTTTGCGACTGCTTAATTTCTGTATAATATTCTTAGTGGCTTAAAGTTGTTACTTGGAAGTTCTGTAGACGTATCCTAATGTTCTCTGGGTACATACTAGATTGAAAAGTGTGACTGTTATTTCAATTGATCAATTGAAATAACACTCACACTTGCCAATCTACGTCGTGTACTTGGAGAACTACGGGGATATGCTGCCGAATTTTTTTCAAATTATAACAATGTGCATGAGCTGTTAAGTATATTACAGAAAAATGCGGTCTTGAATGGGATAGGACCACTCACCCTTTAGAGTAGATGGAGGAAATAGAAATTTCTATTATAAATTGAATTTGAATATAAATAAGACATAATTAAATGAAACATACTATAAATCTAAGTTTTGTTTATACTAATCCATGAATATACGCTTCGTACCTTTAATAGGTGATTAGTTGTGGTAGCTGTGATGGGATATCCGAAACACAAAGAGTGGATGGGGGAGACAAATAGAATGGGGGATGTGTTTGGCAGAGGTGTTAACGAATTTGTGAAATATGCAAAGATATGTCATAATGATGAATAGTTTTCGTGTTCGTGTGCTAGATGTAAGAATGGTAAGGTGTTTGAGTGGAAAACAGTTGAACTACATTTGTTAAGATCGGGTATACAAGATAGTTATCGATTTTGGAGTTTTCACGGTGAATTGAAAGTTCCTTTTGTACCCGACCAACCTTCACAACAACCATCAACAAGTAGGATAGTTGTAGAAGGGGACGATGTAGATCATAATATGTTAGAGGATTTAGTTGATGATGCGTACCGAGTTTATGAAGTAGAGGAGAATGAGGTTATTGATGATGTAGAAGATTCAAGTGCTCGTGAAGATATCACGATAAAACTTGATGATGACTACCAAAGTTTAAAATTTAAGGCGACCCAACCGTTATACTCTGGCTGTGAGAAAGATCAAAAACTTTACATGCCATGGTTGGGTTGCACAGTTTGAAGACGCGGTATGATTTGTTTGGCAATAGCGTGACATGAATTCTGAAATGGGTGAAGGGCTTATTACCCAAGGAGAATACACTTCCAAATAGCTATCCTATTATGAAGAACAGTTTGAAAGGTTTGGTAATGAAGTATAAATCGATTCATTCTTGTGTGTATAATAGCATACTATACCGAAAGGAGTATGAAAATCTCGATCGTTATTCGATATGCGATGAACCTAGATATGTCCAATCTACTAGTAAAGAAGGCACAAGCTCAAAAGTGCCTTAAAAAGTATTAAGATATTTTCCCGTTGGGCCTATATCAAAGCGATTTTTCACAGTATCTTGGATAGCAGAGGCAATGACTTGGCATGTTAGAGCAGAAGTAGGGGTAATATCATGCATCATCCTATTGATTCTACCGCCTGGAGGAAGATGAATTATGAGTATCCCGATTTTGCTTGATAAAACCGCAACATTCGTTTGGCTATATCAACAAATGGTTTCAATCCATTTGGAAATCTAAGCACCAATCAGAGTGTATGGCGAGTGATCCTAGCCCCACTCAACCTCCCTCCTTCATAGTGTATGAGACCTGAATTTTTGATGATGGCTTTGTTAATACCTGGGCCAAAGGCACCAAGTGATGACATCGACGTCTACCTGACTCCTTTGGTAGAAGAATTAAATGAGTTGTAGGAAGAGGGTGTGCATGTGAGAAACCGCTAATTAAAATAAGAGGTGGCTAGCTCGATATCCCAATAAATACAGGAATCATAGATGGTCCATTCTTAGCATCACTGTCGCGAAAATAATCATATGAAATAACCACTAATTATTTTAGAAAATGGTTGTCAAATTTAATTTTTGTAAGTTAAAAGAAAAATATTTCGACAACCCAATTTGAAAAGAAGGTGGATATAAAAATAAACGAGTAATAGTATAACAATAATGCATAAAGTAATAACCGAATAAGTTATCGGCTAACAGACTAATACAAGCAGGTTACACCGAGTATTACAATTAAATATCACATTATTTTAAACGAGTACAAAACATGGGCAACACGCCTGAATATGTAAACTGAACATAGCTAGAGTACAAAAGATAGAAGCTTCTATAACGAATATCCTACAACATCGGCAAAATGCGATAGCTCCAGGACAACTGGAATGGAGAGGTCAATACGGGCGCCCTTGTGGTGGAGCACCTGGGCGAACAAAGAATTCATGCAAAACAAAGAGATATAGACGGGCCAGGGCCCGGTTTGATATGATCACCATGTGAATAAAATGCATGACAGTTATGAATATCTAATTATCATCATGAACTTAACTTTCTCTCTCAATTAATCATAAAATTTCTCACCTTTTCTTCTATAAGCACAACCTAGCATAATATCAAAGACAATGCTCAATGTTCATATTAGCATGGGAGAAATCATATACTTTCACTCAATGAGATTTCATTTCAGTTTTTTACAATTTACATACATAGTTCCTTTTTCTCTTTAGGAAATATATTTAAAGCAATTTATTTCTCAAAATGCTTCACCAATACAATTTTATACCATTTAACTTTATAGTTCCCTTTCTCTCTGGGAAACATATTGAAAGCAGTTTATCACACAAAATGCTTTACCATCATTACCATTTCTACTTTATTAAGAATAGCTATAATCACATATATAACGATTCTAAGACCGTCCTTCTGAGTTTCCCCACTAGACGCGCCCCTAAATGGCTATCATCTTCCAGGGCCTATCGAACAAGATAACCTGGGCATCCTACAACGCGTGACGTTGGGAAGCGGCCATATACCTTCGACAATGAGTCATAACCATACCCGAAATTACCCCACCGTGAATAATAATCACACAATATAATAACCGGTCCTATGGCCGAGAACTATATTCACCCTGCATTCACTAGTCAGGGGACTTCACCTCATGCGCGTAACTTCCCATATGATAGCGATTTAGAGAGGTGTGTATATGCAAATTATCATTTACAAAATTATTTTCCCAATTGAATATATTCAATTTTTACATTCTCAAAACCATCTATACTTAATCATTAAGTACCAATTTTAGAATATGCATTTCTTATTCTTGAAGTCATATTTTATTAATGACCTATGACCCGAAGTGCAATTATCCTCACACTAGTCTCCAAGAGTCCAAAATAATACCATAATTCATCAAAAGTAACTTCCCTCGATACTAGTCTCCCAAAAGTCCCAAACATTACCGTTCTACTTTCCGTTAGTTCTAGGCTAACTTCCTATATCAAACGAAACATTAACCCCTATGAACTAACCATTGGGATAAGTCCAAATAACCCCATACTAACCTAGGATATTTGTCTCTCTAAAATAAACCTCTAATACTCTTTATTACTTCCCAATAGAAGGTTCCTAAGCCTTGAAACTAAAAGAAAAGGACTAAAAACAAAGCAAGAAAAATCCTATAAAAAACCAAGGTTTTCGAATCGATTCGCCCTAACCGAATCGATTCGGTCGTGAAAGCGAATCTATTCAGACTAGACGAATCGATTCGATCAAAAAGAACAAACTTCCTACATGTTTACTGAATCGATTGGGACAATCCAAATCGATTCGCCCAACACAGACCTGTAGCCTTCCCCTTTAGCGAATCGATTCGCCAGGGGCGAATCAATTCGCCAGGGGCGAATCAATTCGCCTGGTTTAGTTTGCCCAGTAAGGGCTACGGTTTAACATAAACCCTAAATCCCCAATTCCTATTTCTTCCAACAAATCCCAACATTAACAACCAATAATTTCATCAAATCATTTCTACACATCTACTAACTAATATATTCTCCTCAAATCAAATTTAAATCAAAGGTCAAGGGATTAAAAACCAAAAATCTCCAAAACCAATAAATGGCAAAAATTCCAAAAATGCAACTATAAATGCAATTTATCCACATTAAATCATACTCTAGCAAGTAAGAAACTTGCTTCAAATTTGTAGTCTCGAATTCTCTTCTCGTAGCAACGATTTCCAACTCCAATCTTCACTTTCTCTCTCTTTTCTCCATTTTCTCCCAAGTTCTCTCTTCTCTCTACTCTCTCTAAGCTTTAAAACATAAGAATGGGAAATAAAAAGGGTTTGGAAGACTTAAACGGGCACTAAATATTGATTTCCATCTTTTAAATGTTGAAACACCATTAAAATGACTCGTAACTACATAATTGAGTCATAACCTGTCAAAAGTGCCCGAAACTCAAAAATACAATATGACACTTATTTTGACTATCTCAACTATTTCAAAACTAACCGTACCCTCTAAATTGGCATCCAGAGTATCCTATAATATTTTATATTCTTACGTCATTTTAATTCATTAAAAATGCTCAAATTTGAATATAAATCATAACCGTCGCTTAAAGCACCACGACGCCATAAAACACAATATAATGCTATTTACATTCACATAACAGTAAATATGCAAAACTTGGTAATTATTATCTCTTAAATCATGTAAAATAATATTTACTCTAACTTTCTCTATTTAATATAATTAACCCATCGAACAATTTAATATAAAATAATCACTCAAAAGTCTGGGTTTTTATAGTGCAATCATTTGACTCTTTAAGAAAAGAAGAGTTTACGCTGAAAGCTATGTTGATGTGGGCAATTCATGATTTTTCAGCTTATGGGACATTATCCAGTTGTGTAGTACATGGTTATTTGGAGTGTCCTATTTGTGGAGAGGAGACTGAATCTCTTCGTCTATGACACACATGAAGATGTCGAAGAATGGAAAAAGTAAGTTTCGATTATTATAATGTTTAACATTATTTTAGATTATTTTATACATGATTAATTTTGTAATATGCATAAATATAAAGCATGTGAGAACAATAAAAGACGAAAAACAATGGTACGATCAGACAACGAATTTAGGTTGCGGTTGACACAAGAGGTAATTATAATGAAAATGGTCGTTATATAACGTTACATTACACTCAAATTTTACAAATAATATATTTAATTTATTTATATTCTCAGCTCTTAAAGACGGGTGATGCGACATCAAGGCTTGTTCGTCTAGCCACTGGACCCTTGTTCGTGGCACAAGAGTACAAAAAGTATCGATTGAACGGTTACATTTTCAGCACTAAAGTGTACGAGGAAAGTACAAATGTACAAAACTCGAGAATTTCATACAAGGTTCTTACTTTCTTTCGAGCAAGCGCAAAAGATAAAAACCTCGTTGAAGCTGAAATGACTTACTATGGTGTAATCCGAAATATATTTTGAATTGGATTATATAATCTTCAAAGAGGTTGTATTTTACTGTGGCTGGGTAAGAGTTGAGGATAAAAATGCTTGTAAAGTTGATAGTGTCACCAATTTGATCATGGTTGACTTGTCCAAGTTGAAGAGCAACGACCACGTGAGCGATGAGCCGTTTGTTTGTGCATTTTAAAAGGTTAACCAAGTGTTTTACTCGGATTATATCAACAATGAGCCGTGTTCAATTGTCCAACACGCGCCAAAGCGTCTAAATAGTAATGTGGATGACTTGGCTGCTCCTACGAATATCAATCCATTTTTTATGATAACCCGAATTTTAAACAATTTTTCAATTTGTAATAAATATTCCAATTTGTACCGAAACATCCATTTTTAATGCTTTTAATTGATTTGTACTTTATCATTTTCACTCTTGTGTAGTGTGCGTGTGTGTGGGCAGTAGGGATGGGGGTGGGGATATTTCACTCTTGTACATATTATGAGCTAGAAGTTGTTGTTTTAGAATTCAGAATTGAGGTGTTTAACAGTAACAATTCATTTTTATTTGTAGTAATTGTACATATTTGCATGTCTTCTTTTAATTCATTTTGATATATACTAATAATATTTTTTATAGCAAATGTCTCCTTCAGGTATTAAGGTGAGGATGATGATGCTGGTTATGATGATGTCGTCTGGGCACGGTGGTAGCGGAGGCGACGGGGGATCCTCGACCCCTAGTCTCCTCAAATATGGTAAATTGGGGATGACTATCGCGAACAAGTTGGAGCTATTAGCAAGATCCTTCGAGCTGGTAAAGACGATCATCGCCCCGGGGTACATTAGTTAGAAGGAGGTGCCATATGAGCTCAAGTTAGCTGTTTGGGTGGCACTACAGGTAATGTATTTACATTTATATGAATATTTTAAGTTTAAGTTCAATTTCATTTTATATTTATATTTATATTTATTTTCAACTAACATTATATTTGTTGGACATGAATAATTCAGTCTGGATGTAAAGTTACGCGATTCCGTTTTGGAGCATTCGAGGAGCAACACAAGACGTGGAAGAAAAATATGCGAACCCGGTACTTTGGGAAGACACGAGAGTCCATTATTCAAAGGCGTGAATCCGTCCCGCCGAAGGAGACGATCTCATTGGCACAATGGCAAAGGTTCATTGACAATGAGATCGGGGAGCAATAATTGGCATCTCGCGAATCGGGAAGGGAAAACCAAGCAAAAAAGACGGACGTGCACTACTCCGGTCGGATGTCTTATGCCGAGGTGGAGCATAGGATGATGGTAAGATTTAATTTTTCTATAGCTACATAAAATATATTATTCTGTATTATTTTACTTTGCGGGGCCAATACTAATTTTACTTACTTTATTTCAAGGGACGGGAGTGGCCCTGGAGGTAGGCCATATAGGCTCGATACTTATGTGGCTCTTCAGACGAAGAAGGGGAAGGACAAGGAGGTGTCCCTAAGCGTCGCGACCACGATTGTAAGTAATCCGACAGTTTACTTTTTGTTAATTACGTTATAATTTTTTAATTTACTTATTTTACTAATCATGCGCTTTTTGTCATTTCAGGCAAAGCTTAAAGAAGTGCATGAGTCGCAGTCTGATGCCGACAAGGCATCTTTGTCCACAGACGCACTCAGCCAAGTGCTTGGCTCTGATCGCAAGGGGAGGACAAGGGGGGTGAGCTCGAGGGTGGCCAAATATAGGATCATCGGATCGGAGACGAGCGACACCAGGTCGGCTCAAACGGTGGAGTCACATGACGCGAAGCTGTCCCATTTGGAGGCGACGGACCAGGATATGTTCTCATTCGTGAAGCGTTCGTTGGGCGGAAACCGTAAGGGGAAAGGGAAGGAGAAGGCGGTGTAGGAGGAGGAGGTGCGGGGGGAGGAGGTGCGGGAGGACGAGGATATAGACCTCGCTGCTTCATCGCCTACACGTGCGGACTTTGATGATCCACTTCCCTATTTAGCTCCCTTCAACAGACCGATGTCGACACTTGGTTGGCCGAGCATGTTTATAATGGATTTATTTGATGGCCAGCGGATAGGGCGGGGGTTAAGGGACCCGAATATCGTCCAGGGTGCACTAGTTCATGGACGTGAGCTTCAAGACATCGAGTCCAAGGTGCTCGTCACGCATGTGATTCCCGAGAAGGAGAACTCCCCACTGTAGTTGTGCGAATAATGAGGCACGTGTATATTAGTGGGTGTGTTAATTTGTATATCGTGTGGCCTACTTACATCATAAGAGTTAACCATACCCCAGACATTTAGTGACATTGTTTTAAGTTTGAATTGAATTATTTTAAGGTTGAATCGAATTATTTTAAGTTGTTACATTTGAATTATATTTGGATTATATGGTGATGCATATTCTTTCTATTCTGAATGTATATTTGCATTATCTCTATTTTATTTGGATATATGATGTCTGAACAGGGACAACGTTGCTATAACAGGTACAAATATACTGCTGGACAGTGGCAGTGGCCATACTGCCCAGCAGATTTTTTTTAATTCTGCCCAGAATTGTCACGGTCATTGACCGTGATAATTTTTTATAAAATGTCACCGGTTTGTCACGGTCCTTAATCGTGACAAAACTTATCACAGTCAAGGACCGTGACACGACCGTGACAATTCTAACGACCTTGTCACGGTCAATGACCATAACAAGTCCGTAACAAAAAAGTTATCTCACCCAGAATTATCACGGTCATTGACCTTGACAAGGTGAACTTGTCAAGGTCAATGACTGTGACAATTCAGCAGATTTGGTGTAGTGGAGAGAGTGTGATAATGAGGCAGTTCAGAGACTGAGATGGAGACGTCGTTTGAGATGAATTTGTTCTCCAAATTAGGCGACACATGGACACTCTCTATATGAGGACGATTTAACTCTTGTATAGAATTGAAGAGTATATAAAGATATATCTATGTATATATATTAAAATTGTCATTAAGTAGATTTAATCTTTGATATTATTACTAATTTGTAGAAAAAAGGAGACCCATGTGGTTAATATATGACTTATCCTGCTGTAATTGAAGGTTATATTGATGCTAATTGGATTTCAGACTCGTAGGAATTCAAATCTACAAGTGGATATGTATTCAAATTTGGCGGGACCTCCGTATCGTGAAAATCCTCAAAACAAACATTCATTGCGAGATCAAAATTGGATTCTGAATTCCTACCTTTATACAAAGCAGGTGAAGAAGCCGAGTGGTTGAGGACATTTAGGGCAAACATTCCAATGTGGCCTAAACTTGTACCCGCGATACTTATACATTGTGATTACAAAGTGGCAATAGCAAAATCAATCAACAAGTCCTACAGTGGAAAGTCAAGATATATCCGTCACAGGCATAATAGTGTGAGACAACTCATATCTAATGGTATTATAACCATTGACTTTGTGAGGTCAAATGATAATTTAGCGGATCCGTTGACCAAAGGGTTGTCAAGAGATATCATTTACAAAACATTGAGGGGGATGGGCTTAAATCCTAATGAGTAAAATCACCATGATGGATATCCAACCTATCTGAATGGAAATCCCAAGATATAGGTTCCATGGGAAAACTAATTGTGGATGATTATAACTAAGCACTACAAAGACTAATCATTGTCTTTTCCCTGTGGTGTTAATAATAGTAGTGCTACATGTAATGAGAAAGGTTGAGTTAAACTCTTAATGAATCTATGGCTTGGATTTTCAAGCAGGATATGACAGGATGTTCTTGATAGATTTACCTAAGTGAGTGTGGTAGTGGGGACACTACCTATGGGAATTGTGGTTGAATTCCCTGGAGCGCTCATGATACTGGAAATAGCTTATGGCCTTAATAAGAAAAACCGTTTTGAACCACAAGTGTGTTAAAGTGTCATGCATGTAGTCTATTGAACTGGTTTACCAAACTAACTGGTCAGTTCAATATTTATAATTCAGTGAATAATTTGTAAGCCCAATGGACATACGTTAAGCAAGGTTCAAGTCCAAAAGACACCTCTGCTTATTAATGACATTTTTATTGCCCAAAACTTTCTTTATTCCTTCTTCTCGTATTTCATTCATGCGGGTGATTGTTGTGTGTTTGTGTATAACTATTGGTGTGAATGATATACTCACAACAAACACTTGTAGCTTAGTGGTAACTTTTGAGTATCCTTTATTTGAGGTCATGGGTTCAAGTTCCATTAAGGGCATTTAGGAGGATTTAGGATAATTATACCTAAATAGATATATAAATATTATATTATATATTAAGACTTGGAACTTGGGACTTGGTATTGGGTCCAAAATCTGTTAATTTTAAATTCGTCTTTAATTAATTTTAGTTAATTCGATTTTAATTAATATTAAAACTCATTTTATTTAATTAATTAAAAATTATTTTATAATTAAAACTAAAACTCGTTTTGTTTATATCCGTCGAGAGTGGTTTAGTGGGAGAAATGCTCATCTACTTTTGGGGGAGTGGGTGGTTTCTGCATCTCTTTAAGTAAGGGGTTTGCAGATCAGTTTCAAAATTAATTTTCTCTCTCTAAAAAATGTCTCCTTCATACTCCAATTTCTAGGCAACAATTGTGTGGTTCTAAAGTCATCCGTTGTGTGCTTCAATCAGATGTACTATGTTATTGAATCCTGGGCACACTTATCTGAGGCTCAAGGTATCGCTAGTTATAGTGCGGACGATATTTTTGTCTTAGGACCGTGTGTTTAACACGCACCTCAGCATCCAAATAAGTCGTTCCAATCTATTATCTTTTTGGTTTTTCTCGTATACGCATATTACAATCTAAGACATAAATATTTTTATATTCATATAATGGGAAAATTTGATCCTGCTGCATTTGCCTCTGCTAAGTCTGAAAAATTTATTGGTTTGAATTTTGAACGTTGGCAACAAAAGATGCAGTTTTATTTGAATCTGTTGGAACTTGATCACACGTTAGAGATTAAGGAAGATAATTCTGATGAGACCGGATCTGCAAGAACTGCTGTTAATCAACTCTGGAAAAAATATGATTTTATGTGCAAAAATCATATTCTGAACAATTTGGATGATGCTCTGTATGATGTTTACTTTTATGTCCCCACTGCTAGAGAGTTATGGTTGATGTTAGATAAGAAATATAAAACTGAAGATGCTGGAAGTAAGAAATTTGTCGTTAATCATTTTTTGGATTTTAAAATGGTTGACGAAAAATCTGTTTTGTCACAATTAGAAGAACTTCAAGTTATTATTCACGAAATTCATGCTGAGGGTAGTCAATTAGTGAAGGTTTTCAAGTCTCATCTGTTATTGAGAAACTTCTCCCTTCCTAGAAAGCATTTAGAATGGGCTTTAAATATAAACGTAAAGATATGACTATGGAAGATCTCACTGTTAGACTTAGAATTGAAGAGGATAATTGTTGTTGATACCAAAATTAATATGCTGACGTGGATGAGTAATACGAAGACACGTGTTAATCTAAGTGGCACAATAGCAGCGAGGAAGTTCATTTCTTCGACTAATTCATGTTCTCTCCGAGCAACGAAGATACCCCGAGGAACTCTAGCACCCCGAGATACTCCAGCGCTCCGAGGAACTCTTGTTCAACGAGCAACTAAGGCGGTCCTAGCTGCATCTCGGTCGTAGCATTAATTACAAGATAATCAACAGTTCAACTATTCATTGAATGTTTATAATCTTGACGCACACGCTGCATTAAATGTATTGCCCTTTCATGCGTGTATCATTTAATGTATCGACCCTTTCATGTACAGCCTCAAGGCTATAAATACCTTGTATCAACCCCATTCAAAGGGACCGGAATTTCTTGAGAGAACTTGTATTCAAGAATTCTGCAAACACTCAGCAATAACATAACAGTGGACGTAGGCTTTATTCCTAGCCGAACCACTTTAAAAATCTCTGTCTTATTTATTTATTTATCTGTGATTGAATAATTAGAGCAATCTAGTTTTTTACATCAACAGATTGGCGTCGTCTGTGGGAACGATTGTTATTATCGTTTTTCACCAAAAATCATTCATCATCAATGGCGGATAATCCAGAATCTAGTAATCGTAACGCTGGAAATGCTGGAAATCCTCCAAATCCCTCTGCACCTCCAGATCTGGCCGAAATTATGACGAATCTGGCTCAAGGACAAACCGCCATGCAAGACACAATGAGGCAACTCATACAAACCCTTCATGGTGGTGCACCTGCACGTTCAAGACAACAAAGTGGTCAGAGACAAACTTATGTACTTTCTTCACGATCCAGGCGTACTGAGTCACGTCGCAATGAAGAATCCGATGATTTCTCTTATCAACCAGGGCGAACTTCGTCAATAAGGGCCACAGATACTGATCAAGATATCACCCTCTCTCCAGAAAGACCCAGTGCTTTAGAAAGATTGAGTAGGGAGTCTCCTTTCAGTCGATTAGGCCCTAGGAGGAATAGGAGTCCACCTAAGACCATGTCAAGGAGTTTTCGACAACCATCAGATCTAAGAGAAGGATCAGCACAATCACGACCAGTTGCTCGCCAAGATAGATCTCAAGAAGCTACCTCAGAACGATCAATTGCTCGAACCAATATGCCCGAGGAAGGAAATGAAGCGTGGAAAGGATCTCTCCAACGGTTGGAGGATAAATTGGGAGAAATGGCCAAAGCAAAGAACCCTCTACAACGAACTTTCGTTCGAGGAACACCTTTTGTACAGGCCATTGTGGATTTTCCTACACCATCGAAATTTAAAGCACCCGTGGTAACTCCCAAATATGATGGAAAGACGGATCCTGTTCTTCACATAGAACAGTATCAAGCTGCTGCTGACATCTATGTTGTTCCCGACGAGATGAGATGCAGAGCCTTCTCAGGAACTCGTACTGGATCTGCTCAGATATGGTATAACAATCTTCCCCGGGGTAAGATTTCAACTTTCTTTCAGTTAGCCGAATTGTTTATTGGCAATTTTTGTTTTGGGGCAAAGCCAGTAAAACGAGTAGCACACTTGTTAAGTGTTAGACAAAAATCTGGTGAAAGTACTAGAGATTACATAACTCGTTTCAATAACGAGAAGCTAGAAGTCATAGATTATGAAGAGAAGACAGCAATCACCGCCTTGATGAGCGGGTTGTTGCCTAATAAATTGTACTACACCCTGGCGAAAGATCCACCTAGAACTATGTCAGAATTGATGGCAAAAGCGGCCAAAATCATGAATGCCGAGGAGGCTATGGCTGCAAAGAAGAATATGGATAAAGAAATTAAAGTGGAGGTCGACAAGTCTAAGAAGAAAGATCAGAAAGGTAATGGTGGTGACAAGCACTCCAAGAATAATAGGACGTCATGGGAAGTCCTAAAGAAGTACGATAATTATACTCCATTGAAAATGGGTATTAATCATGTTTTGGAAGAAATCAAGAATAGCGAGGAAATCAAGTGGCCAGAAAAACTGAGGACAAATCCTGATCTGAGGAATAAGGCCAAATACTGCGAGTTTCACAAAGATCATGGCCATACGACCAAAAATTGCATAGCCCTTCAGAACGAGATTGAAACGCTCATCCGAAGAGGAAAATTATCAAAATATGTAGATCGCAGGGGTGAGAGGAAGAATGATGATAGAACTAGAGAGAGATCTAGATCTCCTCGTCGTGCAGAGGAGAAAAAGAAGAGGGACCACGAAGATGATCCAGATGATGATCCCGATCTTCCCAAGAAGCCAAGGCAGCCTGAACGAGAGGTATTTTCCATACGTTTTGGGTCATTTGATTGTAATGTTATTACAGGAGGAGATGCAGGAGGAGGAGACCTTACTGCAGAAAGAAAAGCTTACCTCGGAGAGGCTCAAGCTTGTTCATATATTCAGCGAATAAATCTGGCCGAAGAGGATCGTCCGAGGAAGGTAAACAAAGAGAAGCTAGTCATTGGTTTTTCAAAAAACGACCTGGCAGGTGTTCTTTACCCTCATGACGATCCTTTGGTGATCAAAATGAGGATGAAAGATGTGGTCATTTCAAGGGTGTTGGTAGACAACGGTAGTTCGGCAGACATCGTGTATTATTCATGCTTTGATAGCTTGAATTTGAAATTATCTCAATTGGAACCTTATCACAGACCCCTTCTGGGTTTTTCTGGCGAGAAAGTTTTTCCACTTGGGACGATCAAGTTGGATATACTCATTGGAACTTGGCCTGCTTGTCGAACAGGAAGAATACGCTTCTTTGTGATGGATAAGAATGTGCAGTCAGCCTACAACATCATCATGGGAAGAGTTGGTTTGAAGAAATTCGAAGCAGTTCCATCTACAGTGCATCAGTGCTTAAAATTCCCAACAAACTTTGGAGTAGGAGTTGTGAAAGGTGATCAAAAAGTAGCTCGGGAATGCTATTATTCGTCTGCCGAGCAAGAAGAACTCGAAGAGTCAAGGAAAAAGACTACTACCTACCAAGTGGAAGAGGATACAGAGATTGAAACTCTCGATCCCAGAGATGAATCCCAACTAGTAAAGGGACAAGTGGTGGAATCCACAGAAAATATTGTTCTCGACGACGATCACCCTGAACGAGTAACCCAGATAGGTTCAACGTTGGATGCTTCAATAAAACAGGAGTTGATAATTTTCTTGAGAAACAGGAAGAAAACTTTTGCTTGGAGTCATGAAGATATGCCAGGAATAGATCCAAACTTCTTATGTCACGAACTCAATGTGAATAAGGAGATCAAACCTGTAAAGCAGAGAAGAAGGGTATTTAGCCCCGAGAAGAATCAGGCCATACAAGAGGAGGTCGAGAAGCTCCAGAAAGCCCAATTCATTGAAGATGTGAAATATCCGGACTGGTTGGCAAATGTGGTGATGGTAAAGAAGAAGAACAATAAATGGAGAATGTGTGTTGATTTCACTGATCTCAATAAAGCATGCCCAAAAGATCATTTTCCATTGCCCAGAATTGACCAACTAGTGGATGCTACCTCGGGACATGAGCTGCTCAGCTTCATGGATGCGTATTCTGGTTACAACCAGATCAAAATGAAACCTGAAGACAGGGAAAGTACTTCTTTTATTACCCCTAGGGGAACTTATTGCTATAATGTTATGCCTTTTGGTTTGAAAAATGCAGGAGCGACATACCAGCGGCTGATGAACAAGGTTTTTACCGAACAAATCAGTTGCAACATGGAAGTATATGTCGATGATATGCTGACAAAAAGCAAGAAAGCTGCTGATCATCTAGTTGACTTAGCTCAGACATTTGATCAACTGGATAAATACCAAATGAAGCTCAACCCGACGAAGTGCACATTTGGAGTACGAGAAGGAATGTTTCTCAGATACATTGTCAACCAGCGAGGCATTGAAGCAAATCCAGATAAGATCAAAGCTCTTTTAGGGTTGCGATCTCCAACAACAAAGAAAGAAGTGCAGAGTCTTACAGGACGAGTTGCAGCGCTCAACAGATTTGTGTCCCGAGCAACTGATAAATGCCTCCCATTCTTCAAAACACTTCGAAAAACTTTTGAGTGGACTGATGAATGTGAGAAGGCCTTTCAAGACTTGAAAAAGTATTTGGGAACACCTCCATTATTGTCCAGGCCAATAACAGGAGAAAAGTTGTATTTGTATCTAGCAGTATCAGAGAATGCAGTCAGTTCAGCATTGATCAGATTGGAGAATGGAGTCCAGAAACCAATCTATTACACAAGTAAGGCTTTCCGAGGTGCGGAAATCAGGTACCCAAAGCTGGAGAAATTGGCATTGGCATTAATTGAGGCAAGTAGAAGAATGAGGCCATATTTCCAGGCCCATACCATCATCGTTTATACCGATATGCCACTGAGGCAAGCCCTTCATAAGCCAGAAAAGTCAGGTAGATTGATGTATTGGGCAATAGAACTTGGTGAATATGATATTGTGTATGAGCCCAGATCATCATTGAAAGGGCAAGCTGTAGCAGATTTTATAGCGGAGTTTGCATATCCTGATACCCCCGAGGAACAAAAACTGCTCGCTGACCAACCTGTGGATGTTACAGGATCAACAGACGTAAGTCCAGACCAACTCCGGTTAGTAAAAGGATTTGTGAATGTAGAAGGATCATCAACTTCAAATTCAGACCAGCTCCGGTTGGTAAAAGAACGAGAAGAGATGATCAATGAGGAGCGAAAAGTGTCGGGGGATAACAAAGAAAAGCAGCAAATATTCCATCGAGGAACTCTATCAGATAAGAAATTTGAAGACGGGTTGCCCATATGGAGATTATACGTAGATGACTCATCTTGCACAGCAGGTTGTGGGGCAGAAATTATTTTGAACACCCCAGACGAGATTGACATGGAATATGCCTTGCGATTCCAATTCAAAGCCTCCAATAATGAGGCTGAGTATGAGGCCATGATAGCAGGTCTTAATTTATCAAAGACTATAGAAGCGCAACAAGTGATGGTATTCAGTGATTCTCAATTGATTGTGAATCAGATGATGGGAACGTATGCAGTTAAAGGATAATTGATGATCAAATATCATGCCAAGGTAATGGAGTTATTGGCAGAATTTGATGCGATTCAGTTGATCAGAATACCCAGAATAGAAAATGCACAAGCAGACGCACTGGCCCGATTAGCGTCAGCTACTCGTACCGAGCTACGAAGAACAATACCGATTGAAGTACTGGAAAGTCGGAGCATAGAGGAAGACTTGACGATGAATGTCATTGCCCTTGATTTAGGACCATCTTGGATGGATCCAATCAGGGTATATATTGAAGATGGAGAACTGCCAGAGGATAAGCTTGTTGCCAAGAAATTGAAATATAAAGCTGCTCGGTATGTATTAACTAATGGTATTTTATATAGACGAGGAATTATGGCAGGTTTGCAAAGATGTGTACATCCCTCCGAGGTGAAAGAATTGATTGAAGAAATCCATGAAGGATCTTGTGGAGCTCATGTAGCAGGTCGAACACTCTTGCAAAGGGTAATGACTCAAGGATACTATTGGCCGACAATGAGGGCTGATTGTATAGCCTATGCTAAGAAATGCGATAAGTGCCAACGTTTTTCCTCCATTCGACGAACTCCACAATCATTGCTGACACCAATAACTTCCCCTTGGCCATTTGCCATATGGGGAATTGATTTAGTTGGACCATTGTCGACGACCCGAGGAAGGTTCAAGTACCTCGTCGTGGCAGTGGATTATTTTACTAAGTGGGTGGAAGTTGAACCACTAATTGATATGACGTACGAGAAGGTATATCAGTTCATTTGGAAGAACATCATTTGTCGATATGGTCTCCCCCATGCTTTCATCACAGACCATGGAACACAATTCGATAACGAAGAATTTGCTGTCTATTGTCATCAATCGAACATTTTGAAGTTTCATTCAGCACCAGGCCATCCCCAAAGCAATGGACAAACTGAGGTGACGAACAGAACATTACTAAATGGTTTGAAGAAAATGTTAAGTGAAGCTAAAGCAAATTGGATTAATGAGCTCCAATCAGTACTATGGGCTTACCGAACAACTCCCCGAGCAGCAACTGGAGAATCACCATATATGCTAGCATTCGGAAGTGAGGCTTTGATACCTGCCGAGTTGGGTCTCCCAACGCATAGAGTGCTGAATTTTAATTCCCCAGTCAGCGATTTGATGCGAAGACTGGATTTGGATATGCTCGAGGAGGTTAGAGAAGAGGCAGTCATTAGGAATGCTGCTTACTAACAACGTACAGCTCTGTTCTACAACAAAAAGGTGAAGAAATGTGACTTAAAAGAAGGGGATTATGTGCTAAAGAAAGTCATTCAGAAGCATAATAAGCTGGAAGCAAACTGGCATGGACCTTACCGAGTTACAGAAGTTGTTCGACCAGGAACTTACAGAATAACCACTCTAGAGGGAGAGGAATTTAAGAATGCATGGAACGCTGAACACCTGCGCAAGTATTATCAGTAATGTAAAATGTAAAACATTTCCTTCATTATGAATAAAACGAGGATGTTTCACCATTTTCTTTCTGTTGAAAGTTTTTCGGGGAATACTAGTGTAGTACACTATGCTTAAAAAAATACTCCTTTGGTTAGGAGACGACACTAGCGTGATCAACTACGGTTGGTAAGATAACTAGTGGACAGTTCGAAAGAACCAAAAAATACTCATTTGGTTAGGAGACGACACTAGCGTGATCAACTATGGTTGGTAAGATAACTAGTGGACAGTTCGAAAGAACCAAAAAATACTCCTTTGGTTAGGAGACGACACTAGCGTGATCAACTACGGTTGGTAAGATAACTAGTGGACAGTTCGAAAGAACCAAAAAATACTCCTTTGATTGGATTTGAAAAATATACTCTCACATTCCAACTTATGTTGAACGAGAGGTAATATTATTACAAAAGTTCTTCAGAGAACAAAACACTCCAAAATGAACCAAGTATGGTTGGTCGGGGATAAAAACCCACTAACTGTAATTGGTCGACGAGGATAAATTATTGACCGTGGTTGGTCGGACACATTTTATGAAAATATTTGAGATTGAACCAAGTATGGTTGGTCGGGGATAAAATCCCATCAACTGTAGTTGGTCGACAAACATTATTTAACCACTTTGGTTGGTTGGAAACATTTTGAACATTATATACTCATTACTTTATTATTAAGTGATTGAGCAACATTGATATTTAATTACTAAGCACATATACTGTTATCTTTTTAACAGATATGTATACACAAATGTAAGAATGTCTGATAAACATAAGACAATCGCAATACAAATTTGCAAACAGAAAGTGAAATTCTCTCATTAAATTCAAAATAAATTACAGGTTACATGAATGTACTAACTATTACATTGATATTCCTATTCTATTGGTTTCTTGCCCTTTGCTTTAGAAACAGGCTCTTCGCCAGCAGGAGGATCTTCCAGGCAAAGGGGAGAATTAATAAAGTTCAAGTCCTTCAGCATTCTGACATTCATTATTGAAGGTGTCTCCATTAGATGCTCTGGACGAGATACTTCGGTTTGGGAATGAAGACTGTAGTCACCAAGGTATTTTGAAATTAAGCTCCGAGGAATGGAACGAGCTGGGATCCATTCCATGTCCAATTTGTAAGGTGGTACAGGCAAGTCTAGTAGCCCAGGAGCATGATAATCCCATAAGAAATGGCCCTGCTCTAGCTTTAACACACCCAGGGCGTTCAACCATCCTTATTTATAACCTTCGTTATTGGCACTTTCAAGACGAGCATCCAAATGACAGAGGGCTTCATTATAACCTCCCATCCAAAACTCACGAGGCTGTTTATGGAATTGGAAGGTTAATCTATCCAATTGTTCATGAAGGTTTTGGGCAAAAAGATCTTTGGTATGCAAAGCAGAGTTCGTCGCTGTAAGTTGGTCTTCCAAGGATAGATTTTTCTTGGACAGTTCTGATAAAGCCCGATCTTTGGCGTTTAATTGGAATGCTTGAGTTTCCAAAGTAGACTGGGTACGAGTCTCTTCGACATTACGGCTAAGAACTCTTGATCGACTCCGAGAAGCGACTGGAGAACTTTGCTCCTCGGCAACATTTTGACCAGCTCTTCCTCGCCCCCGAGAACCTCTTCCTCGTCCCCGAGCAGTCACAGAAATAACAGATCTTCTTAAGTCATCCAGTTCTTGCCTTAATTTGGCATTCTCAACTTCTAAGAACGAGAAACCTTCATCGGTAACTAGCACTAAAGCAGTAGAAGATGATGCTGCAGATTCATACTGTGCCAATTTTTTCTGCAAATTATTGTTTTCTTGTTCCAGTAACTCAGCAATTTGCCTGCAGGCCTCAACCTCACCTTTTAGAGTTTTTTCCCTAACATCGTATCCAGCAATGATCTTTTTATGGCCTGTTTCAGAAGAAAGCTGCCGATATCTATTTTCATACTCCTTATGCAGCAAAGCAGTTGATTCATTGTGTTTATTCTGAAGATCTTCTAATGAACGATGAAGTTCCTCGATCAATTCATAGTATGCCACATTATTGGCCACAGATCTGTCAAGTAAATCCTTCAAGTACCGGTAAGCCTCAATTGCTTGCTCTGAGGCATCATGGCCAAGGATGTCGACAATCTTCGATACACTCAAGTCTGTATGACTAGCTTTATAATATCCATTGCATTGTTGCATCAACTCGGTATCAGGGGCAGATATCAATTCCATTCTGGCCAAAAACTAATAAAGAAGAGAAGGCAGGAGTTAATAAATAAAAGCAGACAGAGTATCAACAATGAAGAGGAACGAAGATGTATTGTATTAGATCATCAAAAGATTACATTGTTTGATTACAAATAATGAAAAGATATAAATGATACCGAACAACTTCACACCTTTTCCTTGTCTCCCAAGATTTTCTCGGGAGGCTGGGACGATGAGCTTGGTTGCTCGGTGGTAACGACGACTTGGTCTGCAGAAGTTGAAACTTTTTCAGGAGGAGGAGGCATGGAAGAAATGTCTTCGATAGCAGAAGGTAGAGATGCAGGGACTTGATCACCCATGGCCATAGAAGATTCATCAGAGACAGGCTCATCTTCTTCTTCTTCCACAATTGGTGGAGGAGGACCAGGGAGGTGTAGCTGGAATAGATCAGAATCATCCTTGATCTTTAATTCCTGTAGAGCAGCTACCCAGCCATCATGGAAGTATTTCAACTTCCCATATTGAACCTGGGATGTCATCGCAGCAATCCCCTTATCCCATCCTTTTTCCCAGCCAGCGCTGAAGGATTTTTTAACTGCGCCCTTTCTTCTCAGTTTCTCCGAGGAGAGCTTCACGTCCAATTCTTCTTTTTTACTTTTAATATCTCGCAGAGCGGACAATTCTTCCTCTGCCTTCTTCATCTTTTCCTCAAGCTCTTCAAAATTCTTGAGCTTGTCGTCATATTTCTTATGTTCGACCTCTAAACTTTTCACTTTATTCTCCAAATTCTTGGAGATCTCAGCCATTTTCACCTTCTCGGCCTCAACTGTGGATAATTTTTTCTCCCAAACAGCTTTGTCCTCATTATACTGTTGGCGAGATTCTTTCAAAGAATGGGCTAAACCCAGTAGAGCGTCCTCTACACCGGACGAGGAGCTGGAAGCTTTAATTACCTCGTCCTTCTTCACGATGTTATTGAAACAGTTCACCAGCTGAAAGATGAAAAAAGCAATAAAGTCAATACAAAATACAAGTATTCAGAGAAAGAAAGAAATTCAGGATGTGAGAAATTTACCGAAGCAAGGTGACGAGTAGCTAGGGATGTCAACATATCCCTAGAAATATTTTCATCAATTCCTTGGACCTCTGGAATGATCCAAGTTTTTACCGAGCTCATTGCAGAGCTAGGAGGAATGATGGTTGGAACACCAACAACACCAGAGAGTGGAGAAGGGACATTTTCAGTCAAATTGACCGAGGATGATTTCCTCAATCTTCTCAAAGGGACTTCAGCAGTTTCAACCAAGGAAGAACTCTTGGTCGGAGAGATAGTAATCACTTCTGCTGGAGCAACTTTCTTACTCGGAGCCACTGGGGGCTTCTCGGCAGCTTTGGAAGATGCAACATCCACCTTCTTAGTCCCCTCTGGGACATCAACTTTGCTTTTCTTGGTCCCAGCAGCAGAAGTAATGTCATCAAATAGAGCAGGAGGAGCTCTTTTCTTGCCCATTCTATGACTTAAAGGAAGATGAGATTCTAAAGAAGAACCCTCTGGAGTTGAAGCTGGTTCAACAGGGCGAGCAGTATAAGAGGTTGTATAGCTCCTATACTGCAGCAAATATGATGCAGACCTGATGTG
The DNA here is from genome assembly GCA_949130495.1 of Sambucus nigra. Classification (NCBI taxonomy): domain Eukaryota; kingdom Viridiplantae; phylum Streptophyta; class Magnoliopsida; order Dipsacales; family Adoxaceae; genus Sambucus; species Sambucus nigra. The sequence continues at coordinate 647,453,654 of OX422212.1, forward strand.
CTCGTCTGCAACGTTCTTATGCAAACCCCAGATAAGTTTCAGATGCTTGATATTAACCTCTGATTCTTTTGGAGTTTTTCTTTTGCTATCAACTGCAAATAAATACATAATGAGATGTCAGTCATACATTTTGTCGAACATGATGAAAGCATAATTTCATAAGTAAAATAAAATGAAAAATAAACCTATCCCATTGCCATATGGGGGGCATCTGGGACCATTGTATACTCCATCTCCAACTAAAGGGGCATGTTGCCAATTTTTAATAACCAACCCATGTTCAAAATAATCTCTATTTGAGTCAGGGAGGTTAACTACAAGAGCCCTATTCAGAAACCTAGTTTTTAAGTAATAAATATTATCTAGAGTGGCCCACTTATAGCAGTACATAATTTCAGGGATCCCTATACGAGTCCCATGAGTTAGATTTAATTTGTATACCCCATTAATTATTCTCCATGAATTGGGGGCTATTTTTGCAGGGACAAGATCGAAATACTGACAAAACTCAAGACACAATGGGTTTGGTGGAAAAGAAAATTCACATTCAGCAACAAATAGACTGGGGAACCAATGTCCCTCAGCCAATCGAAAATAATCTAAAGGCTCAGAAAGAACCTCTAGAGTTACCCAGGAAGGAATGGAAAAATCAGAACGAAATTTCTCAACAGACTCCACAATATAAACCATACTGAATAAAAGAGAAGAAAGGAAGAAGATCTTACAGGAAGAAAGGAGCTATGTTGACAACGAACGAAAACAAGGATGAACGCACAAGAGAGACGGAGAGAATAGAAAGCTTGAATGCAAAAAAAAATTGGAAAACGTAGAAGACGGTATGGTTACCTAAGAAGTTTAAATACTTTGCATTGGGAAGCGGCGAAAGAAATGATTACCAAAAAGAAACTACTGAACTTCCGGCGGCTAAAAGGACAAAAACTACACGGAGATCGAAGCACTTATAAAAATTCAAGAAAAAGGCGGAAGCTGCGAAGTGAGAAGGAAATTTGAATACAATGTTCCTGAAACCCAGGAAGGTCATTTAATATTGCCATATACCGAGAAAGAATGTTCCATACTCCTCAAAGTTCGAAATATGAAACATTGGGGGCTTCTGTTGATACCAAAATTAATATGCTGATGTGGACGAGTAATACGAAGACACGTGTTAATCTACGTGACACAATAGCAGCGAGGAAGTTCATTTCTTCGACTAATTCATGTTCTCTCCGAGCAACGAAGATACCCCGAGGAACTCTAGCACCCCGAGATACTCCAGCGCTCCGAGGAACTCTTGTTCAACGAGCAACTAAGGCGGTCCTAGCTGCATCTCGGTCGTAGCATTAATTACAAGATAATCAACAGTTCAACTATTCATTGAATGTTTATAATCTTGACGCACACGCTGCATTAAATGTATTGCCCTTTCATGCGTGTATCATTTAATGTATCGACCCTTTCGTGTATAGCCTCAAGGCTATAAATACCTTGTATCAACCCCATTCAAAGGGACCGGAATTTCTTGAGAGAACTTGTATTCAAGAATTCTGCAAACACTCAGCAATAACATAACAGTGGACGTAGGCTTTATTCCTAGCCGAACCACTTTAAAAATCTCTGTCTTATTTATTTATCTGTGATTGAATAATTAGAGCAATCTAGTTTTTTACATCAACAATTGCATTAAGGAAAAAAGGGACGTTGCCACGACTATGGCTGCCAAAGCAAACATTGCTGAAAGTAGTGGGGGGACCAAAAATCAGTTTAACCCAAATAAGTACCAACATAAATTTAATGGAAAAGGAAAAACACCAAATAATTTGACAAAACCCAAAGGTGTGATTAAGAAATTTAGAGGAGGTTTTTTTGTTTGTGGTAAACTTGGACATCGAGCCCAAGACCACTTCAAAAGAAAAAATAGTGAGAATTAAAAAAAAAAAACTAATAGGGGTGCACAAGCTTCAATTGTTGAAACTGATAATTTTTCTGCAATTATTACAGAAGCACACCTGATTAGCAACATTAAGGACTGTTGGGTGGACACTGGGGCCACCCGACACATCTGTGGAAATATGAGTATTTTTTCCTAATACGAGGTGGTGGGAAGTGATGAAAAGCCCTATATAGGCAATGCTTCAGTGTCTGCTGTTGCTGGGAAAGGGAAGGTGGATTTAAAATTCACTTTTGGAAAAGTCCTGATGTTGAACGAGGTGTTACACGTGCTCGACATTAGGAAAAATTTGGTCTCAAGATCACTGTTGAGTATCTGATCAGTTTGTTTTTAACTAAAAATGGGGTGTTTGTGGGAAAGGGTTACATGTGTGAGGGATTGTTCAAACTAAATGTAGCCGTTGACTCTGTTTTTAATGTAGTTAATTTTTCTGCTTATCTCTATGATTCCTTATATTTATGGCATAATAAACATGGACATGTTAATTTTGCTTCACTTAGAGTATTAATGAATTTAGGAGATATACCTAAATTGCATGCAAATGTCGAGCACAAATGTGAAATATGTGTTGAATCAAAATTCAAAAGAAAACCTTTTCAAAGTATACAACGATCTACTGAAATTTGGGATTAATTCATACCAATTTGTGTGAGTTAAAAGGAATTCAAACAAGGGGTGGGAAAAAAAATATTTTATCACCTTTATAGATGATCACATAAAATTCTATTATGTGTATCTTTTGATATATAAGGATGAAGCGCTTAAGAAATTCAAACTATATAAAACAGAAGTTGAAAATTAACTAAATTAAAAAATTAAAATTGTGAGATCGGATAGAGGAGGAGAATATTCTGAGCCTTTTAATCATTTTTGTAAAATACATGGCACAACACATCAAACTACGGTACCATATTGTCCACAATAAAATGGTGTGGCGGAACGTAAAAATCAAAAGCTAAAGGATATGGTCAATGCTCTGTTAAAAAGTGCGGGTCTTCCTCACAATTTATGGGGTGAAGCGGTACTTTCAGCTTGTTATATTTTAAACAAAATTCCCCCTAAGAAATATGATAAATCTCCTTACGAATTATGGAAAGGAAGAAAACCTTCATACAAATACTTAAAAGTGTGTGGGTGTTTAGATAAGGTAGTCTTGCCTCCGCCTAAACGAACTAAACTCATACCTAAAACTGTTGATTGTGTATTTATAGTTAATGCTCAAACAGTAGCGCATATAGGTTCCTTGTGTTTAAATCAGATGTAGATAGTGTATCTACAAATACTATTATTGAATCTCGTGATGTAGAATTCTTTAAACATATTTTTCCACATAACCCCACTACTAGACTTGAGGATGCGTCTTCGAACACTAATATTCCATCTAGTAGTAGGCAATAAAATGAAATGGAAATACAGTAACTTAGGAAAAGTAAAAGACATAAGATAGAAAAATCTTTTGGGCCTGATTATGTTTCATTTTTGTCAGAAGGGGATCCTCAATCTTATCACAATGCTCTTAATTTTCCTGAAGCTCCATTTTGGAAAAAGGCTGTTTATAGTGAAATATAATCTATTATGAAAAATCACAGTTGGGATATAGTTATCTTGCCACTAGGTTGTAAAACCATAAGGTGTGAATAGATTTTTAAAAGAAAAATGAAACCTAATAGATCCATAGAGAAATATAAGGCTAGGTTAGTAGCCAAAGGATATAAACAAAAGGAGGAAATCGATTTCTTTGACACCTATTCTCCGGTTACTCGAATTACTTCTATTAGAATTTTAGTTTCCCTTGCATCCATTTATAAAATTAAAATTCATCAAATGGATGTTAAAACTACCTTTTTAAATGGAGAATTAGAAGATGAAATTTAAATGGATCAACCAGAAGGATTTGTTGTTAAGGGATTAGAATATAAAGTTTACAAGCTAGTTAAATCCTTATATGGACTAAAACAAGCCCCTAAGTAGTGGCACGAAAATTTTGATCAAGTAATGATTAACGATGGATTTAAAATAAATGAATATGATAAATGCATGTATTGTAAGTGCCATAGAGATGCTCGTCTGATTGTTTATCTATGCGTTGATGATATGCTAATATTTGGATCATATATGAGTATTATAAGAACTACTAAGAAGATGCTATGTGAACATTTTGATATGAAAGACTTGGGAGTTGCAAATTTCATTTTGGGAATAAAATTAATACGAGACTCTGTGGGAATCAAATTATCACTATCTCATTATACAGAAAGAATGTTAAGGAAATTCAATCGATATGAATCTATTTTTGCTAAAACTCTTTATGATATAAATAGTAATTTAAAGACAAACAAAGGAGAAGTTGTGTCACAACTTGAATATTTAAGAATTATTGGTAGCCTAATGTACATTATGAACTACACAAGACCTGACACTACATATGTAGTAGGGAGATTGAGTAGATATACGTATATCCTAATAATGATCACTGGAATGCACTTATTAAATAATTGAGATACCTGAAATTTACTTTGGATTATGATTTATATTATGTCTCTTATCCTGCTATGATTGCAGGTTATACTGGTGCTAATTGGATTTTAGACTCAGAGGAATCCAAATCTACAAGTGGATATGTATTCACATTAGGCGGGGCCGCCGTATCGTGGAAATCCTCAAAACAGACATGCATTGTGAGATCAACAATGGAGTTTGAATTCATAGCTTTAGACAAAGCAGGTGAAGAAGCCGAGTGGCTGAGGACATTTCTGGCAGACATTTCAATGTGGCTTAAACCTGTACCCGCGATACTAATACATTGTGACTGCCAAGCGACAATAGAAAAATCATGCAACAAGTCCTACAATGGAAAGTCAAGACATATCCGTCGCAGACATAAAAGTGTGAGACAACACATATCTAATGGTATTATAACCATTGACTTTGTGAGGTCGAATGATAATTGAACGGATTCGTTGACACAAGGGTTATCAAGAGATGCCATTTACGAAACATCGAGGGGGATAGGCTTAAAGCCTAATGAATAAAATCACCACAATGGATACCCAACTTATCTGAATGGAGATCCCAGGATATAGGTTCCATGGGAAAACTAATTGCAGATGATTATATGTAAGCACTACAAAGACTAATCATTGTCTTATTCCTATGGTGTTAATAATAGTAGTGCTACCTGTAATGAGAAAGGTTGAGTTAAACTCTTAATGAATCTATGACTTAGAATTCCAAGTGGGATATGACATGAAGTTATTGATATATTCATTTAAGTGAGTGTGGTAGTGAGGCCGCTAATTATGGATATTGTGGATGAACTCCCTAGATCACTCATGACACTGGGATATAACTTATGGCCTTAATAAGCAAAACCGTTTTGAACCACAAGTGTTTTAAAGTGTCATGTGTGCAGTCTATTAAATTGGTTTACTAAAATAATTGGTGAGTTCAAGATATGTAATTCACTTAATAGTTTGTAAGCCCAATGGACATACACTAAGCAAGGTTCAATTCCAAAAGACACCTCTGCCTAATAATGACATTTTTATTGCTCAAAACTTTCTTTATTCCTTCTTCTCGTATTTCATTCATGTGGGGGATTGTTGTGTTTTTGTGTATAGCTATTAGTGTGAATGTATACTCACAACAAGCACTTGTAGCCTAGTGGTAACTTTTGAGTCTCCTTTATTTGAGGTCATGTGTTCAAGTCCCAATAAGAGCATTTAGGAGGATTTGGGGTAATTATACCTAAATAGATATATAAATATTATATTATATATCAAGACTTGGGACTTGGGAATTGGGCTTGGGTCCAAAATCGATTAATTTTAAATTTGTCTTTAATTAATTTTATTTAATTCAATTTTAATTAATATTAAAACTCATTTTATTTGATTAATTAAAAATTATTTTATAATTAAAATTAAAACCCGTTTTGTTTACAGCTGTTGAGAGTGGTTTAGTGGGAGAAGTGATCATCCACTTTTGGGAGAGTGGGTGATTTCTGCATCCCTTTAAGTAAGGGGTTTGCAGATCAGTTTCAGAATTAATGTTCTCTTTCTCTGAAAAAAAAAAGTCTTCCTTTATACTCCAATTTCTGGGCAACAATTGTGTGGTTCTAAAGTCATTCGTTGTGTGCTTCAATCGGATGTACTATGTTGTTGAATCCTGGGGGCAATTATTTGAGGCTTGAGGCATCACTAGTTAAAGTGCGGGCAATATTTATGTCTTAGGAGTGTGTGTTCAACACATACCTCAGCATCGAGATAGGTCGTTCCAAGTTATTATCTTTTTGGTTTTTTCCGTATACACATATAACAATCTAAGACATAATTTTTTTTTTATATTCGTATAATGGAAAATTTTGGCCCTGCTGCTATTGGCTCTGCTGGGCCTGAAAAATTTATTGGTTTGAATTTTAAACGTTGGCAACAAAAAATACAATTTTATTTGAATATGTTGGAACTTGATCACACGTTAGAAATTAAGGATGATAATTCCGAAAAGACCAACCCTGCGAAGACTGTTGTTAATCAACTTTGAGAAAAATCTTATTTTTTGTGCCAAAATCATATTTTGAACAATTTGGATGATGATTTGTATGATGTTTACTTTTCTTTCCCCACTGCTAGAGAGTTATGGTTGATGTTAGATAAGAAATATAAAACTGAAGATGCTGGAAGTAAAAAATTTGTTGTTAGTCGTTTTTTGGATTTTAAAATGGTTGACAAAAAATCTGTTTTGTATCATTAATGAAATTCATGCTGAGGGTATGTCAATATGTGAGGGGTTTCAAGTCGCATCCGTTATTGAGAAACTCTTTTTTAGTGATTTTGAACAATCGCCTCTCACTAAGCGCGCGATTCAGTAGTTGTTGGATCGTGTCTGTTCGAATTTATTTCAATCACACGGTCTATAATTGGCGTCTCATCATAAGCGAATGAACACACCCTCTACGGATCATAACGAGCTGATCTAGCAATTCAAATGAACCCGATTGGGTTATAAAAGTCTTTTAGCAGATCGCTCCGCCCAAACCATTGATCTTGTTGCCTTTTATAAAACTAAAGGCTCCCACGGTCCGAGCAACATCCTTTGATTAGACCGCTTCACCACAATCATTGATATTGTTGTTGTTTACAAAACTAAATGCTCCCACTCTTGGAAAGACGATGAGTACATTCAAAGTGCCAAGTGCACCATTGATTCGCCCTATGTTAATACACTTCGAGTGTCGCTATGGTAATGCTTCACACCACCATGAAGCACCATATCATAACCGATTTTGTTAAAAGATAAAATAACCTACTTTTCTCGTTATATACCCTTTCACTTTTGTGTAAAGTTTCTATGTGAAACTCTAGGAACTGCACGCACTTCCTTTACACCCATTATGTTAAGTCCTATCTCAACAAGAAGTCCAAAACTAAAAATTCATTTACATCAAATTAATAACCATTAATATTTTGAAAATTTCTAGCACTGAATGGGTGGGAGGTAAAAAGTAAATGTGATAGCTTATTGGTCGATTTCGTTTACTTTTTCTTCTAATCTATCATTACACATTTATGCTTTGTTTTATGGGTAAATGAAACGCCTAAAATAAACGGTTAATTAATGTTTAGTACCTAAAATTAATTTCAATTAATGTTTAGTTCAATCCATTTTTAAAATTAACAAAAAAAAAACACAATAGTAACATTAACCAAACAATATTGACATTGTGCTAACATGTCAACTTTTACTTCCATGTCAATATCGGTGGTGACGTGACATTCGTGATGACGTGAGACTGCCACATTAACACGCTTGACGAGTTCCGATGACTTTTCCAACGTGATCATAAAAAATGTTGATGTGCTAGTGTTATATCATCACCGACAATATTATTCTCATATGTGTAGTATAAAAGTTATTTATTATTTTTTGTTCTTCATTCTTTAGGGTCAATTAGTGTATAGTCCATAATATAAATACATATTGAGGTTTTGTAAATTTAGGACCTATTGTAATATGTATTTTGGAAACAGGACAACAAATATTTTATTTATAGTTTTAGTCCCTATTTTTGAATAAAGCCGCTGGCACGGACCCATATTCATAAAACGTCAACCAATCACAACATGCCACGTGTCCCTTTAATTTGAAAATAGGGAGTAAAAATGAAAACGAAATGTTTGTTGTCCTATATCCATAATCAATATTAATTTAAGTCCTAAAAGTACATAATCTAATACATATTTTGTAAAAAAGACACCTATTTTTAGTTTAACCATTTTAGTCCCTCCAGCACACACTCATAAAATATTATCTTATTTTTAAAGGTTCGCGCTAGTGGCACCTCTTCCTCGCCCTCCCCACCTCCCTACACTGTCGAAGCTTCGACAACCCCCACTGGAGTTCCGACGACTACCCAATATTCTCTTATTTTTAAAGGGCTACGATTGAGCCCCCCCCCTCACCGACTACTAGAGCTCTTGCAACCCTCTCCGTAGCTCCGACGACCCTCACCAAAACTCCGATAATTTCATCAGATATCCGATGGGGATCGTCGACGCTCTAACAATGAGGAGGTGAGTGGAGTTGAGAGGGGAGTAAATGAATTTGTGTGTATCCTTATATTAAATATTTTTCTGTAATAAAAAATCCTTTAAAATAAAATAAAAATTTTAAATTAATGATATATTAATATTTATTTAAAAAACAAAAATAAGTAAAGCCGTATTCTTTGCTTCTAAATGGATCTAGAAATAATGACCACAACGGTCCGTTGAAAATACCCACCAAAGCATTGAAAACTTTTAATCACTAAACTTAAATATTATAATAATACAACAAACACAAATAAAGTCAAAATAACTCAAAACAATCCATAAACATCCAAATCTTAACTAATTAATACCCTCTCTCTCCTCTCTCTCTATCTCATTTCTTGGTCAATTATTATTTTACCAACCCTAGAAATCGATGCAAGCTCAAAGATTTGTTCTTGAATCATCTACATTCGAATGCATGAGCCCAAAATTTTATGGGTATTTACCCTTTCTTAAATTCAGGTCAGTTTTTTCTTAATTTTTTAAATTATTGATTTGCATTATTACAAACAATATATCTATGTATGCATATTAAAATTGGCATTGAGTAGATTTAATCTTTGGTATGATTACTAATTTGTAGAAAAAAGGAGACCCATGTGGTTAATGTGTATCCTATACATTTCTATGCACAGTAATTGAGTGCTTAAAATTGACATTCGCAAGACTCACTTTTGGTTCCGCACTCTATGGACTTAATTTAAAAAAAATGTTAAAATAATGTTTTTTAGGTTGATTTTTTCTGTGTATATTTTAAACATTTGAGGGTGCTCATAAAAAAAATTAACTCAAAATGATTTTTTTTTTGTTATTGTAGAAAAGTGGGTCAATGTTTGATAGTTTGTGAAAGAGTTGCGAAAATTGACGAACATTGACCCATTTTTCTAAAATAGTAAAAGAAATTATTTTGAGTTAGATTTCTTTTATGGGCACCCTGAAATGTTTAAAAAACACAAAAATAACCCAATTTTTTTTTTCATATTTAAAAATAAATAAATCCGTATTGTGCGAACCCCATAAGTGAGTTTGCACTTGATTCTTTCTCCACACACACACACACAGTTATTGAGTAGTTAAATTGGCATTCACGAGGTTTAATTTTTCGTATTATTACTAATTTGTTGAAAAAACGAGACACGTTGTAAAGAATTGAAGTTCTTGATGAGTTACAATAGTTCAATAATCTCTTGCATTCACAAGATTTAGTTTGGGGTTATTTTGGGTTTGATCCCATTAATTCTTTGATTTTTACTTTGGCCTCCACCATTTTCACTTCTTGGGGTTTGACCCCGAAATGACTTTTTTAGCGACGCAAAATGTTGTAAAAAACAGTTCGTAAAACTTGTTACACTTTTTGCGTCACTAAATGTCATTTTTGGACCAAACACGAAGAGATGAAAATTATGGGGGTTAAACTCATTTTTTTTAAAAATGAGGACCAAACCCCAAATCACCATTTAGTTACTTTAGAGAAAAAACCATAGGAAGAGGAAGGAGAGCAGAACAGAATGGAATTACAAAGAAAAGAGAGAGGTTGTAGAGAGAATGTTTTTAGTTCATTAGATTGATGATGATTACACCTTCCCCAATTACATAAATAACAACAAGAATCTAACACACACACACACACACACATATATATACCATATTTGTCTGAATCTTAAGATTCACGATTCGGTTCGTACGATTCGATCTAATTCACATACTAATCGATACGAATTGGGAATATAATTGGAGAGGTTCCAAAAATTGGCCGATTCGGGGGTTGAATCGTGAATCACACCGATTCACGATTCAGGTGTGATGTTTTTCCGAGGATGTTGGGTATTTTCAACCGACTTAAAGCTCGTACTTGTTTTTGTTCCGTTTTAAAAAAACTCTAAAAAATATTTTATTATTGAAATAATAAAAAGTTAGTACAAACTTAAGTTACCCTTTGCGAAAGAGAGAGTAACTGACATACATACTAGAACAAAACCTAAACTGCGATCACTTTTCTTCTTGTTCGAAGCTGCGATTTCCTCTATTTTGTGTTGCAATCGCTTTTTTCTTCTCTTCTAGCCTGTTTGAAGCTGATCAAGAGAGAAAGGTAGCTTTGCATTCGATTGAAGCGAACAAATCTTGTGTAAGGATTTTATAAGTTATATGATCTAGCATTATTATTTTAACGTATTTTTATAGTGTTATGTTTACTCTTTGTTTTATTATATTGTATAATATATCGCTGTGTTTAAATTTGGACATTGTAGGTGGTGGTATTGTTATAATTTGGCCATAATTTGGATATGGAAGTTCATTTTGTTAGTTATATATATTTTAATGAATCATGTCTTATAATTAGTTTTAGGTCATAATATGTTTTATTAAATATTCTTAATGTGTTATCTTTGCATTTATATATTATTTCCTACATATTTTACGTTTATACCGATTCTTACGATTCGATTCAAGGTTCATGATAGAGATTACTTCATTACAACGAAGATGATTGATATCACTTCATTACAACGAAGATGATTACACCTTCCCCCTATTATATACAAATATTACATCATTAACAACGAGAGTCTTAATGACTAACAGCCTTTGAACTAACTTAATTGAATAACAACCTCTTAACTAATTTGAGTGTCTTTGTTACCTTTCTCAGCGCAAGTGGATTGTGGATTTCCTTTCTTCCATGTACTTGTTTACTTCCATATCGTGTGTATGAGGTTGTTGTGGTAAACTTGTGTTCGAACTTAAAAAGCGTTCAAAGCCAATTAATATTCAAATAGCATAATTCATCTAACATTTCAGTTATCAAATAGTCAACAAAATAAAAAATATTCAAATATTTAAACTAAGATGACTGCAAGGTTGTAATGTGGCAACAACTGGCATTTTCTTCCTCCCTTGTAGATAAAACATCAACTATCTTATTCATTGTTTCCTTCTTGTAGTCAATGTCATAATAAAATTCCAACAATTTAGTCATCCACTTGTGATCTAGCATTCTGATCAATCTTTGCTCCAAGAGATAATTTTTTGATGTCCTTGTGATAAAATGGTGGCCAAACAATTAGGGACTCTATTTTTCTATTGCGAACACTATGCCCCACAACCCCGTTTCATAAATTGAACGCCGTTCTTTCTTATAGGTAAAGTTTTGCTCAAATAGGCCAAAGGCTTCCCATCTTGCATTACTTTTGTTTGCCTCTTTCGTACGAAAAGGTAGTGATAAAACAGGTGTGGTGCACATGGCTTTCTTCAAGCTATTGAAAGCCCAAATGGCAAGTCCAAAAACTCAAAAAATGCAGTTCTAAGAATATAAGGACCATATACCCTTATTTGGTGGTATGTAGACCTTAAATACAATATTGAAAACACCAAAGCTCATTGCAATTCTTCGTGCAACTATTTAATGATTGAAATTGGAAATTTATTCTTGTACTTAGATGGTTTAAAGAATGTTGGGGCTAATATTCTTCAATCATTGAACCCCGAGTACCATGCCACATCTCTTGAGTGCCAATAGCCTCACTTCAGCATTAAACCATTATCTTTGCATGGTCCATGTGAACCTTGAGCAATGAGCTGTGCTGCTAGTTTGACTATTATCTGCTGCTGTGACAAGTAATTTCTTGGTTTAAATCATCTCACAACTAATCTGTTTAGCTGTGCTTGAGTCGATGAAATTATGGAAATTTCCAGTATCTATTACTTTGGAGATTTGGCCTGTCTTTTAAATCATAAAAGGGAACTGGTCAGACAAAGCTTGTTGGGAAATGGTTATGTCTAAAGCCAACTCAATTTCACTTGATCTGGTAGATTGTCCATTCCTTCAGTAACAACCCCTTCTACTCATTCACCCCCTTCTTCTTTATCAAACTTCTTCAGTGCTCAGCGTATAAATGCTCAGCTTCTTGCATTTGTGTCCCCAAGTGCCTAGAAGTGAAGTACATTTTACACTTAGTACACCTTATTTGTTTCTGTTCCAAAAAGTACCTTGTCTATTTTTTTGACAGTTTTATTTAGGGTTTAGGATAAGAGAAGAAAGAGTGTATGTGAGTGTTTTAGATGGTGAATAAAATAAAAAGGTTTGGACTAAACGTTAATTAAAAAAATGCCAAGGGTATGGGGTTCATCACAATGGTAGCACAACCCCCCTTCTCTTTTGGCTTGAATCTCAGCTGGGATATCTTTTTGATTGGTGGTAAGAGGGTTGGGTTGGAGTTGGTGTTGGTGTTCGTGGTCAAGTGCGAAGAATTTGGCAGAATAGCTTTTTGGTTAGGGTTGATTGTCTTGTTAGTGCTGAAGATTGCTTTTGTTGGAATGAGAGTACAATATATGTTTTGCCCGAGGACAACGATGGTGAGTGAACCCATAGAAGACTAAGGCTTTCCGTGCTCGACACCAATTGGTTTTAGGTGAGACCATGAAATGGTTACTTACTTGATATCCGACTAATAGTATCAAAGCCAATGGTCATGGGTTTGACTCTTGTCCGTGTCATTCGTTTGGGGGATTGTGTTGGCGTGAGAGTTTAATAAATGCCTTGCCTAGGACAACGATGTTGAGTGAACCTGTAAAAGATTAAAGGTTTGCCCTCCTTAACACCAATTGGTTATAGGTGAGATAGCAGCTTGTGATCCGACTAGAGGTTTGAAGAAAAAGTAGAAAATGGGCTGAACGAGGGTTTTGATAGGGTGGTTTAAAATTGAAACTGTGCCTGACACTAGATTGTTTAGGAGGATCTTTCTTTGGGATAATTTCCACTTTGATTCCTTGAATCTTGTAAGCAATATAGCATCATTTGGGTGTGAACATTGTCACTGGAATTTAGATTTCATCTTTCATTCCACTCAGAAAACTTTAGACAGAATAAATTTCTGTTAGACCCTCGTTCTTAGCAAGCACCGAGAGCCTAAGGTCCTCAAATCTTTGTTGATACTCTTGCATCGAGCATAACTGCTGCAACTTGTTAAATTCCTCAATGACATCTCAACAGCAATCGTTGGAAAATGTAGCACACACTACCGGGATCATTCTCCTATTACCACGATCCAGGGCCTGTGACCAGAAAAATCTGGTGGGTTCGTGGTCCCGATGTCCGAAAATGGCGTTCCATGTTCAGCATTTACTATTTTAGCTATTATTACTAGTAAACCAACTTTTGACTACAATGACAGAATATATGTAAGAAAAGTGACTTATCAACCTATATATATATATATATATATATATATATATATATATATATATATATATATATATGAATATGAAAGAATAGTTTATATATATCTTATTAATATGTTATAGCATATAGAGATTATACACACTACATATATTCTTATCGAACCCTTCTATATTGATGGAGTACATGATTTTTGACAAAATACATAATTATGGTACTAAATTAGTTTGTTTAACATCCAATACTATATTTATGGATATTGGATACGGACTCCATGGTTTGGGCAGCCTTTTGCATTTTCTAGTACCTCATGAACAATTTTCCTATTATTTTGTCAATTATCAAATTTTCGTTAAATTATACTTGTTCTAGAAGTAGATGACATTACCCTTTATCTGCATTAATATATCGGACGTGGTTCCCTATATTTGATAGACTAACTTTCTTCTATTTGCAGAACTTCTTATTTCTGCTGATATGGTCTTCATTTCAATCTTGTTTCGACATTTTTCATGATGCAATTAGTATCAAATGATAGTCGGTTAGAAGACAGTTCAGAAACAGAACCCATCTTAAATCAGTCTACTATTGCACAAAGATCCGAGGAATCTTCATCTTCAACCGAAATAAGTACTGTGAACGGGGATTGTTCTGTAATTATTGATGATTTACAAAGTGCTGATGTTAACGAAACTTCCAGTCTGGTAAATGCAGACCACCAACAATGCCGCATATGCCTTGATACTGGAGGTGTTAACTCCTTACCAGGCTCAGTATTTGTATTAGCTTCTAATTTCCCAGTTAGCAGTCGCATGCATAGTTCATAGCACAAATATGAGATATGTAGCGCACGATATGATACGATACAACATAAAAAAGATATGATTGCAAGGAGCACTGTATCATAGCCGTATGGGTCCGTATCATTCTTCTATTTCTTCCTTATAAAAAAATGTAAGGATGTGTTTGATTTTTCCGTTAGAAAATTTGCCAAGCTTAAATTTGCTCTTTTATGTGATTGTTTTGGTGTAGTAAGATGGAAAAGAATGGATTTATATAGGCTAAAAAATTAAAAATTTTCCTTGGAAAATAGTCGCGGTAGGGTAGGGATAAGTTGTACATTCTAGGTGGGTGGTAAAAATTTCGAATTTGTGCAATCAAACACACTAAAAGTTGGAAGGCAAATGCTGTCAATCAAACACACCTTAAATGAACAGTCATTTTATTTACTGTATTCTTACTTCCCATCTCTTCTATTCGAATACTCTTCTAATAAAGGGATTGCAGCATAGTTGTCAAATCGCGAATCGTATCGTGAATCGTTTACCCCCGAATCACGAATCGTGTGAATCGAATTGGTCCAATTGGAACCAAATGATAATAATGTAGTAAAACATACGTAAATGGATTTAACACTATAGAATTGATAATTAAGCATGATATGACAAAAAAAACGAATCATAGCACGTGATAAACAACTCAAAATATTAAAACAGCCTACAAATCAATATCAATTTATTTAATAAACAACTCAAAATATTAAAACAGCCTACAAATATTAATTTAGAACAGTTAAACTAAAATTAAAAATATTAATTTGAAACAGCCTGCAAAGTTAGAATAAAACATATATATTAATTCAAAACAGTAAAACAGTTAGACTGTAAAACAAATTAATTTAAAACATCCTACAAATATTAAAATATATTAATTTAAAACAGTAAAATATATTAATTTAAAACAATAAAACAAATACTAAGAATATCTATAAAACACCATTAATTTAAAACAGCCTTATATTAATGGTTTTAAAATAGCAAAAGAACAAAAAAAACAGCATAAGGTTTTAAAACAGCCTTCGATTATAACAAAAAACAAACAGCAAAAGGTTTTAAAACAGCCTTCGATTATAACAAAAGGTTTTATAACCCAAAAAAAAACCCAGCAAAAAAACATACTGTAAGTGTACAGAAACTAGCGTACAGTAGGGTGTAAACGGATCAGGTCTGGGTATATCCAGATCCGATCCGGGTATATTTTTAGCGGATCGGGTCTTACCCGATTACCCGACGGGTCTCAGAAAATGGATCCAGACCTGGATCCGTTAAGGACCCGGAGACCCGACCCGAATATATATATATATAAACTGTAAAACTGTATATATATATATATATATATATAAACTGCAAACTGTATAACTGTTTATATATATAAAAACAGTTTATACAGTTTATATAAACTGTTTATATATATATATATATATAAGTTAGTTATATATATATATTTAGTAACTATATGTAAGACTATATATATATAATATTATATATAAATATATATTTATTATATTATATATATACACATTCGGGTCGGGTCCTTATCGGATCGGAGTCATGTATATCCAGATCCGGTCCATTAACTAATCGGGTAATCGGGTCTATAAAATTTGCTCAGTCCGTTAATTCAGGTCGGGTCAGGGTCCAGACCCGGTCCATTGACAGCCCTAGCGTGCAGGGCTTCGAACCGGAAGAACACCGTTCGATTTGCAAGAACAAGGCTTCAATTAGCCAAACAGCCTTCAATTTGTAAGAACGGGCTTCAATAAGCAAAAACGGGCTTCGATTTAGTTCGTAAGTGTTTTTAGGGTTTGTTTTTTGTTTCGTAAGTGTTTAAAGTGTACGCGTGACCTTAAAAATCCATTTCGAGTTTAAAAACAGAAGAACGTGGCTTTTAAAACCCCCTAATCTTGAATCGTTTTTGAAACTGATTCTCGATTCCAACAGAAATCGGACGATTCTCACCCGAATCGATCGATTCTTTAACCGTTTACGATTCTCTTACTGATTCGAATCGTTTTACCTAAGAATCAAATCGAATAGGACGATTCGACTTGTGAATCGGACGATTTTGATGACTATGGATTGCAGTATGATTAAAACACACTTTTTTTTTGTAATCATGTCCTAAGATTTGTTTTAGACTTTAATATGTTAATTGTTCATTATAATGCGTTTTCTACACAATTTATTTATTTTTTACTGTTCTTTTCACATTTTGCGTTGTATCTTATGATGCAATGCAAGATACACATTGCATAGGTTTTCGGTACGCTATGCTATACTTGATGTAAGAATATGTCCATTGCATATACTCGGAAACTAATATTAATTGGTTTACTACCATCTGCGCACGACACCCTTACATGATTTGATAACTATGGTCACATGGAATGCATTTTATTTGTTTGTTGGAACAGGATGTGCATTCATGGTCATTGTGAATGATGTTTATAACATGCATCTATTTTCACCGAATCACCAAGCAAGTTTTATTGAGCATCTTGTTTTATTTTGCAGGAGATGATTTGATTGCACCATGCCATTGCAAAGGCACCCAGAAGTATGTCCATAGATCGTGTCTTGATAATTGGAGGTCAACTAGGGTAACTTATTTATTTTATTTGTTTTTATTACCTGATACTTCACCAGCTAATTCATGTTTCTTGATGTGGTTTCTGGGAATATTGTATAAATAGTTAACTGTAAGGCTGTAATATTGACAAAATCCATGTGATTGTTCTGATTAGGGCTTTGCTTCGGCCGAATCTGATTGTAAAATTGTCATTCGGAAACATTTCTGATTTTTTTTTGACAAAAAGAAATTCTGCCAATTTATTTCGGAAATCGTTTTTTCTGAAATCAGAAATTTTGAAAAAATTCCTATTTGACATATAGTAAAAAATTCGGAATAGTATAATTTCCTTTTTTTTTTAAATATCGGGATTTTTTTTGGAAATCAGACCGGAAAAATTAGAATTAATTCCGGTTCCAATCCGATACTTTGGAAAAAATTGGAATTCGGCAGTTGATTCCAAAATTGGAAAAATTGGACGTTCGGGAAAAAAAGCACAGCCCTCTGAGTCACTAACTCTCAAAACTTAAAATGAACATCGCTAATCTGCACCATATTTAATATATAGTTGTCTGACATTATTGCAGGAGGGTTTTGCTTTTTCTCACTGTACAGAATGTAGGGCCGTGTTTATATTACGCGCGAATGTTCCACCTGACCGTTGGTGGTTGAGACTGAAATTTCAGTTCCTTGTTGCACGAGATCATGCATTCATTTTTGTCATTGTTCAGCTGGTATGGCATCCAATTTTTTTATATCAGTCTTTTTGGTGTCCTCTGTCCTGCTCAGTGTTTGAATCAGAAATGTGTATGGTCCTCAGCTATAATGATGCAGGACAACACATATTTACCTCTTGTTATCTTTTCTATTCTTCATACAATACACAGACATACATATATTATTTGACCTATCAATATATCAGTCATCAATCAACGCCTATGAAGCACGAACTCGTAATACGCGTTTCGACACGCGACACGCGACACGTGACACGTGACACGCGACACGCGACACGCGACACGCGACACGCGACACGCGACACGTGATTATTCCAAAAATTAGGATACAACACGCTAGGATAAGTATAATATATAATATATAATATATTTAAATATATATATAAATGAAATTAAACATATTTTTTTCCATAAAATAGATTATTAGAGCATTCTTAACATGAAATTAAGAAAATGGACCATACAAAACAAAATTCAAATACTCTTTAACATTAAAAATCATAAGTAAAGCAGAATCACCATCACGTCCCAGCGTGTCCACAACATGTTGGTAACGTGTCGGAGCGCGCACAAAAAACATGTTTCGACACGACACGCGACTCGTGTCTTCAGGAAGAGTGTCCGTGCTTCATAGATCAACGCATATAAGTGTAATGTGATGTTTTAAAGTCATTAGTTAGTACTTAGTACCGAGCTATTATTTTTGGGACTTTTATCCCCCCTAAATATTGCGAGAGATACTCCCCAAATTTGCTTTTTATAATTGAACTCGATAGAGAACCTTGTTCAAACCATTTTTCCTATAATGCTTTGTCCTTACTATCAATTTTCCAACCACCAGTCTTGATGTGCACGGTTAGGTGGGGAATTTCGACTTTTTGGGTGAATTATCTTCTAATGATAATAGTAGTTTTATTATTATTAGTTTAATAGGATAATTATTATTAGTAATTAGATTTGGCTTAGAATTTATCTCATAGTTTATCTGGGATGAACTGTTAGCTATTTGTTTGATTTAGAACTCTAGTTTGTTAGCCTCGAGATAAGGTCATTGGCCACACCTTGTATTAACTATATTTTGAATGAATGATGTTGAGAATTGAGAGAGAATTTTTTTTTCTTTTTGTTTTGTTTTGTGTGTGTGTGTGTTTGATTATTAATTCTGATGCATTTTCATCAGAGTGGTATTAGATTGCACTTGGTTGTATTTTGTTGTGTTAGGTTCATGAGTTCAGGGGAGTACTCGATATGACCTATTGTTCAGTGGGTTCGTTGACCATAAATGTTTGTTTCCCAACGAGCCAAAACAAGTTGAGTATCCTTCTTTTGAGGATGATCCTTCGCCTCAACTTAGTTAAGATGACGTGGATTCAGATTCAGAATCGGGTCCGATTCGGAGGTAGAACAACTGTGGCAACGAATCGAGAACATGGTGAGGGAACTTCAATTTTAGAGTTGTGTTACACCCGCCCAAAGGTAATGACAACTTTGCAAGAAGTGGGAATAGAAGAGAAAAAACAAGGGGCAAGAGTAGTGTTTCTGCTGCCCTATCGTCGACCCTGTCAGTATGGCCTCTTTGATGTATTTCTCGGCCCACATTAATGTCCATTCAAGCAACAAAGTGTTAGTGACCATGTTGCTCTCCTTCTTCGACATTGCAACTCTCTGGCATCACCAAAAGTTGTGTGGTTGACCTGAAGATCCAAAGTCGGCCAAGGATTTTGGAAATCTATCAAAGCTCCCTTGGGCTTGAGATGATGTCGGAGCAACTCAACGAACCCCATTCGCAAGTCCTGCCACCGGAGGTAGTCCCATCCTTCCTTTTGATGATCCTACTGCTGATGTCGAGATTGAGAGGGGCTTGATGATTTTGTCACAGCGGCTGCAACGGGAGGGATGTGAGTCTCTGGCAAAGCAAAAGAAGACCGTCGCGATTTGGGAGGGTCCATGGTTAACAGAAGCCTTAAGGGTTTAGCTCTTGTGTCTTACAGCTGTGCAACTATTGTGAACCAGCACTTTGGGTCCAGCCCAACTTATGGGCACTAAAGGACTTGGGCTTTGTTTGAGAAATTGAGCCCAATAAGTAATCTATTGAGCTTTGGCCCATTTGGGTATGAGGGTGCTGATTTTATAGGTCTGGAAATATTTCAGGTGGCCCCAAATTCTCAAATGGTGATCGGCTTAATTTTTGGGTCCAAAAAATTTAAAGAAAATCAATGTGGGCCGTATTGAAGCGGATAAAAGTTTTAAAATATTTGTTGATTTGACACGGGCTTTTATAATTTTCCTCGAAAGCCTGTGGAGGAGATTTTTCAAAGGAGGGGAGAGTGATATGCACATTTGTGAGATAAGGTCCCCTTGGGATCTTCGGGTTTGGGTGAATTATCTTGTAATTCTTCTTCTTCTTCTTATTATTATTATTATTTAATTGAGATAACTATTATTAGTACCTAGATTTTGCTTAGAATTTATCTTTTAGTTTATGTAGGATTACCTATTAAGCTATTAGCTCTTTGGTTGATCTAGGACCTAGGTCCATTAGGCACCCCGTGTAATCACTTTATTTTTTATGAATGACATTATGAATTGAGAGGGGAATCTCTTATTTTATGTGTATGATTATTACTTCTGTTGCAATTACATCAGACCTCTCTTAGTTCTTGGTTTAAACACAAGATTCCAATTAATCTACTATTCTATCCTTTTGTAATCCTTCTTTAAATCCGAAGGCTAAATCTTGTTGGGACCCGGCGGTGGAGAGAGTGGAAAGGGACTTATCTTTTGAAAGGTGGAGATTGACTTTTATTAAGAGCACGTTGAGTAGTATCCCTACGTACATTCTCCCCATTTTGTCACGTACAGTTTCCACGAGAAAGGGGTTAGAAAAATGCACGAGGGACTTGTTACATTTATGAGATAACCAATTTACATAATAAACGGTAAAGAATAGAAGAGAAGAAGAAGAAGAAGAAGAAGAAGAAGAAGAAGAAGAAGAAGAAGAAGAGAAAGAGAGAGGAGAGAAATCAGCAAAAAGGAATGAATAAATGAATTAAGTCATTCATCTCCCATCACATTCTATTTATAACATAAAGTTTCAATATTTACACGTAGGTCCCTACATAAATAAATGACATAATTTAGTTATTACAAATAAGCGCCTCACAACACTTCTCCTTAAACTGGTGCAAAGATATCTATCATACCCAACTTGACTGACATTTTATGTAAGGTATCTTTACTCACACCCTGAGTCAACACATCAGCCACTTAGTCAACCGTGTTGACATACGGAGTACAAATGAGTCCAAGATGAAGTTTTTCCTTGATGAAATGCCGATTAACTTTAACATGCTTTGTCCTATCATGTTGAACTGGATTGTGGGTAATACTAATGACAACCTTGTTATCACAATACAAGTTCATTAGCTCCTGTACTGGATATCCCAACTCATTAAACATAGTTCGTAACCCTAACAACTCACAAATTTCAC
This sequence comes from Sambucus nigra, assembly GCA_949130495.1. Taxonomy (NCBI): domain Eukaryota; kingdom Viridiplantae; phylum Streptophyta; class Magnoliopsida; order Dipsacales; family Adoxaceae; genus Sambucus; species Sambucus nigra. The sequence goes on from OX422212.1 coordinate 647,475,010, forward strand.
GTGTCATGGATCTCAATTCAGCCTCTGCACTAGATCTAGCTATTACAGATTGTTTCTTGCTTTGCCAAGAAACAAGATTACCACCAATAAATGTGCAATGTCTTGAACATGATCATCGATCAGTCGCAGGCCCTGCCCAATCAGCATCGGTATAAGCTTCGATACACAAGTGACCATCTCTCCCAAATAATAACCCCTTACCAGGTGAACTTTTGAGGTAACGAAGAACATAATACATTGCCTTGAGTTGAAAAAACCGTAGAGCATGCATAAACTGACCAATCACAGTAATAACATAGGCTATATCTGGACGAGTGAGAGAAAGTAAATTAGTATCCCAACCAAAAGCTGAAATCTCCCCACCTCATTAAGCAACTCGCTATCCGTGTCATTTAGCTTATGGTTCTGCTCAATAGGAGTATCAACGATTCTAGCTCTAAGTTGACCTGTATCAATCGACATATCTAACACATACTTTCGTTGAGATATGAACACTCTTTTCTTGGATCTACACACTTCGATTCCAAAAAATTATCTCAGTAATCCAAGATCTTTAACCTTGAATTCTGTCCCAAGAAAGACTTCATTCATCTTATCTCTTCAAGATTATCTCCAGTGATAACAATATCATCCACATATACAATAAGGGCAGTGGTGCAACCTTAATACCTTTTGATGAAAAAGAGTATGATCCACCTGACTCTGTGACTCTTTGTGTACTCTTCCCTCTGCACTGCTGTGCTAAACCTCTCAAACCAGGCACGTGGAGACTGTTTTAGCCCGTATAAGGTCTCATTTAGTTTGCACACTAAATCCTGACCATCAACAAGTTTGAATCCTGGAGGCATCATCATGTACACTTCTTCCTCCAAATCATCATGAAGGAAATCATTCTTTACATCCAACTGGTGTAGTGGCCAAGATAAATTTGTTGCCAAGGAAATTAGGGCACGTATATAGTTCATTTTGGCACCTGGAGCAAATGTGTGATGGTAATCAATCCCATAAGTCTGAGTGAAGCCGTTTGCAACTAGTCGGGCTTTGTCCCTCTCGATTTTCCATCAACTTGATACTTTATTGTGTAGACCCATTTGCAGCCTGCTACTTTTTTTCCTCTAGGCAATTGAACTATCCCATGCACCATTTTTCTCAAGAGCCTCCATTTCCTTAGCCATGGCTCTCTTCCATTGGATTTGACGAAGGACATTTGAAACGTTAGTAAAAACAAAAATAGAAGATACAGAGGAAGTGAATGCACAATATGCTTGAGATAAGGCATTATAAGAGACAAATTGAGAAATAGGGTGTTTTGTACCATCACGAACACCTCTACGAAGGGCAATAGGGACATCAATATCAACTGAGGGATTAACTATATTAAGGGAGACTTCATAATCCTGGGGTGAGGCAATGGTTTGTTTTGCTCTTTTGGTATAAACAAGTGGCTCGTTTTCCTGTAGCAAATTATTTGTGTTAGTAACAGTAGACATCGGCACAAACTCCCCCTGAATAGGAACAGGACGTTCAGGTTGAGTGAAAGGCGGATTCTCTATATTAAGATGAGTCTCCCCTTGTAGAGAATCCCTAGTGGTGGAGAAAAAGGGTACCGACTCAAAGAATGTAACATCAATGGAGACAATACGACGACGGGTGGTGGGGTTATAATAGCGATACCCCTTTTGATGTGACACCCCGCCTAATAAAATACCAGGCGATCACTCCTATATCAAATTAAAACAGGAGTCTCATATGGATCATTCTTAGCATCACTGTCGAAAATCCATTTAATTACTAATAGCCTATTAGGCTGGCGTCAAAAATTTTACTTAACTACTCTTTGTAACAACTATAAATAAAACATCCACACAGTTTATGCGTAAATGAAGCTGAAATGAAATAAAATAACCGAACACTCGGTCAAAATATACAACCATGTCGAATGCCGCACTAAAAGAATAAATAAATGTAATTGGACCATTGGACCGAATGTGTATACAGTACCTCCTATCTAGATTACAAGAATGGAAGCGTCTTACCGAGAATCCTGCATGCATCCACAGCTGCTGCAGCAGACGTCTGACTCGAAGGAAGTGTCATCCAGGCGTCCCTGTGTCTGGACACCTATATAATATATATATATATAACAAGAAAGGAAAGGTAGATAAACGGGTCAGAGCCAGAGTTTTGAAAATATTTAGCAAGTGCATAAATGCCTTATTTTTAGAAAAAGGTTTTATCTCATATTTAAATTTGGTATCGCACTCCCATGAGATACCCCTCACCTCTCTTCTAATAGTGCACACCTAACGCACTTAACTTCTAGTTAAGCTACCCCGCCTAACTAAGCTAATTTACCCGTCTACTAGAAACCTACATATCCCGAGTACTAAGGGCTAAACTTTCCTCCATTCTCAACACTGCACTAAGTTCGTGCGTGGGGTGTCTCACGAAGCGAAATCCAAACAAGGAACCCCCCCGATACACTACTACTTGGCAGGGTTAATGGTAGAGATCCATTAGGCCTGTAGCACAAAACTAATGTATAAATACATATTTATATACATCTTACAATATACATCCGGATAATATCTCCCGGACTGAGGTTTACCAATTCAATTTCATCTTTATGATACACATCCGGATCTATCTCCCGGACTGAGGATTCATATACAAAGTATTTATCAATACTTTTCATTTTTATCTCAAAACTTTCCATTTCTTTTCTTATATCCAGGAAATGTATTTAAAAGCGAACTCATTAGCAGGAATTGCTTTAACATATCATATAACTGTTTAAAAGCCAGTTTTATTAACATAAAAATGCTTTTCCGTTTTATAACATCCCATTTCCCTTCTTACATCCAGAAAATGTATTTAAAAAACATTTTTATTATCATAAAAATGTTTTTACCATATCACATGCTTCCATTTCCTTTCTTCCATCCGGGAAGTGTTACCGAAGCCAAAACATTTATCCCATTTCCCTTCTTCCATCCAGGAAATGTATTTAAAGCCAATTTATTATCATAAATTACTTTAACATATCTAAGACCGTCCCTCTGGGTTTTCCCACTGGACGCGCCCCTAAATGGCTATCATCTTCCTGGGCCTATTAAACAAGACAACTTGGGAACCTAACAAATCGTCGGGAAGCGGCCATATGCTTGCGGGATAGTCATGACCGCACCCAGAATCACCTAAACAACGCAGAAAATATATAATCGCTCATATGGCCTATAGGACTATATCCACCCTGCATTCATTGGTCAGTGGGTTCACCATACGCACGCAACTTCCCTTATGATAGCGATTTAGAGAGGTGTGTATCCATAAATCATTATTTATGAAAATTATTTCTTTTTCCATTTTGAAAACATTTATCTTTACATTTTCAAAAGTCATCTACATCATATCATATATATACTTTAATCACATAGTATATATATATATATATATATATATATATATTCATCCTCGAATATATATATATATGGCCATAATTGCCAATTACATCTAGCGATGACCATTAATCCCAAAGATATAAATCCCTAGAAATCACTTCCTAGGTTTCACCAAGATGTATTCAACTCACATACATACTTATGCTCAATGATAGCCGAACTCTCTCTTTCAAATTCTGTTCGTCCCGAACGTTAACTATGTTTGTTCCCCCGATTATGCCCTACACCAATCCAAGGCCTTCTCTTTCATCTAAAGGTTTACTAACCCTCAAAACCATCATTTAGGAGTCCCGATATCATAACTAGGATCCCCCATATAAGACCCCAAATTGTAATTTAACTCCCCATACTCTTAAGGGGAGAAAACTGGCAAATCTGACCAAAGCGAATCGATTTGCCCCAATTGCGAATCGATTCGGGTGGGCGAATCAATTCGGCCTCCAATCCGAATCGATTCGGAAAGTGTTCTGCAAACAGGTCCTTAATGGCGAATCGATTCGGTCTAAATCCGAATCGATTCGGCCCACTGCAGAATCACAGATCCCCTTAGGCGAATCGATTCGGCCTGTTCGAGGGGCACTGTTTGGGCAATTTTTTTTCAATCTCCAAAATACCCAAAACTCAATCCAGTCTCCATTTAAATCATCACTTGGATTTATTCCTACAAACCTAAAGTTTTCATATCTCCTCAAGTTCTTTAGAGGTCCTAACACTCCATTTGAGAACCCTAATATTTATCTCCAATAAGTTCTAACTAACGATTTCGATATCGGACAACTCTTCGTAGAAAAATCACTATAAATCCAAAAAAAAATCAGAAAAATACGCGGTTGGCGCCCACGCGACCGCATCGAAAAGATCTACAAATTTTATTATTTGACCAGGAGCCGAATCGATTCGCATCAAGGCCGAATCGATTCGGAAAGACGCAGGTCACTATTCATCATCTTCTCCGAGACGGTTTCGGCCATTAAAGCTTCTCCCAAGCTTTTGTCGCCTCACCCAACGTCCTACAACCTCAACAAACTACAAATACACATATATTAAGGGTTCTAAACATCCTAGAACCCTAAACCACCAATTTATTTCAATTAATTTCTAAGTTTCTCCAATTATGAAATTATAGGGGTTTATTCGTTTTAAGTTCCGAAAACCCGTTTTATCCACGAAAACCCAACCCAAAATCTTTAGGGTTTGTTTATACCAAACTACGGTATGAGATATTTATGCAAAAAGTAAATAAAGCAAGTAAACACTTGCCTCGTGGATATAATCCGACGACCTCGAGCCGAATCCCGCGGAGGTTGGCCGGAATCTCGCCTTTTCTCCTCTTTTCTCTCCTCCTCTCTCTCCTCTCTCTTTTCTTTCTTTCTTTCTCTTTTCTCCCTCTCTCCCTCTTTATAAAGAAAGAAAAAGGGTTTAACCCCTTAAAACCCAAAAACGTCTCGTTTACTCAATTTCGACAATCGGACACTCTTTTCCGACTATCTCGGACATTCCGAGACTCACGGCGCAATCGAAATTTCCATCCGAGGTACTTGACCGCAAATCACTATTCTAACCCATATAACTTAATGCGGATTTTCTAATCAAAATCTTACCTCTTTTGTCGCCTTACTCCACGGCGACATATAATTAAAATACTTCGACCTATTTAATCCCAAAAATAATTACAACACCCATCAAAAATCATTAAATCCTCGAAAATCCCAAAAATCACTATTTCGAGAAATTCTCCAAATTGTCAATTTATACTTAATTATGGAATTTAATTGTCTCCAAAAGGGCGGGTTGTTACATTTGAGTGGCAGAGTATCTTAAGAATACACACCAGATTGTCTTTAGGGTCCATTTTATCCGTCTTGTGATGAAGGTGAACATGACAAACACACCCAAAGACTTTTGGAGGAACACTAAACAAAGGAGAGTTATAGTGTAAAACAGAGAAGGGAGATTGGTTGCCAATAATCCGAGACGATATGCGATTAAGGAGATAAACCGCAGTTAAGGTTGCATCAGCCCAGTATGGTTTATGCACTCTCATACCCGTAAGAAGAGAACGAGTTACCTCTATAATATGGCAGTGTTTTCTTTCAGCTCCACCATTTTGTTGTGGTGTATCAACACACGAGGTTTGATATACAATCCCATTATCATAAAAGAATAAGGCAAGACTACCGTACATAAACTCCCTCCCGTTATAAAATCGGAGTCTCTTTAGGGGACAGTCAAACTAAGTACAAACCATCTTCTGAAAGTTCTTAAAAATGGAATTTACTTCACTTTTATGCTTCATGAGATAGAGCTAAGTATACCTGCTAAAGTCATCAACAATTACCACAAAGTATCAAAAACCAAGTGAGGAAGTAGTAGGTTCAGGACCCCACACATCAGAATGAACAAGCTGCAAATGAGTTGTAGTTTTATTAATACTAGTAGAATGAGGGACATGACATTATTTAGTAAGAACACATGGTTCACAATTTAACTCAACAGGGGCAACATAAGCAAACTGAGGAATCACATGCTTCAACACAAGAATGGGAAAATGACCTAGTCTATTATGACATCGCATTAAAAGGTCTTTATTCACACTACTAGTCGTAGCACTAAACTGATTTGCAACGTAATAAGAAATTGGCGTGCCAGCAAGTACAAGCCATTGTCCTTACGCTCACTTCCAATCGTCTTCCTTGAAACTAAGTCCTGAAAAACACAATGAGATGGAAAGAATGTCACACTATAATTCAAACTTTTGATAATGTAACTGATAGAAAGAAGATTATGGTAAGTTTTGGAGCATGAAGAACGGAGGAGAGGGTAATATTTGGAGAGGCTGGAATCGTGCCCTTCTCCACAGTGGGAGTGAACGACCCATCAGCCACTTTAATCTTTATCCCGACCATAATATATATCATATGAAGAAAAATCAGATGCCATACCAGTCATATGATCAGTGACTCCAGAATCAATGATCCAAGGGAGCACACCAGATAATGCGGAAATATGATGTGCTGAATGAGAAATACCTGTTTGAACAAAATTATCGGTGGATGGAGCATAAGTCAAGTTGAGCTCTGTCAAAGATGAGCATTATCTTGTCTGAGATGATAGATATATTCTTTGACGGTTCGGGAGAGGTACGACCAGTAATGACAGGCTCATTCGCTGCGTTGTATGCCAAGAGAGGTCTCTTAGATGGAATAACTTGCATTGGTGGCCTCCTTACCGGAGAGGTTCTCTGTCTAGCAGGGGTTGAGGTTGTTCTCCCATGAAGATCCCAATAAGTTTCTCGGGTGTGACCGGTGCGGCTGCAGTGGCCACACTTCAGGTGGCTCTTGTCATATTGTCTTCCTCCCTTGGAGGAAATTTTTTTATTCCATTACTGGGTGGCAAAGCAGACCTTTTAGATAAAGGTACTTCTGATACAGCCTTAGGAAACATAGCCTTCTTCCTGCTTTCCTCAGCTTATAAATAGAACACCTCACGAACTGAAATAGGGGAAGGATACCTACCCAACACTTGCACCCTTGCATGCTCATACTGTGGGTGTAGACCGTCCAAAAACTCATAAATGCGGCTTCGTTCTACCATATCTCGGTACGACTTAACGTCAGCTGCATGAACAAATACATAGTCTTGGAAGTGGTCATATTCTTTCCACTTGCCTTGCAGATAATGATGAATTGTAGCAAGAGATTAGTTTTCCTGTTTAAATTTTGCAATATTTTGCAATGCGCTGCTCAAATTCATACAGCCTAGCAAAATTTTCAACGGACGAATACGTTTTTTCTTCGGCAGTCCTCAACTTTCTTACTGTTTTCACAAACAAAAAACCCTTTGCGAATATGTGGTTGCATTGACAGCAACAACCACGTCATAACTAACGCATTCTCAGCTCCCCCAGTCACCATATATAGGGTCATTCGTGCGGGAATAAGGTATAGTTTTGCTAACATGGGCAATCATTCTACGACAAGTAATGTAAATACGAGCAGATTGAGCCCACTGCATATAATTTGTTTGATCCAGTCTAACAGTCGTAATATATATACCTGGATGATGATCACTATTACCCATCATGGGAGTCACATCGATAAAAGAACTAATTGCTTCTGATTTATCATCTGAGGTAGTCATTTTGACACATAGTTTCTGTGCGCACACCTCTCAAAAACAACAAATATCAACTGTGCAGTCTCTAACTCACCCATAAGAACCACTAATACACACTAACTACTATAATTATAATGGATATCCGAACATCAGATTAATGACCCAAAAAGAAGAACGAGGCAGATCTAAACTTTTAACTAGCAACAAAGTAAATCTTACCAGAACAGTGCGAGAACAACGAGAATCCAAGGGAAAACATACGGATATGTGCAGATCGGGTCGAAATACAACATCCAGAACTTGCATACACTAGGGTTTATACACTCAGCTCTAGGGATTGAAAACCATACCCTTGAGCTTTACACACTATGCTCTGATACCATGCTAGATTTATGAGATAACTAATTTACATAATAAAGGGAAAAGAAGAGAAGAAAAGAAGAAGAAGAAGAAGAAGAAGAAGAAGAGAGAAAAGAGAGAAATTGACAGAGGAATGAATGAATGAATTAAGTCATTCATCTCTCATCACATTCTATTTATAACATAAGGTTCCAATATTTACACATAGGTCCCTATAGATTTAAATGACATAATTAAACTGTTACATATAAGCCCCTTACAACAGGATTTTCTTTGGAAAGGGTGTGAGGAGTTTAAGTATAACCTTATAGGATGGGGAGATGTTTGCAAACCCCTAGCAGTTTGGGGAGCGGGGGTGCGGGATCTTGCTCGTTTTCAACCTGGCCTCTTAGGTGAATGGTTGTGGACGTTTCCTCCAGAGGATGGGAGGCTTTGGAGGAGGTTGGTGGTAGTTGGATTTGGAGAGAGTATGTTGGGTTGGAGAGTAGGCCAGTACAGTGCACCAGATGGTGTGGGGTTGTGGAAGCATATCGGGCGAGGGCAGGATGTTTTCAATAGGTTATGGCTTCTAAGGTTGGTGATGGAACATGGTAAGATTTTGACGTGATCGGTAGTGTGGTGAGGTTTCGTTTATGGTTAGATTCACAGGGTTATATAGGCTGGCAGTGAATCCCTACTTTAGCCGTCAGTCTTATGATTGGGAGTTGGAGGATTTGAAGGCGTAGCCTGTCTGAGGGGAGGACGGGAAGACATCTCGTGGAAAGGAAAAGGAGGGGGTGCCTTCTCGATTAAATCTTTCGATCATCTTGAGGTCTGGGGGAAGGTTCTTTTCTTTGGAGGGTGGTGTGGTGTATTAAGGTGCATTTGGCGTTTTATGCTTGGACTACAGCAAGAGGAGACATTTTGACCATCGATGTCTTCATTGTGACTATCGGATGCGTTCTTGCTTTTTTGACCCGAACTGGGTGAGAAAGTCGGTGGAGGGGATGTTGAGGTCTTGGTAGGGGGTCTCGGTGAGAGAACCAAGCGTGATGTGTGGAAGACATCGTCTCTTTGCCTCATGTGAACGGTGTGGAGGGAGAAGCATAATAGATGCTTTGAGGATTCGGAATCTCCGATATTCCTAGTTCTGCCATCTTTTGTAGATTTTTTGGATGAGTTATGGTTGGGGGACTAAGTATTTGTTGTCCCTTGTTTTGTATGTCCTTAATCTAACTAGTGGGCTTTGCGCCATGGGGTGTTTGTTTTTGTATATTTACATTGTATAGGGTTCGCCCCCTTGGCGAGCTTTTAATATAGATTCATACCTATCAAACAAAAAAATCTCTTCAAAGTTGATATAAAGATAAATTGAATCCTAGTTAAAACCGCATGGATCAAAGTTAAGCCTATAGCTTCAAGACAAACAACCTTGTGTTACCCATCTGTCATTTTTAGTTGATCTCAAAGGGGATTCCAAAACTCTAATGAGTTTGGGTTTCCCTCAAGAGGTAACCCAAGATAATTCATTGACCACTCCTCTATCTCACATCCCATCTCACTGCTAATTTCCAAATTACAGTCCTTCTCATTAATCCCCTAAATCACACTTTTGACATGATAATTGTTCTTTCTGAGAAGACCAATTTTTTATTATTATTATTATTATTATTATTATTATTATTATTATTATTATTATTATTATTATTATTATTATTATTATTATTATTATTATTATTATTATTATTATTATTATTATTATTATTATTATTATTATTATTATTATTATTATTATTATTATTATTATTATTATTATTATTATTATTATTATTATTATTATTATTATTATCACACATATATATTATGATCATAAAGAAGGTGGACAATCTATATGCATAAATATTGATATGTTGAATTTTCTTTTGTGAACAAAACTTTCCCTTTGTTTTAATATTTTTTTTTATTTCTCATTATATATACGTATATATTACTGTATATCAATAATGCTCCTGTAAGGACCTTAAAGTATGGACCTTATACGAGGGTCTGACTTTTAGAGAGGTAAATGGATGAGTTTTTACACCAAATATGGTGGAGACAATATCTCTATCATGTAGATCACCTCCACCAAATTTGGTGAAAAAATTCATTCATTTACCCCTCCAAATGCAAAATCATGCTCGTTCCAAGTTCGAAGTACCATTTGTACAAATAAGAATCCCCTTCGTTACATGATTACATGATTTCTTCTTCATATAGATAGATACAGGATCTATGGGGCAATTACTTAGAAGTACATTTAGTGCTACAACCCTTCCTATGTGATAGAAAAGGATCCCATGATACTGAACCGATCTTACGAGGGATCGCAAATCCCAAGTTTGTCTATGAAGAGCGGATCTAATTATATTATTGTCTACTCTAAAGACACCCTCGGTACAATGAATGAATTTTTTTACCAAATTTGGTGGAGATGATCTTCATGATAGCAATATTATCTCCACCAAATTTGGTGTAAAAATTCATCCATTTACCCCTCCAAAAGTCAGGTGATATAAGGTCCAGGAGATTTACTCTGTGTGTGTGTGTATATATATGTTTTGTCACAATTTAATTAATTTTCTATGCCATTTTTATGCATGTGGTTGACTAAAAAATTATGTAGTTCTTAAATAGTCATTTGCACTTGTGGACAACTCAGCATTCATCTATTGTCATTCAAGACCACCTATAGAAGTAACTCTTTGTTTAATTTCTTATTTATAAGTATTTTTATTAAAAACTTCTGCAGATTGTGGCATTCTTAGGCGTGTTGATCTACAAGTTTTATGGAGATGAACTTAGGGAAATGTTTGGCTATGAAGAACACCCATATGGGTTTTATACTATGGCCGGTAATCTCAAGAAGTTGTCTACCAAATTATACTTATTGTTTTTATTTATTTTTTATTTTTTATATGTTTTTACTCTGTGAAGATTAGTTTGAGCATTGAACAATCTGAAGTTCATATTTATCTATTACAACATCCTTAATTTTTTGGATGAAACGTGCCTCTCATTCTTATAGCATATTTTTTTTCTTCGCTTCTTTCTATTCTTCTTAACTTCTTCGTTTTGCTAATGAAACAGCAGACATCTTTCTCTTTGAATCAAAGATTAGCGAACAGGGGCATCCTTGGGAGGCAAAATATTGTGTTCAGTATCCGGTCCAACACTTTATAGTGTGTGGCCCATCAATTTTGTGTTCAGTGTGCGGTTCATCACTTTTGTGTTCAGTGTGTGGTCCAACACTTTTTAGTGTTCATGGTGGTATATAACTACAAATGTGTGATAATAAGACTATTTAATACTTATATTGGATACTTATATTCATAATATAACGCTCTCGCATTGTAATATAACTCTATTGCATTGTTGTATATGGGAAATTTTGTGAAAATGTAACTGTATTGAATAGTATTTTCATAATAATAACAGTCCCACATTGTTATATTGGGTTGTGATCAATGTGATGGAACACATCATAAAATATTCTAAAAGTGGACTCTAGCATTTTTCAGTGTCAGGGACTAACATTAACAGCTAAAGGCCCCAAAAATAGTCCTTAAAAGGAATGTAATAGTAAAAAGTTCTGTTGCGTTGGGAGGAGGAAACACAAAAAGAAATACATTGGGAGTTTGGGTGTGCTTAGCCATAAATACCAGGGTAGTTTTTAGAAACTTAACAGAGTTGTTATCCGTATTTTTTAGAAGAAAGAAGGAAAGAAACAGGAAGAACACAACAAAAAATGACTGAATACCAGGGTAGGAAGAGTAATTTCCACAGAAATCTCACTCTAAATCTTCTAACTAACTGCATGCTCTCAACACGTGGAAGGCTAATTTACCTATCAATAATAACAGCCATCACTCTCGAAAGTAAATTGATACCTGAATATTACGCACGCCTATATTGCCAAGCTTGCACAGATAGGAAAAGAAATGAGTCCCATCAGGTGTTCTGACCTAAAAGATGATCCTCTATTGTCACTGATCGCTTACATATTTGTTATCAAATCCGGACAGAAGACAAATCTATGAGATTACCATCCGGTGTAATGAATTAGAGGAATGACGTAACCCCTCCTTGGGTCCTCTCAGAAACGAATGAGATTACCATCTCCTACCTCAGAAGAGAGCTATGAAGCACGGATACGTAATACGTGTTTCGACACGCGACATGCGACACGTGATTGATCCAAAAACTAGGATACAACACGCTATGATATGTATATAGTATAATATATATTTAAATATATATTAATGAAATAAAACAGATTTTCTCCATAAAATACATTATTAGAGCATTCTTAACATGAAATTAAGAAAATGGACCGTACAAAACAAAATTCAAACACACTTTGACTTTGAGAATTATAAATAAAGCACAATCACCATAACTTAAGTCAAAGCTGACTTGTGGCTTTTGGGAGAGTGTTCGTGCTTCATAGGTGTCCGACACGTTGTTGGACACGACACATTGGCTTCCGGGAGAGTGTCCGTGCTTCATAGGAAGAGAGACACTTTGAAAAGTCCCAATGCCATGTCACATGTGAAATATACACATGATTTTATTAATAAGCTCCCATTTTTCTTATGAAGTAAATAATTGAATAACTACACATGATTTCATTTTCCCTTTTTCCATCCGAGCACCCTCACTTTCAATCCTATCACCTTAATTAATAGAACATTCCACTTTCTCATTTCTCTGTACTTTCTACTGCTAAAGGCCTCCTCTCCGCTGTCTGCTCAGTTTCCGTTATCCAACTGGACTTGATGTTATGAAACTTGAATGGTTCCTTTTCCTTTCCTTCACATAACTCCCAAGAATTTGTCAATATTCTTTCGATACTACATATTGAGTTTCTCATAATTTTTATTTTATGTTTTATTTTTGAAGTCATTCTGGAAGAAAATTTCTTTTTCTTATGCTGAAAGCAAGGGACTAGTAAAGATATATAAACCATGAGATATGATGCATAGTTATCTATTGTCAAACAGGGATACTAATTCATAATTTTAAAGAAACCATATGTGGGTGACCCATTGCAATGACTTCAAAATTCTATTCTTGGTAGTTTTAGTGCTCGATCGATTTTAGTTTTTGTGCTTTCCAGGAATTTCAAATTAATTATTCACTTATAATTGTTGAGCTATTAGAAAAAATTGGCATGTGATTCAATTATTGACATGAATTATGGGATTTTGAATGTAAATATACCGTTTTGGGATTCGATTAAAGTATGTAAACTTGAGCGAAACACACTCATCTTTATTGGAACTTAAGCGAAATATGAGTTGAACCGTGTTATGTGCATAAAATACACTCTTGGTATCGGTGTATGCTGGGTTCCACAAACATTTATGAGGTTTCCTGTACTTTATAGTCATTTGGGGTTTGGACCTCGTTACTTTTTTGAATTTGACCCTCAACATCTTCAATTCTCGGGTTTTGACCCCTCAAAATGACTTTTAGCAATACATAAAGGTCGGAAAAAAAAACATATTGTAAAATTTTTGCATCACTGAAATTGTAAAAAAAAACATATTGTGAAAAACATAGAGGTCGTATGTTGGTGTAATGGCAAGTGCCCTCGTTCAAGCTAAGGTTGGTCTCTGGTTCGAGACATGGGAGCAACCTCTCCATATATGGATGGGGGTAAGGCCAGCAGACATCCGCCTTTTCTTGCAGTTAAACGGGAGCCTTGTGCACTGGGTACACTCTTTTTTTTTTTTTTTTTTCACTGAAAGTCATTTTGGAGGCTAAACCCAAAGAAATGAATACGTACGGGGTTGAAGTCACTTTCAAAGAATAAAGGGGAGCAATCCCAAATCTCCCTTATTTTTATTAGTATTCCAATACAATTTCTAAGCCAAGATTCTCAATAAATATCCTTAATTTTGAAACATTGTATTGCTTTATTAAGTTCATGCCTTCTTAGTGTTGAACTGCATAAGTTGACCCCATCTGTCATTTTTGTTTGCTGTGCAGTTTTAGCAATTGTTTTGGTTGGTTTGCTCTATGGTTTCTTCATAGCAATAATCTGTGGACAGAGGATCAATGAACGCCACTACCATGTTCTTGCCAAGCAAGAACTTACAAAGGTGGAATTCCTCGTCCTTTCAACTATTTTTTTGTTGTTGTATCCTTTTAATAAATGGTATGTATGTGGAAGCACTAGAAACCTTTCATTAGATAACTATGAAACTCCAATCAGATTTTGAATGTGTTGTCATCGTAGAACTTGGCTTCTTTTTGCGAGAGAAAACTGAATAATTTTATTTAGGGTAAATTATAGTGAACCGCCCTGCACTATTTTGGTTTTACAGGAAATCCCCAGATTAAAAACCCCCACAAAGTACCCCCTAAGCTATTGAATCTTGAAAAATAACACATTTCTGTCAAATATTAAAAAAAATTTATGCATAGATCAAGTTTTTCTTGACTTTTTTGTTTTTAACGAAAATGTGTTAATTGTCACGGTTCTATAGTTTCTATAGTTTAGAGGGCAGTTATCGTTTTTTAGATGAGGGTTTATATGTAAAGGCGAATTAGTTAAGGCTTTTTATTTACAATGTTTTGTGTTTGGTTAGTTCCACCGTTTTTTTTTTTACTTTGGCCAACGTTTTTTTATCAATTTTTTTAATTAGAATTTAGTCATCAAAGTTTTTAACGATGGACTTGTGTCGCCATTTTTAGTTCCTGGTGTTTTCACCCCTGGTGCCACAGGCTAATACTAAATAAGGAAAAAGGACTATGACCAACAAACTATCACACCTTTTTATATTATTTCATAATTTTTTTAAAAGGAACCTTATCATTTTGTATTTGCTGTTTTTGTATTATGACCGGTCTTCTAATAAGAACGCTGTAATACCAGGAATATGTCGTAGAAGACCGCGAAAATAGTAAGAATGCTACAGAACTTGACCCCAGCCATGTTACAGAGCTAAGGATGTTGGGCCTCTATTAAGCAGAAATTTCCAAGTTTGATATTGCGAACATTGTAAGTGGTATCTCCATTTTTTTTAACCTGAAAATATATATATATTTTTTACTTCTGTTTAAAATAGTTGCCCCTCTTTCTCACCTCGAAAAACATAACATCTTGATCACACATTTATTTAACTATTTCTTTCTGAAGTTCAAGAGAGAGAGTAAGTTACCATCTTTCATCGTTGTGAAGAAAATAAAAGAAAGCGAAAACAGAATGAACTTATATATATATAGTTAGGCTCTCCAACATACCTCCTATCAACATACCCATTTTTTAAAATAGTAAAAAAAATAATTTTGAGATGATATTTTTTATATGGGTACATGATATTTCAATGTGCCCCTATAAAAAAAATCAACTGAAAATAATATTTTTTGTTATTTTTAAAAAATAGGTAAAACTGCCAGTTTTTACCCTTTAAAACTGCCAGTTTTTTTACTTATTTTTTAAAAATAACAAAACACATTATATTGAGCTGAATATTTTGACAGGGGCACATTGAAATATTATATACTCATATAAAAAATATCTACTCAATTTTTTTTTTTACTATTTAAAAAAAATAGGTATGTTAGAGAGCCTGACTCTCTCTCTCTCTCTCTCTCTCTCTATATATATATATATATATATATATATATATATAAACCTTAACCTCCACACGATCGAGCCCTTTGGACTCCCCCATGCGAGTTAAACAGGTGGGACGTTGTGCCAGAGCCACCCTAACACATGCCCCGCTTAAAGTCTGGTATTCGTGGGGAGTTTCAAACTAGAGACCTTTGACCTAAACGAGCCACCCCTTGAAGAGAACTTATATTATACCCCCACAAACAACATAGTTTGGTATAGATGTATCTGTACAATTGTAAATACAAATAATTCAGTGAACTCAACTTTCTATTCTCTCCCTTCATATCTAATTCGGAGAGAATTTTGAGTTGTGATCTCATGCCTTTTAGCGTTCAAGCCCGGCTAGTTTTCCTCCAGTTCATATGCTTAACAGAGCCGTGATAATGGCCACAACAGTTTTTGAGAGAGTTTTAGTTAAAACGAAAAATTTTCTCCGTTTCTTTTCATCTCTCATGAAACTCCCAAACGAGAGAAATGATACACTCTTTACCCTTCTTTTTATTTCTCTTAGGCTATTTTTGGGCAGTTCATGAGAGAAAAGAAGAGAAAAGAAAGTGTTAATGGGAAGAGAAAAAGATAGTAAATTTCTTCTTTTTGAGTTTAGGAGAGAAGAGAAATGTAACTTATTTCATCCTTGCTCTCAAGTTAGATAGAAAAAAAAAGTTACAATTATACCCTTGAGAACAACATAGTTAGGTATTAATAGATAAGAATAGATGTATGAATACACTCATACGTAGTTAGGGTGGCTCAGGCACAACGTCCCCCCGTCTAGCGCGCATGGGAGGGGGGGGGGGGGGGGGGGGGGGGAAGGGGGCAAAAGGCTCGTTCGTGTGGATGTTTAGGGTCATAAAAAAATATATGTCAATACAAATAATTCATTAAAACTAACATCTCTCTCTCTCTCTCTCACACACACACACACACACACTCTCACTCTCACTCTCACTCTTAAGCGAGATAAATGGTGCACTTTATATTCGTTTATTTTCTCCAACTCTCAAACATGTAGCTGCACGCGGAGGTAAATACTTTAAATTTTAGATGACCAATCGTGTACAAAAAATAAGAGGTTAAACGAGTTCGAAGAGCTAAAGGGTGTTGTTGATCTAAAAAATACAATGATTTTGTTTTTCTAATTTTTGGGTCAATTATATTTTGTGGCAGCCTCTGAAAGCAACTCTTAAATTTTGCAGGCCTTACATATTGCAATTGTGGCTTTGAAATTGAGCAACTTTAGCATGGAAGCTATGCTTTGGGTCTAGAGATATTATTTGGGGCTTTGTTTTGAGTTACTTTTGTATGAAATAAACATTCAAAAACATATTTCTTCTATTTTTATATTTTCTTTTGTTTTTCTCTGCTTTATTCATGGGTTTGATTTATCAAATATACACTTGGTGCAATTAAACAAAGGACTGCAGTTTTTTAATATATGTACTAGTCTTTTGAGGGGGTTAGTTGTACTTTAGGTTCCAAAGTTTTCAATGTATACACTTTGGTGTTCGAACATATTGAAATAGTATAATGTGTTCATGTTTGATTTTCATCTGCTTCTGTATTGCTTTCCATTTATGCAAATTGTTTACATTTTTTCCCTTTCCTTTTGCGCCAACCCATTCGGTATATATATAGGGAGAGGATCTCCAACATACATTCCTTAAACAACCTAACTAAAAAAGGGACCATTTTTCAAAAATAGTAAAAAAAATAATTTGAGTTAGATTTTTTTTATATGGTATTTAAACGTTTCAACGAACCTACAGAATAAAATGAACTCAAAATGATTTTTTTTGTTGTTTTAAAAAAATTGGTCAAATATATGTTTAAAAAAGACATATTTAGCCGAATTTTTTTAAAATAGCAAAAAAATTATTTTGAATTGATTTTTTTTGTAGGTTCATTGAAATGTTTAAAAACCGTACAAAAAGATTAGATAATTTTTTTTTACTATTTTTAAAATATGGTCCGTTTTTTTGGTATGTTATTTAAGGTATGTTGGAGATCCCCTCTGTTTGTGTGTGTGTGTGTGTGTGTATATATATATATATATTTGCAAATATGTGATGGAAATATTTTTTTCTTTTTATTATAATAAATATTTGTGGTTGCGGGGAAAAAAATGATGACAACGGATATTTGCACTTTAAGTACCTATGCTCTAATAACTTAATATTTGACAATTAAATTAATATATGTCATAATTAAAGGGGACCTGAACCCTTTCTCCCACCTAGTGTCGCAAAAGATGAAAATGTACCCGAAAGTACAACTGTACAAGTACCCTTTTATGTCCATCATCCCTTTCTATTTCTTGAATACATTAAAGACCTTTGGTTCGAGGTTTGGAATGAAAATTTGAGATTTGTGAAATTTAGGTTTTCCCTCATTTAGAATTATAATGTCAGGTTGGAATCTTAGGGGGAATTTAGAATTTCTGCAATTTAGAATTCTCACAAAATTGAATTTGTCCTTTCCCGTCTAAAATGGGAGGAGCGGTATTTTCAAAAATTCTAACTTTTATGATGAAACAAAAATATTCTTCCATATACATTCACATACTAAATCTCTCACATGCATACCATGTCTCTCTCTCTCTCTCTCTCTCTCTCACACACACACACACACACACACACACACACACACACACACATTCTGATAGAAAGAGAGATGCTCTTACATAGACGCACACATATAGTAGTGGCAAAACTATGGGCTGGGTCTAATTTGGGCTACTCAAATATGGATTTGGCTAAATGCGCAAATGTGGGTTGGACAAATATGGGCAGATCAAATATGGACTGGGTTAACCCATTTTTTCAAATATGGGCAGATCAAATATGGACTGGGTTAACCCATTTTTTCAAATATGGGCAAATCAAATATGGATTGGGCTAATCCATTTTTTTCTACTGAAATAAGTATTACAATTCTAAGTATATGTAAAAAAAACTCATATTTTACTCGCAACTTTTAAATACGAGTTTTATATTTGACTCCTACTTTTAAAATTGATTTCCATATTTGATTCATAGCTTTCAAATATGCGCTCCATATTTAAAAGACTGGACTAATATGAATTGTTTTATTATTTGAACCACCGTTTGCCACTAATACACACATACAAACTGTTGTAGCAGTAGTAAATTAAATGCAAAATTAAAGAACGAAATTGCCCAATTTAAAAGCAAATAAATCTGAGTCAGAAAATATAAGAAATTCAGGATGCAAGTATAGTCTAGAACACCGCTGAGTCGTGAACAATGTCGCTCTCTTTAAGGTGTTTCGCGGCTCTGCCTAAAGTGCAGTCACAATTACCTCGTCACCCCCAGGATAAAACAGTCTAAAAAATACGAAATTGGTAGCACAATCCAAATTCGTTAAATCAACACCCATTCTGTAATGTATATTGCTCGATTCTGCGTTGTATAATTAATTTGAGGGGGAAGATTAATTATTTCTGAATGATAATAATTACTCAAGGGTGATGAATAATTATCACTGTGTGCAGAGAAATTTTCTGGGCAAGGAATTATTCCCAGATAGGAATGACTAAAAACGAAGTTAGAAACCTCTATTTAACAAAAAAATTCTGAACATTAGAAGTGGTTTAGTGGGGAAGAATTTCGAAAAAACGTGTTTTAAGTGGAAGACTTTTTCAACAGTTAAGAAAACACATTTTTAATTTTTGAAATTAATTACCGTTAAAAAATAATTTTTAAAGCCCAAAAAATCGTAAATTTATTTGTTCAAAAAATTATTTCTTAATGAGCCCAAGCCCAAGACCCGAACCCGAACACGGGCACGGGTCGGGGCAGACGGATGGCGGCTGCGGCGCGCGCGTGACTTGGCGCAATAAGTCCCCCACCCATACACACAAAACATTGAATACCCAAAGGGCTTACCCTTTAGACTCACAAAAAGGGTATATTAACACTATCCATTTTCTTTAACCCATCGATGTGGGACAAGTGCCAAAAGCACTCTTCAATATTTTGCATTCTAACATCTGTTAGACAGCTGTGTTCCAACAATCCCCCACTTGCAAAATTTGAAAATATTTTTATCGAGCAATAATCTATAGAATTGTGTATAAGTAAATGTGTCTTTCGACTTGAACCTTCACGTAGTAAAGATGATTTAGAATATACTAAAGTAACCGTAGTTTTGAACTCTATCTCTGACAACATCCCACACACAACCCTACTTGCCAGCACGTTACGACCATATGCTTCTATCCCAGTATAGTGAACGCTCTAGGAATTTACCCAAAATATCCATAAAAAGCGGCCACAATTCTACATTCACATAGGTAATTCTATCAAGATACTCCTGTATCTAGGTACCCCACTCAAAATAGAGTTATAGATCTCAATAAGAGTTATAAAAACTCATCCTTTACTCGCTTCAGAATATCATGCTCCATAGGGACGGACTCGGAGTAAAACCCCATTCAATATTAATTAATAATAGCATGATTTAACCCATATCACTTGTGACTTGTTATTACCCTTTGAACATATTTCTTGGGATCTCCAGTCTATATGTTGGGTTACCATTACAAATAACTCATGTATCCAAGGGCTTTAGTCCCATCCCTTTCGAAGTGTTCCACACCTTCTCACTAGCTAGTCCTTTCGTCAAAGGATCGGCTAAGTTTTGTTCAGACCGTATATGATCCACACTCACAGCACCCATAGAGATAAATTCTCTAACAGTACTATGTTTACGATGTATTTGTCATCTCTTACCGTTATAATAACGGTTCTCAACTTTTGCGGTAGCCGTGGTACTATCACAATGAATCAAAACGGCTAGTATCGGTCTTTCCCATAACGGGATATCTGACAGGAGGTTTCTTAACCAACCTGCCTCTTCACTAGCAGTAGCTAGCGCTATCATCTCAAACTCTATAGTGGATTGAGCCAAAATAGTTTGTTTCTTAGATTTCCAAGAAACTGCACCACCAGGGATGCTAAATATATATCCACTAGTGTTCCAATCAGCATCACTAAACCCTTTAAGGACAGCGGAATGTTTATTATAGTGTAATCCGAGGTTCATCGTCCTTTTAAGGTACCGCATGACCCTCTCAATAGCATGCCAATGCTCCATACTAGGTCTACTGGTAAATCTACATAATACTCCCACAACATAAGCTATGTTTGGTCTAGTGAAATCTGTAGCATAACGTAAGCTTCCTATAATGATTGCATAAGCATTTTGGTTTACACTGTCGCCAGTGTTCTTAAATAACTGTACACTAGGATCAAATGGAGTACTAACATGTTTACAGTAAAAGTAATTGTATTTATTTAGAACTTTCTCAATGTAATGAGATTGATCCAAAGAAAGTCCCTTTTCTGACCTAGTAATATTAATTCCCAATATTACACTACCTTCACCCAAATACTTCATATCAAAATGGGCACACAATAATGATTTAACATTTTCTACGACATGAATATTAGAACCAAATATAATCAAGTCATCAACATAAAGACATATGATGGTGCAAATATTCTCCACATATTTATAATAAATGCATTTGCCACTTTCATTTATTTTGAACCCACTAGAGATGACTAAGCTATTAAATTAATTCATGCCATTGTTTAGGTGCCTGTTTGAGTCCATAGAGAGATTTATCTAATTTACAAACTTTATTTTTTTGACCGTGTACAATAAAATCTTCAGGTTGATCCATATAAATCTCTTCTTCTAATTCTCCATTTAAAAATGCAGTTTTAACATCCATTTGGTGTACAATTAAATCATTTAAGGCAGCTATGGCAAATAGTACACGTATAGACGTTATTCTAGTCGCGGGTGAAAAGGTATAAAAAAAGTCTACATTTTCTCGTTCGCTAAAACCTTTGGCAACAAGACTATATATTTCAACAGTGCCATCAGGTTTTAATTTCTTTTTAAGAATCTATTTACACCCAATTGTTTCACCCAAGAGGAAGGGCCACTAAATGCCAAGTTTTATTTGTTTCCAAAGAATCCATTTCATCATTAATAGCCTCTTGCCATAAATCGACATCTAAAGACGATAAGGCTTCTTGAATAGTGTTAGGATCCTCCTCTAAAGTGTAAGCATAAAAGTTGGAGCCAAAATCTTTTTCAACACGGCCCTTTTACTTTTTTGAAGTTTTAAAACAGATTCATTATTTTCTTTATTTTTATTTAAAGAAATATTAGTGGATGACTCGCCCCCACTATTTCTCAATTTAAAATAAAATTTATCTTCATAAAAATCGGCGTCATTTGATTCAATAATTACTTGATTTTTCAAGTCATAAAAACGACATGCTTTGCTATTAATAGCATAGCGTATAAAAATGCACTCATAAGCTCTACTAGCCAATTTAGAGTTTTTAGGGTCAAGTATACGTACATAGGCTAAGCACCCCCACGTTCTAAAGTATGACATGTTAGGCTTAATATTTTTCCAAATTTCATAAGGAGATATTTTCGTTTTTGTCTTAGGAATTCTATTAAGTACGTGACACATAGTAAAAATAATTTCACCCACCAATATGAGGCAACCCCTGAATTTAATAAAATAACAACAATTAATTCAGTTAATGTCCTATTTTTTCTTTCGGCTTTACCGTTCATTTTGGGTGAATAAGGGGAAGTTTTTTCGTGAATAATACCGTGGGTTTTATAAAATTCAATAAATGGTACAAAATCATATTCGGTGCCTCTATCACTTCGTAACCTTTTAATTTTTCGATTAAATTGATTTTCAATTTCATTTAAGAAATTTTTAAACATGTCAAACGCTTCACTTTTATTTTTCATTAAATACACAAATGAATAATCAAAACAATCATCAATAAAAGTTATAAAATAACGTTTGCCATTTCTAGTGGTGACACCATCCAATTCACAAATATCCGAATGTATTAAATCAAGTGGTTCAGATTCTCTAAAAATCGATTTATTTGGTGTCTTAGTAATTTTTGCTTGACTACACCATTCACATTTTTCAAAATTATTTAATGATAATTCTGGAATTAATCCTAAAGTTCTAATATTTTTAATAAGTCGTTTATTAACATGACAAAGCCTAGCATGCCAAATATTAAATGAACAAGCAATATAAGCAGAAGGAGAAATTTTATTCATAGCACCAACATTCAATTTAAACATCCCATCAGTGGCATAACTCTTGCCTACAAAAATTCTATTTTTAGTCAAAGTAAATAAATCATTACCAATAATTTGAGTAAAGCCAGCTTTGTTGAGAAGATAACCCGAAATCAAAATTTTCCTTATCTCAAGAGTGTGAAGAACATCTTTGAGGATCATAGTCTTTCTCGAATTGAACTTTAATTCCACATTTTCAGTACTAGTAACCTCAGTGGAGTGAGAATCACCCAACAACACCTTCTCATCTGTAGTCTCAGAATAAGTCTTAAAAAGAGCACGGTCATAACGGATATGACGGGAAGCGCCACTATCCACCCGCCACCCTTCGGCACCGCTAACCATATAGATTTCAGAAATCATAGCATATAGGTCATCTTCGGTCAAGTTCGCTTGTGCGTGTGGCACATTGCGATATTTGCGAGCCATGTGGCCAGACTTGCCACACTTGAAACAGAAAAATTGTCCCGAGTTGCTAGACTGTCCATTTCTAGGGTTCTTATTCTCAGTCCGAGTTTGATTTTTAAAATTCTGGTTGTGGCTCTTTTTTTGAAATTTCATATTTTTCTCGTTTGCCTTTAAAACAATTGGAGTGTGGTTCTTTTTCTGATTTTTGTTGTTAGACACAACAAGAATTTCATCTTTGTAGTCCTGTTTTCGAGATTTCTCCTTAATTCTCAATTTAGTAATGAGTGACTCTAGTGAAAATTCTTTAGACTTATGCCTTAAAATATTTTTGAACTATTTGAACAGTGAAAACAATTTATCAATAATCACAGGCACCTGAAATTGCTCATCTAAAGCCATGCCTTCGAAAATAATTTCATGGGCAATCATTTGAAAATCATGTGTTTGAGCAACAACAGATTTGTCATCCGTCATTTGAAATTTCAAATAGCGGCTGACGGCATATTTTTTTAGCACCAGCCTCCTCTGTGTCATATTTTTTAAAAAGCGCATCCCAAACATCTTTTGCAGTTTTATAATTGGCATAATAGTCATAAAGTTCGTCACTTAGAGCATTCAAAATATAGTTCTTGCACATAAAATCATTTTTCTCCCAAGTCCTAATAGTTTTGCTTTCCTCCACAGTTGGTGGATTATTTACTACGGATTTGTCAAATTGAACATAAGATGCGACTTTTTTCGTAGTTAAATAAAATGACAGTTTTTTGCGCCAACGTTTAAAATGTTGGCCTTCATATTTGAAAGGCTTGTTAAGGTTGGTTGAGTTAATTTCGTCCCTGGTAGAATAGAAAACACCTTAAAATTGTTGTAGCAATAGTAAATTAAATGCAGAATTAAGGAACGAAATTACCCAATTTTGGAGCAAATAAATTTGAGTCAGAAAATATAAGAAATACAGGAAGCAGGTATAGTCTAGAACATGACTGAGTCGCGAACAATGTCGCTCTCTTTAAGGTGTTTCGCGGCTCTGCCCAAAGCGCAGTCACAATTGCCTCATCACCCCCATGATAAAACAGTCTAAAAAAATACGAAATTGGTAGCACAATCCAAATTCATTCAATCAACACCCATTCTGTAATGTATATTGCTCGATTCTGCGTTGTATAATTAATTTGAGGGGGAAGATTAATTATTTCTGAATGACAATAATTATTCAAGGGTGATGAATAATTATCACTGTGTGCAGAGGAATTTTCTGGGCAAGGAATTATTCCCAGATAGGAATGACTGAAAACGAAGTTAGAAGCCTCTATTTAACAAAAAAATTCTGAACATTAGAAGTGGTTTAGTGGGGAAGAATTTCGAAAAAACGTGTTTTAAGTGGAAGACTTTTTCAACAGTTAAGAAAACACGTTTTTAATTTTCGAAATTAATTACCGTTAAAAAATAATTTTTAAAGCCCAAAAAACCGTAAATTTATTTGTCCAAAAAATTATTTCTTAATGAGCCCAAGACCAGGACCCGTACTCGAACCCGAACACGGGCCGGCCAGACGGCGGTGACGGTGTGCGTGCATGCGACTTGGCCCAATAAGTCCCCCTCCCATACACACAAAATATTGAATGCCCAAAGAGCTAACCCTTTAGACTCACAAAAAGAGTATATTAACACTACCCATTTTCTCTAACCCACCGATGTGGGACAAATGCCAAAAGCACCTTCAATATTTTGCATTCTAACAGTTGTGTTCCAACACAAACACACTCGCACACATAAACACACGCAGGGACGGAGCCACGTTGGGCTGAAGTCGCCACGGCGTTTCTAAAAAAAATCCACATATATGGGTATCGTGGTGTTCTGTTTGAAATGGTATCATGACAATTAAGGAGAGAGAGAATTGTAGAGAGAATGATGGGTTTGCAGGAATTAGTTTCCAATGCTAATCAAGTAAATTCGCATTGTTATTCTTAATTTAATCTAAAGTAACTCAAACTCTCCAAGAGTTAACTAATTAGATTATTAAAGTATTACTTTAATTATTAACGTATTACTTTAATTATTAACCAGTTAACTTATTAAGGTATGACTTTAATCATTAGATTTTTTTTGTTTTAAAATGACTTTATTCATTAGCTATTAATTGTTTTAATTAAGCATTCGATAATTATTCTGCTCTGGAGTTAAATAACTTGTGAGTTTTTTATTCATTTGTTAATTGTTAACATTGTTAGATTACAAGAAACTTTGCGAATAATTGTATAGTTCTAAATAGAATGTCATATTGGGTTTGACACCCACCACATTCATTTATTATCATTTCTTGGGTAAATGGTTAATGTTTATTAGAATTATTTTAAAGTTATTGTTGGTTTAATATTTAGGATCAATTTTATGATTAATTTTAGAGATATTGTTGGTCTGAATTTCGTTTAAATTTGAGATTGATGATTTTTTTTTTGTTAAAAGAGTTAACTTATGGTGATATTAAAAAAAAGGTATGTCTTGTTTCTCTCAATCTCTATTTATAAACTATATTAAAATTTTTATTTGTGCTTCCATTTTTTAGGTTTAAAATCTTTAATTAATCGATATTTGTTTATCTTTCCTTTATATTACATAAATATAACTAATACTTTGATAAATACTAAAAATATCGTTAAAAAAATTTGGCTCGGGGGCTCTCGCCTCCACCCCCCCAAATATTGACATTAAATTAGCCCCCGCTCTCTGCAAATCCTGCCTCCATCCCTAAACACATGTAACCTAAATTCAAGGTTATGTGTGTGTGTGTGTATGTGAGAGAGAGTTTGTGTGTATGTGTGTGTGATAGAGAGTATGTATGCGAGTGTGTGAAAGAGAGGATGAGGTTACGTGTATGTGTGTGTGTGTGAAGGAGTGAGTGTTTGAGAGAGAGTGTGTGTGTGTGCGCCCACCCGCAGACATTGAATGTGTGTATTTTTTTTTAATTTTAACATCGATAATTAACTATACATATATAGGTATAAATAAAATCAATTTATAAGGGTGTTTTAGTTTAGTGATATAGATGTTGGGAAAATTTCTTGTTTAACCAAATAATGGAAAAGAATTCAATATTTCAGGAATAAAAAATTTACATTTCCTTTCCAAATTTCGAACCAAACGAAACCCAAGAGTACTAAATTATTTTATTTATTAGAGTGATGGCAATTTATGGTTCTATCTCGTGCGTTACTGTGTGTTCTCAGTTTTTGGCCATGCGAGCCAATCAGTTTATTGGTACATTTAAAAGGTAATGTCTATATTTAACAAATATTGTAATAAATTAATGGGATAATTACATATTACCCTTTTAACTATAACAGTTTTATAAATACCCCCCCTAATTTAAAAAATCCAATAAAATGTCTCCTAAACTATTGAATCTGACAATCAACACATTTTTCGTTAAAAAATAGTTGATTGATGCATAAAAAATATTAAATTTTTAATGTAAATGTGTTAGTTGTCATAGTTTAATAGTTTAGGTGGCATTTTGTCGAATTTTTTAGATTAAGAGATATCTACAAAATCATTGTAGTTCAGTGGGTTTACTATAATTTTCCCTAATTAAAACTAATCAACAATTATAAAATGTACGGGGATAAATGCCATAAAATATATGAACTTTTTAGTTTTTACACATGACTCTAGGAACCATGTACTACATTATAAAAGCACATGAAGACTTTCAAGCAACCATTTTAATGACACATCGGGCGCTTGACTGACTTTCAAAATTAAAAACAATTTTGGGGGGTTTTTTGCAAAGTCTGGATAACCTATTATTTTATTTTATTTTTGGCCTTTTACCCAAATATAAACATCAAATTAATTTAAATTCAAATTCTATAATCAAAATGGAATCCATATACGATTATAAACTCTTCTGAATATGTGGTTTTAAAATTATAGAGATTTAGTGTTAGGTATTTAAGACTCGTCCAATATAGTTTGAAAAACTTGTATTTTTAAAATTTTAGTGTGCCGTTTTGTAAAAATGTGCCAACTTCTTGCTCAACTCCTGTTACAATATTTGTGCAACGTACAATATCAGTGAAAAACAATAAAATAACGATTCGAATGCTAAAATATCTTTGCGGACAGTAAAGTATTAGTGATCAGTAACTCTAAAGTGCAAAAGATATGCCATTTTCACTATGGGTCCATTTTATATTTCATATTTTTATCATATATTTTTTAATATCACACCCATCCATTAAGTCTCGCGCCATATAAAACACGTACAAACACTTTTTCTTCTCTTATCCTTATCCCTACAAAAATAAAAATAAAACGAAGATTTGTCGCGTGAAAAATTAATACTATTAAACACACGTGTGAAAAATTATAGAATCTGACTTGAAAAAATATGGCATGACAAAATTTGCAAAGTATTTGTTCGCTCGCCTGTCAAACGGACCTAATATCTTTCATAGTGGCTAGTAGGCCTTCTGCGATTATTGCGTCATTATATTGACCATTTATCTTATTGATTTTTTAGAGAGTTGTAAAAATACCACCAAATGTTTTCCAAACTTTCGGTAATTATTGAACCACGTGAATGAAAGTTTATTAAAAAATCCAATATTGGCGAATCATATATTTTTTTTTAAAATAAGTGTTTACGTAATTCATAAACCTTTGGGAATGATATTTTCCCCAATAGGGCATAAGTTGTTGGAACCTTTAGTCTAGGGGTGGCAATTTTGGGAACAAAACGATAACACGACACAACACGAAACGAAATTGACACAGTCTTTCGTCTTCGGCTGGTGTTCAGGTCTGAATTTTTGGACTCGCTAACAGGTCGTGTCGTGTTCGTATCCAATTTCTGCCACGAAATTGACCTGATAAGGACACGATAGTGGCCCAATTAAGGACATGATATAAATCCTATATATACCCACTATCGACCCCATTTAGACCCACTATCAACCCACTATTTAGACCCACTATTTTTATAATTCCTCCCTAAATGGTCTAATCGTGTCCAATCGTATCGTGTTGGGTCGGATCTAATCGTATCCAATCGCACTGTATTTACTTATCGTGTTATCGTGTCGTGTTTTAACGTGTTCGTGTTGGGGTTGAGGAAAAAACACACGCTATCGTGTCGTGTTCGGGTCCGTTGGATTCTTATCGTGTCGTGTGAAAATATGACCCGTTGACCCATTTTGCCACCCCTACTTTAGTCAGATGTAAAGTTTGAAAAACAACAAAGCTACACTACTTAGCCATTGTTGCCTTTTTCTTTACAAATAGAGAAAAGTTAATGTTCAACTTGTTTTGTTGGCATTTTCTATTTCAGTTAAAAGTGGAAAACCAAGAAACCCCCATTTTCCCTACTTTACTCAATGATTTATGCCTTGTGTTCCTCTCTCTTTTCTTAAAAAAAAATGTATATACAATATTGCAATTTCATTCTCAGCGGATATATTGAAAAATAATGTCTTTCTCCCTTTCTCTCTCCCTCTCTAAGCAAACACTTGCTGTAATATTTTCACACAAAAATATTTTTTACCCATAACTATAATAATGTGATATTGTGATATTGAGCAATTAATATTAAACGGTGACATTATACTAGATTACTACCATGCATAGTTTTTTGAGACATAAATTATTTTCGATGTTGGATTATTATATTTTCGGTGTAATGGGGAATCATCAGGACTATAGCACATTTTTTTGGCAGAGCCGTGAAACTCCTTAAAGAGGCGACCTAATCCGCGACTCAACCAGATTATTTCGCATTCGCTAATTTCATTCCATTTTTTTTATCTCAGATACAATAATTTTAAAGTATTTTATTTATCTAGTATGGAATTCAAAAATCACTCTGCACCCAATGGTCTTACTGGTTTAAACATTCTTTTCAAAAGGTGGATATAAAAAATGTTATTTTTTCTCACCACAAAAAACTAAAAGTCCGCATTGTGTCAAGTAAGCCTATTGCGTCATAACCATTTAAGGTTAATGAGACTAGAGGTATTCAAACTTGAGAAGAAAATATTTTCTATGCAAAAATTATATTTTGAATGACCTAGGTGACGATTTTTATTATTATTATTATGCTTTGCATGATTCTTCCAAAGAAATTTGGGAAACTCTTTAGAAAAAATATGATACCGAGGAGGCTGGAGATTAAAAATATACAGTCAGCGGTTATCTGGAATTTTAGATGAAAGATGATAAATCCGTTGTGGTCCAGAATCATGAATTACAAAAAATTCACGTGATATTATTTCTGAAGGAATGAAAGTGGATGAACAGTTCTATGTTGCTGTTATGATTAATAAATTACCTCTCGGTTGGAAAGATTTTAAAAATACAATGAGGCATAAATCAAAAGATTTTTCACTTGAAAGTCTCATCAACCATCTTAGAATTTAGGAGAAACAAAGAAACAAGATTATAAGGATGAATTTCTTGTAGTCTCTGGCAACAAGAAGTATAACCATAACTACACTCCAGTTGATTTAAAACCAAATGAAAAAAATATGAAATACCATAAAAAGAATACCAACTAAAATTTTAAACCGAATCAAAATAAGAATACGTATCCCTGTTGAAAATGGCTACAAATGCAAAAAAATGTAAGGGGTGATTCCAAACAAAGATTGCAACGCCAATTTAAATGCGGAAGCTAATTTTAAAACATATTTTATCTTTTTATCCTAAACATACATCTATGTGATAAAAACGATAAATCAAACAAGCATTCAACAAAGGCCAAGTTTAAGAAAAAATTCCTACAGGGCAACACCTTTTATTCCACAAATAAAATGTAAATTGCAACTTATAAACTTACAAGTGAAATAAAACAACTATTCTCGCAAGAATGACCGCAGTCTACATCAATGATTCCCACGAGAATCACAAAGACTGCAGTCTTCCTCCTTCATCCTCAGCCTCAGTCTTCAGTAGTGTATCCCTATAGGTATCACAAGTCAACATTAGAGATCCTCTCCACAAAAGATGTATGCAAAGATACAAACTTTCTAGGGTTTAAACAATTCAAAGTGCAATATTCAAGGGTGTTTTGTTATGAATTAAACAAGTGTTTTTAACCACAAAACTTGAAGAACTTCCGCAAAAGTTATGCATAAATGGAGTTAGCAAAAGTCAAACGTTCTGAATACGAAACAGGTATTTATACAAAACTTAAGGCGGCGTATCGTTCCAACGATAATGCAGAGTCGTTTAAACGATATGTTGATCCCGTCCGAACGAAATCTGATCTCGCTTCTAACGACCTAAACGAAATCAAAACAGTAAGCTTCGTTTGATGCTCGTTTGAAAGCATATGTTGAACAACCTTAGTATGTCGTTTGAACGAGCGAAATGAAAATTAAAAATTCCTCCCACAGTAAACTCAGAAAATATTTTTCAAAAATAAAAGTTCATGTTTGTCTTTAAAAAAAATAAACATCCCAAAATATAATTCCATAAATTAATTCAATCTCTAAATCATTTTATACCTTATGGATATGTCGGGAAGTCTTCAAACTTGGAGATGCTTGAGCTTCGATTCGTCTTGACAGTGCGTGATGAATTGTAACAGGATATACCAAACTAGCCTAAAGCTATGTTATGAACAATTCTAGAAAAAATGTTCTTACATATCTCCCCCTTTGGCTATTACGATATAAAACAAACAAACATGACCAAACACTAAATTAAAATCAAAATCTCCTATGAAAAAAATACTAACACCCTTCCCAACCCTAGAACGAAATGACATAAGTTTCTTTGTCTTCAAACTTCTTATTCTTCCCGGGCTTTGTTTCATTCGTGTGTCTTGAATTTTGCAAAATGAAAACCTACACACATGAGACGAAAAACATATACCCTCGTGAAGCATCGAGTTTGAAACAAAATAAAACTCATAAATAAATACTCCCCCATAAATCAAACTCATCAAAACTCATTTCAATTTGATCCCCCCCCTTTGTTTTTATCCGAAATAAACAAGTAGATAAAGAAGTAGAAACAAACAAACATGGAAGCAAAACATCACGTATATGAAGATAAGATATCATCACAAAAAGATATAAATCAAACATGTGTAATGATCATCTCAAAGGCAAACAAACATTAACAATTTTTGAAAATTTTCAATTTTTCAAAAGAACAAATTTCATAAATATAACAAACAATACAATATATACTATATGAAAAATAGATCAAAGAAAATTCGGCACATATATATAGGTATAAACAACCACAAGACATAACACAAAACACATAAGCTTTACACACTAAATAGTATCGATGTGTCCAAACATGTGGGATGGAAAGCGTGAATTAGTAACAAAGGAATTATAACCCAAACAATCAAATATGTTCAAGAAGTTCTAACTGACTGCAAAACTTTATCAAACTAATCTTTAGCCTCAAGTGACAATTGAAGTTGAACTTAATAAATAAGACAATCACAATGCACACAAGTCTAGAATGTTAATGGTTCTACAAATCAATAGCGTCATCACAAAATAAGCATAACTAGATATCGTTGTGCAAACCCGTTGATATTCAACTAAACACCCTCAAAAGATAAACATGATCTTATTTCAAAATTTTCTTTTCTTTTGAAGTGATTTCTTTTGAATGATTAAGCAAACTAAACTATTTTGGTCCCTTTTTGGCATATTATTCTTTTTATTGCCTTAATTTTTTCTTGGGATCTTTTCAGCAGTGAATACCCTCGAGTATCCCCAAGATCAGTAGTAAAGGTAGATCTCCGCAAGAATAACTTCGTTATAGAAATGTTTGGATTCCAAAGATGATTCAAAAAAGTAATTGAGATTGATTTCTGTGAATAAAAAAAAAATGCCCTAAAAATTGAAGACTATTTTGTAGTTGTTTTGCAGTTCGCGTAAAGGAAATGTCTTAATCAAAAAGCTTCACGAAACAGGATAGGCAAACAAAAAATTTGAGGTGGCGAAATTTTGTTAGAACGAGATCTTAAGGTCATTATAATGATACTGTGATGTCGTTTGAAGTGGCTTTGAATGACCTATCAAACGACCCGTAAAAAATCAAAACAATATACTCTCGTTTGATCCATATGAGATTCCGAGTATCAAACGACCTATCTAACGAGATGCTAATGTCATTTGAACACCATATCCATTTCCTTTGAACGACATAAATGATTTTTTCAAGTCCGCCTACAGGTATCTCAAAAAACGTTTTAAGTTTGAAAAATGCCTCATTTTGATAAAAACCAGTATAGAAAAAATATCCCAATACATACTAAAAAATCTAAGTAACACAAATTAAATCCATACCAAAGTTTACCTTATGTCGCATAGATGTTGAAGATGCTTGATATTCGAATTTGTCTTCTTGAAGTTGTGAACTTGAATGCCTTGACGGATGTAACGGGATACGCCATACACGATGTAAACTAGGAATTAGGGACAATGATGGTAAATATGTCCTTAAATATCTCCCCCTATGGCGATTCCGGTACAAAGTAAAAATATCTGAATTATCAACAAATATCCTATACATATCTAATACCCTCCCATGAACCTAAAAATGGAAAAATACTAAATATGCAAGTCTTAAAAAATATTCAACTTTTAAATATTCAAATCTCCTTGCTTTGTCATGTAAAATGTGTGCTCTTTAAATGCTCATCAAAGTTCTAAACATAATAAATAAAGAAAATAACTTCGTGGTGTATCGAGTTTGAAATAAGATAAAAAAAATCACAAAATCAAGGTCAATTAAATCAATTCTCCCCCATAATTCAAACTCTCACTCTCCCATAATTCCTAATTCGTTCTCCCCCTTTTTACTTGTCCGAAATAGACGGAAAATAATAAAATATAATAAATCAAAGTGGGTCATGACAAGCATTGCAAAACATATATCAATTAAGCTCATGCAAGGATAAACTCAAAAGGTTCCACAAATTATTTTTGATTTTTCAAAATTTTTAAGCAAAGATAATTTTACAAAAACAACACACCACGAATTAATACTAAGATAACCAAATCGTGAAAACGAAAAGAATGCGTGTGAACAAATTCGATAGGAAAATCAACTCAAATAATCATAACATATGTGCACGATGAATATTCGATACTCCTAACAAATGAACTCAAAATCATCCTTAGGTGTAAAAATATTGAATTCAAATGATATCTACTCAATCTAATCAACAAATCAAAGTTGAAGATGATTTTTACACCAATAACGTCTAAAACTATATAGTGCTTTTTCAAGACTTTTTTAGGACGTGAAAATTCCTTGATTTCCAACCAAACTCCCTCAAAAGATAAACATGATCTTATTTTCTATTTTTTCTTTTAAAAGATCAATCAAACTAAACAATTTGACCCCTGTTTGGCATTTTATTTATTGCCTTAATTTATTCATGGGCTCTTTTCAAATGGTGGCTTTCATGACGAGTGCGCATGGCTCTTGCAGCCCTTTCCCTTGTCCACTCATATTTTTTCAATAATAAACAAACTCTCACGGGCAACGGTTCTTACATGCACTACTTTTATTGTCTCATTTTATCGCATTTGGTTCGTTTTAAAGACAGGATTGAGATGAAAACACTTTGATTAACATGTGATAAACAAGTACGATACTCAAATAAATCCATGCACATGTGCATTAAAGGAGACTAAGAGTCAAACATGTAGAAAGTAACAACTAATCGTATCTCAATGACTCCAAACATTATAAAGCACGTGAATGAAATGATTTTGCGTCTCAAAACACTAGGATAATGGAATGATATTGTAACTTGGTCATCCTAAATGTCCATCCATATATAGGTGTAAAAAGAAATACAAAAATCTTTTTGTTTTTTTTCAAAATTTTTATCAAAAATAAAATGTTTTTGACTTTTTCTAAAAAATAAAAAATCTTTTTGTATTTTTCAAAAAACAAAATTCTTTCTGGATTTTTAGAAAAATATATCAAAATGGAAAAATCTAAATACAATGGTGTTTTCCTACATGAAAATCATCATATGCTAGCAAACAAGTCTAAACCTCAATCATTAGGTCCAGAGGTGTTTTCCAAAGGTGGTGACATCCTATGAAAAACATTTATCAAATCATGTGAAGTCTTGACTAAATACTCAACATGCTCACAAAAGTGCTCCAAATCTCTCATGTGTAGTGCAGTAGCATGTGGAGTAAAATACGTGTAGGAACACGTGTAGTAGCATAACGAGGTAAATACCTATGAGATACACTACCCAACTTAAAGCAAAATTCCTTAAGGTGTCCTTTTTTCTTGCAATGGGAGCAAACATAAATGGGCCTCAAAACACCTCTCTCAAAACATGTAGGACGCATTATCCTATGGGAAAATGGATGTCTAGGCGGGTTTGGTTGAGAGCCATATCGATCTATCACAAACTCGAAAATTGGTACATGGGAAGTAGATGCATAGTCATAACATGTTCCTAATCTCTCAATATTACCCAAACCGGGACTAAGGAGAATCTTTCTAACCTTCTTAGATGTGCCCTATATAGTGACTTTGAGCTCTCGAGCACGTTCGATATCTCTCTCGAGTTGGGATACATGAGCTTCAAGTTTCTCACGAGTCTCCAATGAAGATTGAAGATTTCCCATAAGACTAGCCACAGTGTTGGTCAATTCTTTCTTTTTTTGGCCTAATACGATCAACTTCTCACGCAAAGAAACTCTCACCTTCTCTAGTTAACTCATCGACGCCTCACACACCCTCAAAACTTCTCTCTCTCTCTCTCTCTCTCTCCATATCTTACACTTTAAGACCTAACTTTTTATTCAAATTTTTGGTTTTCAATGTCTCGGTGAATAAATCTCTAAACGTGTTTTGGAGATTCCCTTCCTCACTTGTGGTCTTATCCTCACACTCACTATCTCCTGAATGGCTCAAAAGATCACCGGGACTGTCACGTTTATTAGTGTCCCCATCGTCGCGGGGCAAACTAGATGTGTTCACATGACTAGCCATGAAAGCAACACACTTTTCATGTGGTGTTTCATTCCCGAAATCATCCAACTCGATGGTAGTTTTAGCAATTTTCTTGCCCTTTCTCTTTAGCACAGTGGGACACTCAAAAGATTTGTTCCCTTTGCCCTCGCACTCATAACATCTCACAACTTCATCTTTCTCACCACTATCATCGGCCTCGTGTTTCTTTTTATTTTTCTCAAAAATATTTTTATTGGAAGAATTTTCTTTGGAAAGCTTGAGAAACATTTTAAAAATTTTCGCAAACAAGGACAAGTCATCTAAGTTAACCTCACCCTCATAATCAGACTCACAAACTCTCTCTTTTTTTCTTTTTCTTAACTCGAGTCTTTAAATTTATCCCTCTATCCTTAGGCTTAATGGTTTTAGAAAATATGTCGATCTCATAAGTTTTAAGGTCTCCTATTAGTTCTTCTAACCTAAGTGAATCTATTACACCCAAAAAATTCAAAAAAATGAACTTAGGAATAAATCGAGAAGGGAGTGACCTCAAAATCTTTTTCACAACTCTGGAATCATTAATTTTCTCACCCGAATTAAAACTCGTGTTAACAATGCCCGATAGCCTAGCATAAAACTCATCAAAACACTCGGACTCTAACATAGTAATAGTCTCAAACTGGGTGGCCAAAATTTTCAATTTCGAAGCCTTAACAGCGTTGGTACCCTCATGTGTTAACTGGAGGCTATCCCATGCCTCTTTTGACGAGGTTCACGTCATAATACGTCGGACTCGTCAGGGGTGGCGACTTATGAAATAGCACTAAGGCCTATGGAATTATAGGTACTCTACTTAAACTCGTCATCAGTCCAATCAGACATAGGTTTGGTATTAATGACATTTTCAATGGTGATAGTGGGAGGAGCCCACCATCTTCCACATATGAGACAAACTCTTTCATCAACAACTTTTAAACAAAATCTCATGCGTGCTTTCCAATAGGCATAATTTGTGCCATCAAAGATAGGCATCCGATTATATATGTTATCCATAAAAAAATTGCGACTTTTCAAATTCAATTTTTCAAAATGATTGATATCACAAAATATTTTGCAAAAAAAGGATCTCATGATAATTTGGTGAAACATGCTTTGATACCAATTTGTAAATGAAAAAATAATTGCAAGGGGTAATTCCAAACAAATATTGTAACACCAATTGAAATGCGAAAGCTAATTTTAAAACATATTTTATCTTCTTATCCTAAACACACATCTATGTGATAAATCAAACAAGCATTCAACAAAGGCCAAGTTTAAGGAAAAATCCCAGTAGGAAAAAACCTTTTATTTCACTAATAAAATGTAAATCGCAACTTACAAACTTACAAGGGAAATACAACAATGATTCTCGCAAGAACTAGAATGATCGCAGTCGACAACAATGATTCCCACGAGAACCATAAGGAGCGTAGTCTTTCTCCTTCAGCCTCAGCCTCAATATTTAGCAGTGAATCCCCACAGGTATCAAAAGTCAGCAATGGATATCCTCTCCACAAAAGGTGTATGCAAAGATACAAATTTTTTAGGGTTTAATCAATTCACAAGAACAATGTTCAAGGATGTTTTATTGTGAATAAAACAAATATTTTTCAATACAAAACTTGAAGAACTTTCACAAAATTTATGCAGAAACGGAGTTAACAAAAGTCATAAACATTCTGAACAGGAAATAGGTATTTATAAAAAACTTAAGGCGGTGCATCGTTCGAACGATAATGCATAGTCATTTAAATGAGATGTTGATCTCGTTCGAACAAGAGCTAATCTCGCTTCTAATGACCTAAATGAAATCAAAATAGTAAGCTTCATTTGATGCACGTTTGGAAGCATACATCGAACGACCTTGATATGTCGTACAAACGACTTGGTAATGTCGTTTGAACGAACCAAACAAAAATTAAAAACTTCGCCTACAATAAACTCAGAAAATATTTTTTGAAAATAAAAGTTCATGTTCATCTTTTTAAATAATAAACATCCAAAAATATAATTTCATAAATTAATTCAAACTTTAAATCGTTTTATATTTTATCGGGATGCCGGGAGTTCTTCAAATTTAGAGATGCTTAAGTTCGATTCGTCTTAATGGTATGTGACGATTTGTAATGAGAAACACCAAACTAGCCTAAAGATATGTTCTGAACAATGCTAGAAAATTTTCTTTACATGGGCAGACTTTTAGCACCGGACAGTTTCTTAGCTTTAGGTGTAACAAACCTGGATATATAGCTCGCAAAGGTCAGAATGGACCTCATCCTACTCCATAGGAGAACCAAACCGGAGAGCACTTATGTGTTATGATTTTTCAAATCAATATAGTTAGCGGGGTTGAAGGGTGGTGGGTAGATACGGGCACTTCTCGTCATATCTGCTATGATCGTTCTTTACTTAAGACTTATTCTGAGACTAAAGATAAGAGGGTGTCGTTGGTGATTCCCACTCCACTAAGGTTGTTAGTACTGGAGATGTGGAATTGAAGTTCACTTCTAGAAAAACTATAGTTTTTAAGGAAATATTGCACACTCCCGAGATAAGGAAAAACTTGATTTCTAGCTATCACCTCAATAAAGATGGTTTCACTTAGACTTTAGGGACAAACTTATTTACAGTGATAAAAAATGGAATTTTTAAAGGCAAAGGTTATGCCACTGAAGGAATATTTAAATTGAACATGAATGTTATTCATAAAATTTATCTTTTTTCTTATATTGATTGTTCATTTAATATGTGGAATGCTAGAGTTTATCATGTTAATAAACAACTTGTTAAAAATATGAGTAGTTTAGGATTAATTCCTCAAATATCACTAAATGATTTTAAAAAATACAAATGGTGTAGTCAAGCTAAAATAACAAAGACTGCACATAAATATATTGTTATAGAATCTGAACATCTTAACTTAATTCATTCGGATATTTGTGAATTGGATGGAATTATGACTAAAAATAACAAACATTACTTTATTACCTTTATTGATGATTGATTGAACTATTCATTTGTGTATTAAATGAAAAATAAAAGTGAAGTGTCTGACATGTTTAAAATTTTCTAGACCTTTTATTGAATTTTATAAAACCCATGGTATGATTCACGAAAAAATAGTCCCTTATTCTCTTGAAATGAATGGTAAAGGTGAAAGAAAAAATATGACTTTAACTGAATTAGAAGTTGCTATTTTATTAAGTTCGAGGGGTGCCTAATATTGGTGATAATAAATTATTTTAACGGTGTGTCATGTGCTTAATAGAATTCGTAAGACTAAAATAAAAATATCTCCTTATGAACTTTGGAGAAATATTAAGCCAAATTTGTCATATTTATAACGTGGGGGTGTTTAGCCTATGTACGTATACCCGACCCTAAGAGGCCTAAATTGGCTAGTAGAGCATACGAATGTGTTTTTATTGGTTACGTTGTTAATAGAAAAGCATATAGATTTTATGATTTGAAAAATCAAGTCATTATCGAATCAAACGATGCCAATTTTCATGAAGATAAATTTTCATTTAAATTAAGAAATAGTGGGGGCTCGACATCCACTAGTGTTTCTATTCCTGAAAATTCAAAACCTAACGAATCTATTTTAGAAGCAAGAAAAAGTAAAATATCTCGTATTGAAAAAGATTTTGGTCCTGACTTTTATGCGTACACATTAGAGGAGGATCTTAATACCCTTGAGGAAGCTTTATCTTATTTAGATATCGATTTATGGTAAGAAGCTATTAATGATGGATTAGAATCAGTAGAAACTAAAAAAACTTGGCATCTAGTGGATCTTCCAATGGGGTGTAAAATAATTGGTTGCAAATGGATTCTTAAAAAGAGATTAAGACCTTATGGTTCTGTTGAAAATTATAAGGCACTTCTAGTTGCCAAAGGTTTTAAACAATGTGAAAATATGGACTTTTTTGCTAAATTTGCACCCATGACTAGAATTACGTCTATACATATACTATTTGCATTTGCTTCTTAAATGATCTAATTATACACCAAATGGATGTCAAAACTGCCTTTTTAAATGGTGAGTTGAAAAAGAGATTTATATGGATCAACCCGAAGGTTTTATTTTACATGGTCAAGATATTAAAATGTGTAAATTAGATAAATCTCTTTATAGACTAAAACAGACACCTAAACAATGGCATGACAAATTTGATAGTTTAGTCATCTCTAATGGGTTCAAAATTAATGAAAGTGATAAATGCATTTATTATAAATATGACAATAATGTTTGCAGTATCATGTGTTCTTATGTGGATGATTTTCTTATATTTGGGTCTAATATTCATGTTGTAAATAATGTTGGATCTTTATTGTGTGCCAACTTTGATATGAAGAAAATTGGTGAAGCTAGTGTAATATTAGGAATTAAAATCACTAGGTCTGAAAAGGGAATTTCTTTAGACCAATCTCATTATATTGAGAAAATTCTAAAGAAATATAATTACTTTAACTATAAACTTGCTAGTACTCTATTTGATCCTAGTGTAAAGTTGTTGAAGAACACTGGTGACAGTGTTAACCAAACTGAGTATGTGAGCATCATTAATAGCCAATGTTATGCTACATATTGCACTAGGCCTGGTATAGTTTATGCAGTGGGAAATCGATGTAGAATTACCAGTAAACCTAGTATGGAGCATTTCATGCTATTGAGAGGCCATATAGTATTTTAAAAGAATAATGAACGTTGAATTACACTATCAAAATCATTCCTCTATACTTGAAGTATTTAGTGATGTTGATTGGAATACCCTATATGATGAATCCAAAGCTACTAGTGGATACATATTTAGTATCGCTGGTGGTGCAGTTTCATGAAAGTCTAAGAAACTATTTTGTCTCAGTCAACGATGGAATAAAAAATTATAGCGCTAGATAAACCTAGTGAAGAGGCAGGATAGTTAAGAAACCATATGTCAAATTTTTTATTATGAGAGAGACCGATACCATTCGTTCTAATCCACCGTGATAGTACTGCAGCTATTACAAAAGTTGAGAACCATTAATATAACGGTAAGAAGCGACAAATATGTCGCAAATCACAATAACGTTAGAGAGTTTATCTCTACGAGTGCTGTGAGAGTGGATCACATACAGTCTGAGAAAAATTTGGTTAATCATTTGATGAAATGAATTGCAAGAGAAAAGTTATGGAACACCTTAGAAGGGATGGGACTAAAGCCCTTAGATGTTTGAGTCACTTGTGATGGTAACCCAACCTATAGATCGGAGATCCTAAGCAATAGGTTCAATAAAAATTCACAAGTGATATGGG
The DNA here is from genome assembly GCA_949130495.1 of Sambucus nigra. Classification (NCBI taxonomy): domain Eukaryota; kingdom Viridiplantae; phylum Streptophyta; class Magnoliopsida; order Dipsacales; family Adoxaceae; genus Sambucus; species Sambucus nigra. The sequence goes on from OX422212.1 coordinate 647,515,463, forward strand.
TTGAATCGTACAAATTATCGTATACGGAGTTTTACTCTGAGTCCTTCCTTATGGAGCATGATATCTTGAAGAGAGTTGTGGTAGAGTTAATTATAACTCTTAATAAAGATCTATATATCTATTTTGAGTGGGTTACCTAGCTACAAGAGTATCCTTGATAGACTCACATATGTGAATGTGAAAGCGAGGTCGCTTCCTGTTTGGACAAGTTTCCTAGAGCATTCACTATGCTGGGATAAAAGTGCATAGTCGTAACGTGCTAAATTGAGGACTGCACCCGAATAGGATTGTGTGTGGGTAGTTTTCAGAAATAGTATTTAAATGTATGAATTACTCTAGTATAATCTGAATGATCTTTACTATGTAAAGGTTCAAGTTGAAAGGTACCTTTGCTTATGTAAAATTTTGTGAATTATTGCACAAGAAAATTATTTTTCAAAATTTTCAAGTGGGGGATTGTTGGAACATTTAGTTTGATGTAAAGTTGAAAAAAAAGGAAAGCCCCACTACCCATCCATTGCTGCCTTTTTCTTTAGAAATAGATTAGAGACAATGTCCAACTTTGTTTTGTTGGAGTTTTCTATTTTAGTCACAAGTGGGAAACTAAGAAACCCCCCATTTTCCCTTACTTTACTCCTTATTTATGCCATGTGTTCCTACCTCTTTTCTGTAATATATATATATATATATATATATATATATATATATATATATATATATATATATATATATATATATATATATATATATATACAATGCTATAGTTTTGTTCTCAACGAACATAGTAGAAAATATTCTCTCTCTCTCTCTCTCTCTAAGCAAACACTTTCTGAAATATTTTCTCTTGAAAATATTTCTTACCCATAACTATAATGCTGTGATATTGTGATATAGAGCTATTAATATTAAAATGGATGATATGATACCACAATACTATCGTGCATAATTTTCTGAGACAATTTTTTTTCTTTCGATTTTGGGTATTTATCTTAGGGGTGACTGGGCATTATAAGGACTGCAACACAATTTTTGGCCATAGCTGCAAAATACCTTAAAGAGAGTGACCTAGTTCGCGACTTAGTCATATTATTTTTTGTTGTTAAATTTTCATATTCGGTAATTTCGTTCCATTTTCTTTTCTCAGATACAACAGTTGCTTCATCCAAGACGCTCACCATGAGAGAAAATAAGAAAATAGATGATAACAATTTGTATTATTAAGATTCAAATCAACCCACATGTAAACATGTTCATCAAACACATGAATATAAGTATCAATAACCATAATTCTTTTATCGAATACATAGTCAACCCTAGGGATGGCAAAAATCCCCGCGTGGATCCAAGGGGCGAGGATAGAAGGTAAATTTGAGAACTAGGGTGGGTAATGCGATAGTCTTTAATCACCGATCTGGGTTCGGGGCGGGGACGGGACGGGAAAAGGAGAACGGGGTCCCCACCCTACGAAGATCCTCATTATATTCCCCACGGGGATTTCCCAATATATTATATATTGTTTAATTAAAAATATATTTCAATATTATTATTTACATTATACATTAAAAGTAAAATGACCTTCTAATGTACTTTCAATATAAAATGTGTTACATATTATATTTTTATAAATTTAAATAAATTTATTAATTAGGATTAAAAGAGGTAAAAATAATAATAAAAAATTCCCAAACGGGGATGGGGTTGGCTCTTCCGAGCCCAACCCTAGATAGCTCCATTGCCATCCCTAGTCTATCCACACATAATAATAATAATAATAATAATAATAATAATAATAATAATAATAATAATAATAATAATAATAAGAAGAAGAAGAAGAAGAAGAAGAAGAAGAAGAAGAAGAAGAAGAAAGAAGGATAAAAGAGAGGGTTCAAAGTTGTTTTGCAAACACCAGGTCTATTCTCATTCTTTGGTAATTATGAAGATATTGCTTGTAATTTTCTTTCAAGTAGGTCAATTTAAGGAGGGTATGGGACCACGGTAATGTTTACCTGATTAATCATCATCATCATAATTTCCTTAAGAGCGTTGATACTTTCATCGATTTTGTGCACCACGTGCACAAAACACTTGACTAAAAAATACATATTTTTTTTATCGACTGTCCAAGTGTTTTGTGCATCTAGTGCACAAAACCGGTGCACAATTCCGAGGTCAAATATTATTTTTGTTTCCTTAATCCTATTATTTAGAATTGACCAAATAAATTCTCATTTTCCATTATTTTATTGTAAGCAATGTTATTATCTAAATTTAATTGTTTAATATTTATCTTAATAATCTCTTCCTAAAAATAATTTTAGTTGGTCCCTTTTCTTTTACCATCTAATTTAGTTAGTCTTCTTCTTGTTATTGATGCATCCAATAATTTACGCCATACATTCCGGTTACTTTATAATTTATAAATTACATCACAAAGTTATTTTTATGTAAAATAGGAGAAACGTATTTATCCATGCATAATTTCATAATCCATGCTCTACTCTACCAAAATGGTTCTTATTTAAGATGTGTTCAGTTCAGGCTAGAATTAGTTATAATTCATTGTATAGCCTGTTGGGGAGGAACTCCAAACTATCACTTCCTTCTAGGGGTGGAAGCGGTACGGGTTTTTATCGTACCATACTGTTTTGGTCCGAAAAAAAATGGTTTTGGTTTCAGATATTAAAATACCAGAAATCGGTCTTACCGAAACCAAAATTACCGCAAAAAAGTTGGTTGGTTTTGGTTTCAATATTTAAAAAAATGATTTTCCAAAATTATCGTACCGAATTTACCGAAACCAGAAAAAACCGTACCGAAATTTCCATACCGTACCGAATTTACCGAAACCAGAAAAAAATCGTACCGAAATTACCGTACCGTACCGAATTTACCAAAATCATCGTACCGAATTTATCGAAACCAAAAAAAAAGTTGGCTTTGGTTTTGGTTTTAATATTTTAAAAAGTTGGTTGGTTTTGTTTTTGTTTTTTTGAGGCTTTTAGTGTTGTTTACCAAAACAAAAAAAAATCGAAACCAGAAAAACCAAAATTTACCGAAACCAGAAAAAACCAGAATTTACCGAAACCAGAAAAAACGAAATTACCGAAAAAATTGAAATACCAGCCGATTTGGTTTTGATATTGATTTTGGTGTACCAGACGGTAAACTAGTACGGTTTGGTTTTACCATCCAGAGTTTGGTTTTGGTATTAGTATCTACTATTTACCGACAAAACCGTACCGCTTACACCCCTACTTCCTTCACATAATAAAATAGCTTATCTTTTTTTTTTCTTTCTAAATTCTATCTATCCATAATCATGGTTAAAATGAGGCACGACAGGATAACATGACATGAAATTATAAGTTAATGGGTGGACCCTTAATGGGTTCGGGTCATATCAGTGTCAACCCAATAAGACACGATAGTTAATGGGGCAGGTTAATGTTAACCCCCTTAACCCGTTAATACCCGATAAGACCCGTTATGACCCATTAATTTATCTAAATAAGATATACTCTTGCAACTTATAAATAATTTATGTAGCATAATGTTAATTTAATAATAATGAATTTTACTAAATGAGTGATTTAATAATGTCAATCTATTAATGGGTCTACTTGGGTTAAAAAATGAGATAGTATATCAACTTGTATGCAATTCAAAATAATTCATTATCTTAATGGGTATTAACAAGTGAACACGACACGACACGTGAACAATACGGGTCGGATTTGGATATATTTTTTTCACACGATAAAAAAGTCATACGTTGAGTCATGAACCCAATAAGAGTCAAACACGATAAAAAATGATACGAACATGACTCGATATGACTCATTGACAAGTTTAGTCAGCACATTGATAAAGTAAGGTGGCTGTTACGGTAGCTGCAAAAATTCCTTTAACAATACATTGTGCTTGATATCAATTAGACTCGTGCTCTGTTTGCTCAAATGAATCGAGTTTGAACTTGATCTCAAGTTCACTTAAGAATCAAGGTTGATTAGGATTGACAGAAGCTTGAACTTGACTGGACCTTAGTCAATTTTCAACCTTATATTTAGGAAAAGTTAAAAAGATAATGAAAATGAAATGTGCAACTTGAAGGGATATATTTTCTTAGGGAGCGCTTGAGTACATGTTAAAAAAAACATAAACATATCAAATTATATAAAAAGTGGGGAAATGTGAAAAACTAAATGAGTGATCTCCCATTTTTCTTTATTTTTTATGGAATCAAATTCATTAGGAGTTAGTAAGAATTGGATCCTACTAAAAAATTGAAAAGTAAGAAAGTATCTCTCTAAGTTACTTGTGGATACAAAACCATAGTGGCCCAATATTCGGTAGTCCAAAGAGTCCCAACATGTTGCCCAAGTCAGATTTAGCATCATGTAGATAATTATGAAGATCCATCATGTGGATAATTATGAGGATTCATCCTGGTTACCTATATTCTCAGAGGAGATAAACAGAGAACATTTAATAAGCCAATAAGGAGCTGGGAGAGTTCGTGCATAGCTCAGCACTATAAATAAAAACCCAACCCTGAGCCAATGGAGCATGTAATTCTGAACATGTGAAAGAATTAATAAAAACTGAGAAAACACTTCGTGCCAATAAGGATATGGGAGAGTTCGTGCATAGCTCAACCACTCTTATCACTATAAATAAAAACCCAACCTCGAGGCAATGGAGCATGTAGTTCTGAACATCTGAAAGAATTAATAAAAACTAAGAAAACCCTTCGTGGAAGTAGGCAGTTTCTGAACTACATAAATCCTGGGTGTTGTGGTCTTTACTTGCCCTTTAAATTCCTTTTCTTTTAGAATCATTAATTGTGATATGTTACTCTCACTCCACTCATTTATTCCATCGATTATTTTTCAATCATTAAAGAATGACATTTTTTCAATTAAGGGGATTGATGTTAAGGCATATGAGTGGTTGGGTGAAAGTAGGGGTGAAGCCAAGATGTTACATTCTGTCAACTTAATATAAATTGACACGATATTTAATAAAAATATATAATATAATCAAAAGCAGTCAAACAATAGCAATGTATTAATTTTACATTCAAAGTAGAAATAAGTATGTCTTTTTTCGATATCTAGTCACGTGTGATATATAGTATAAAAATATATAATAAGCTAATGAAGTTAAACTCTGCGATCCTTTCGAGAATCAAAATCATTTATTATCGACTCTAGTTCAGTATATTCTAGAAGATATCTTTTTATGGTATGATCATGCAATCTTCAAGATAGTCAATCTCTATTTTATTGCAAATAGTTGTTTTGACAAGCTTGATAGCTGAAAGGCTCGTTCAGCCGATGTTGTGGAAATGGAAATAGTTAATACATGACGAATCAATCTATCAATCAGACAATAAATATCTTTCTTTCTTGTTTCAGCTAATTGATTGCATAACCTAAAAATTATGGATAGATTTTGGAAGCTTTTGTATTTTTTGTGAATTAATAAATTGAATCAAATTAATTATGTGTGCTTGTTGTAAATGGATATGTCACCATTTATATTATTATGAATTATTTAAATTGAATTTTTAATTTGATTTAAGACACGGCAATTAATTAATTATATTATTAATATTTGGATTCGTACCAGACAATTAGTAAATAACTGAGTTGTTAGTTATTTGATTTGGTATATATTTGTATCAGGCTAGTGGGATGCATAGAATGTTTGTTTTTAGTTTAAAATGGTGTAATTTTGACCTATTGGGTTATTATAGAACCTAGGTGGGTTTTTAGACCATTTAGAGGCTATTTTGGGCCTTTTGTTTGGGGCCCATTTAGGGACTAACCCTAATTTCATGGGTTAAGAGTTATAAGGGGTAATTAGGGATCTCATTTATCACAAATCATAATTGGAAAGAAACTTGGGGGCTAGAGATAAGGCACATGAAGAGAGGAGAAAAGAGATTTGGCTTGGTTTTCTCCACAAATCTATGAGACAAGTTTATATAAAATATGATTATGATTGTATGTGTATTCATATTGTATCCATTCATTGCAAATCTAAATCAAATTATGTTAAAAATATGATTTCAAAGATTAAAATTGAATGGTTTCAAAATTTACCTAAATGAGTAGAAATTAGGTGTAATACCCTGTATTTTTACGCATATTTATTTTTATGAAATTATGGAAATTGGGATATTAATTAGATTAAAGGGAGAAAATTTAAATTGTAATTAATCTGATTTTATGGTAATAATTACTAGCGTGGTGAGAGTTAGTAGTTATTGAAATAATATTATGGTCGGGGATGAGATACACGACAGTTATGTTATAAATATTTGAGACACGTATGAGTCGCGTCACTAGTATGTATTTGGGGGTTAAAAAGGTAAATTATTTTTTATATAAATCAAATGACTATTTTGAGCACGCCAGAGTGTTCGGAAGAGTCAAAATAGTCAGAAAACACTACTCGAGTATTTAAATTGGAGTTCGGGATATTTTAGCCGAAAATGACACCCCTGAGGGGTATTTTGGCCTTTTGGGATTTTTGGGTAATTAAATGGACCAAAATTGAGTTTAATTAAAAGCATTGAGGGTTAGTGGTCTGTCAGTTTCAACTTACGTGAGAAAGAGAGAAAAGAGAGAGAGACCCAAGGAAGAAGAAGACTCCATTAGAGCCCTAAGCCAAGAACTCAAGCTTACACTCCAAAAAAATTACACCGACGCGTAGATCGTGTCAAGAGGATCGTTCCCATACCAATTTCAGCCCAAGAATCAGAAGTTCACTATGAGGCAAGTGTTTATCTTGCTCCTCTTTTAGCATATATTGTTCCTGTTAATTTAGATTTGATGATATAAATTTGGTGCAATGAAAACTTAGGTTTAATTAGACTAAATGATGAAGAAAACTTATGAATTGGAGATGGGTATGCATGTAGAGGTCTTGCCCTTGATTAAACTAATACAACCTGGGAATTTTATGTCTTATTCATGAATTATAATAAGAGTTTTGGACAATTAAAATTTTGGGTTCATATTTAAGAGAATTATTGGAAGTTTAAGAGATTGTTTAATTTCGATTGATTTTATAAGGATTTGACCTTTAATTTGTGTTAAAAAGTGTCTTAAGGTGATTGGGATTAGTGTAGGAACATTTGATTTGGATTGGGTTGAGTATTCATATGTTTTTGAGGATTAAAAGTTGAGAAAAATCGAAGTTGGGGAAGAACTGGATCTGTCCGAAATTTTCGTTAGAAGACCTGCCCAGGTCGTTCGAATGACCTCGTTTGAACGAGACTTCTAACGATATTTCCAACGACCTTTCTAATGAGTTACCGAGTTCGTTCGAAGTGGGAACTTCGTTCGAACGACCTCATTCGAACGAGAATCCTATAACTTCTAAGGAAATTCCAGAATGGGTTTTTAGGTTTTGTTTGGGTTGGAAATCTTCCAAGGGTTGTCTATATAAGTGTATTAACCTTCGTGAGTAATGGGTGACTTAAATTTCCAAAGTGTTAAGGAATTAAGGAGTAATGGTACCTGGGGTATTGAATTTGTGTGGAAACCTAGGAGGGAATGTAAGTCCTAGAGAGGCTTTATATATACGGATATCAAGGAGAGTAATGGCGTTAATAGTACTTACGGATTACAGTATTTAGGTTATGTGATTACCTATTAATGTATATAAGTTGTATGCATGATTATTACTTGGACTATCATGTGTATGACATACCTAGCTACTGACTATCGAACAGGGGTTAACGCGTTGTGGACGACGATATCTTATGTGCCTTTGGGGGATTTTGAATTGTACCACTAGAGCATGGAACCTAGGTATGGGCTATCTGTGAGAATGATAGTGATGGCGGTCGTATGGGTGCGTAGTTATGTGCATAGCCCATCGTCTTGGGACTATGTTCTCCTCCAATATGTGTATATATTGCATTGGTTCTTGAGAGATTGAACATGTTATCCTTTATGCATGACCGTTGCAATGGGACTAGATAGCCGAGTATGCCTAGCACCAGGGGTTTCTTAACCATGGGTGTTGTATTGATATATTTGTATGTATACATAGTGAGATTTTATATATGTATACGGAGTTCCTATTCTGTGTTTCTTGTTGGCTACTTTATTATAGCATATACTTATTGGGTCACCAGTTGGGAATATAGAATACTATAAGAATGAGTTATAACATCCTTGAACCTATTCCTAAATAATAGTAATAATATATTGGTTACGGGTTATTAGTTATTGTATCCGGCATAGCGATTATCCTACATAATGCCAGGTAGAGTGACGAGACTAGTATGGGTAGTTAGACTCACTAGGTGTGCACATAAGATGAGAGGTGAGCATGTCAAGTGACTACGCTAAGTTAACATGGATGATATATGTGCTAATTAAATCAATTTAAGCACTTGCTATATTTAAACCGTTTTCTACTCAGGCTCTGATCCATTTTTCTGCAAATCTCTTCTTTTGTTATATTATTTTAGGTGCTCAACCAAAGGGACACCAGACTTAGAAGATTCTATTCATTTTCTGCGTTGTATTTGCTGTGGAGGCTACATGATATTGCTAGTAGAGGTTTCTGAGTCTATTGCTCCTTATCTATTAGTCTTCCATTTCGGTTGGACATGTCGTCCATCCCATTTACATCCAGAGATTTAGAGTTGTTTTATTTCATAATTAGACTTTAATTTCATGTCTTGGGATTATTGTATGGGATTTGACTGGATGTGTTTGCTCCAGTTCCTTATTTATCTTCACTTAGTTTCCTTATGCTATTGTGGTATATAATGATGACTTTATAAATTCACTTTGATGTTGATGGTTAATAACTAGATAAAATTTTGACACCAACCTTTTTAAATATTAGGTGGTTAGTTTTTATTAAATTAAAATTTGAGTTTTCGACAGTGATGCATTATCTGAACCAACTTGATATTCTGAAATTAATTAATTAAGGACTGATCACACGGTAATTAATTAGGTGGGGTGTCACATTAGGTTTATTGTCCCCACAATTTAATAAATTTCATTGTAAATCTTAACTTGGATTAATTAAATAATGATTAGTATTGATATACATATAAAATCCCATTGATTACGTGTTAGAATCATAATAAAACATGTTATAATTGCAGAAATTGTTAGATTTAGGGTTCTTGAGTGAAGATTGGGCTTTTATTTTAAATCTTGGTGTAGATTTGGGATTTGATGATGGAAATATGTTTCAATTATATACATTATGCATTCTTATCATTTTGAATGTTGGTTGGGTGTTGTATAGATGATGTGTTTTATCATTTTAATGTTGGTTGAGTGCTTGGATTAAGTTTTTAAGTTCATTAATGGAGGAATGGGAGAGGAAAAATGGGGGTTGAATATGAAGAATCCCATAACAAAGGAGAATTGGGAATGTTCTGAGTCGATCGATCGATCGACACTTGGTCGTCGATCAATCAATTAATAGTAGTAGGTAAGGCCAAGGTGGGGATTTGGTTTTCGGTTCGGATTTATAGATTTTGGAGCTTAAGGTTAGTTTGTTTTGGTTGTAAACTTTATTATATTATGGAATAGATTTAGAAGCTAATATTTTAAGGTTTTGTAAATTAGTTTTGGAGATTAGTTAATTATTGGAAAGTCTTTTATTTAAAGGGGTAAATTAAGGATTTGACATTCGATGGAAAACTTAAGTGTATAATGGGTTTGCTGATTAGCAATTTATAAGTTATAGGATTGGGTTTGTTAGTTGGGATTGTTTTGAATCATTATGATGTACGATTGGGGTGAATATTTTTTGGGTGAGACTAGGTTTGGGTAATAGCTTCCTTGAGTGAGGTAGTTATTATGTCTCATGGTTTCATTAAACGTAAGTGTGGGATTAAACCTAGACGCGATGACTTGGGAGAATAGACTTGGGCTAATTAAGATTTAATATAGTTGATGTGTGTGTTTTAGTGTATGGTAAGGTGAGACTATACCTATATTTGGGAACCCTGAGTGCGAGGGTTATTATATCATGGAATGAGTACAAGGTTAGTATGTGTTTGCTTTAATCCTGAGTGTGGATGTGATTTACCCCTTAACCCATTTGTGAGGGTTATGTACGTATTTGCTTTAATCCATTGGTGAGGATTGTGATTACTTACGTGTTTTATGTTTAATGCATACCAGGTATGAGTTCTCATTGACAGACTAGGAGAGATTTTGTTAAGGGAGCACGTGTGATGAGGAAATCTATAGTGCTTCTGTGAGTAGGCGAGCTTGCCATGATCATTCCTACTCCTGGGTTATACGTCTAGGTACCGGCGACCGAGATGGTTTAAGGGGATATTTCTTTCATAAGTCTTGGGTCTGGTAGGATTTTTGACCGATTGGTAGACGTGGTGACTTATCCCTTGCCATAATGAGGTCTTAAGTTTGTGATGACCTAAGACTATACTACTACATGCGAGAGATCTCTGAAGGCAATAAGAGTAGTCCTTCGTTATGTATGGTCGTGCGAGTAGCCCATTTATTTGTACATGTCGGGGGTTGTACCTTTGTATGGATGGTAGACGTGAGTAAATTCATTCTCCTACCATATGTGATTGTTCTGTAGCATACTAGAGATCGTTGTTCTGGCTTATATGATATACTAGTATATTACTTATAGTAGGGATATCCACCTACATACTTATGTTTAATACTTATATTAGCGATGTGTATATTGCATCATTGGTGTGAGATAGCTAATTGTTGATAGATTTGAAATATGAGCCTGTTAATGATATTATGGTTATTTTGTGAGAATTGCCTTAGGGTTTGAGACCTTAGTACATCATATGATTCATGTTAAAAGAGATTAACTTAGTATAGTTAATGGTAAAGATTAAATAATGATGTTGCAAGACTTTAATCACATGGGTTACATATGGGTTTGGAATTTAAAACTGCGTAATATTTAGGTTGTTGGGTTAGATAACTAATAACTTAAAATATATTAAAACACGAGAGGAAGATGTGTAGTTATAATGTGGTTTAGATTAAATTATAATCCTATTCTAAATATACTTGTTGTTTACGCTTTCTTTTAAAAACTATTTTTACAGGCCCTTGTTACGGTAGTTCCTATGGACGCAGTTTCGTTGGAGGAGCATATCTAGTGACATCCCATTTCTTACTCCTAGTATTATAGGAGTCGAGCAAGTGTATCTCATTATTTTATTGTACTATTTTAATTTTATTCTGGTTATACATGTATACTCATATTTAGAGTTGAACTTTTGTATGGACACATTTTATTTAGAGATGTCTTATGTTGTATTGACATTGATTGGTATCAGAGTTGGTTTTATGTTAATTCAGTATATCTTTATCTTTTCATCATTCATTCGGTTTTAATTATTTCTTATGCTGAGAATGTTACCAAAAAAATATTATTCCCGTGATTTTTATATTAGACGTGATCAATCTATTTATAAATTTTACAGGGTGTCACACTTGGATCATGAGGGATATCAACCTCATAATGTTTCAACTGACTATTCAAAGCATATATATCATCTTTGGTGAAATATCGAGGATAAAATTTATCTAATAGGTTGCTTAGATCATCAAAGTTAAATGACTAATAATCATCATGTGGATCCAAAGTTAAACTAAGAATAAAGTTCCATTGCTACCTTCGGGAATCTACAATTTTAATCCATTATCTAAATATCGAGGAAGCATTGAATGTATAGAATTGACAATGATTATAAATTGTAATGGTCACATTTCTGGCAATAATGACATATACAAGAAGCACCCATATCCGGGATGTCAATATCATGCTCTTCGCAAAATGATTACACTTTCTCATATAATGAACTCCAATCATTTTTTCTTAGCTTTTGAAGGAGTGTTTTTATAATTGAGGCAAGATTAATAGAATTTAAAATATTATTAGATCTTTATTGAAGTTCTTGATAAAGTAGATTGGTTATTCCAATATTCTAATTCAATAACTGTAAAATAAGAACAAATTCAAATGAGGTCGTCGCATTATAATCACTTTTAGCTTCCGAGAATATAGGATAATTAGGACCATTCCTATAAAAAATTTAATAATTTGATAAGATAGGACAAATAAATCAATCAAGATACAAACGAAACTCAAATGAGAGCTCCAACGAGTGGCTCCATCTCGATTCAATGTCTTAATTTGACTGATTCATGTCTCAAGTTAACCAATAACCACCTTATTTGTAGCTTTAACAACTTGTCTCCACTACACCATATTAGGCGATGGTCATGGAGAAAGACCCTGACCAAGACTGTGGGTCGCGACCAAGGGTCGTGATTATTTTGTGCGTGACCATTTCGTGGGTCACGACCCAAATCCCATACCAAACGATGGGCCATGGACCTTGGGGGTTATGGAATATGATCGAGAACTTTAGTTGTGACCCATACATACATTTGGTCACATCCAATGGTCGTGACCCATCATTTAATATATGAGAATGGTCATGGATCTGGTCATAACTATTATTCGTGGCCCATCCTTCGTTATATAAAAATGGTCACTATAGTGGTCATGGCTAAAGGTCGTGACCCACGCTTTGATATAAATAAATAGTCACGGTCTTAAGCCGTGACCCTGTTAATGCTTGATGACAAATATAGATGTTCACGGCTTTAAGTCGTGACCAGTTTTAAATATATTAAAAAATGGCCAGGATTTTCTCTATTTTCTGGACATTCTAAATCTCGCGTAATGTAAACCCCGCACGAACATAATGCTAAACAATAAATTATAAATTCCCCGTGGTCACGGGACCCTTGGTTTGAGAGCATGGTGATATTTTTAAATTTTCACCGTGCTCTCTGACCGGGGGTCCCGTGACCACACGGTCGGTTACTACGAGTTACATTGGTCCCGTGCGAGGTGTTGGCACCGTTTACATGGCCGCTTGGGGGGGGGGGGGGTCAGGGATTCACCAGTAACGACATGTTTTCAAGCCTAAGTGTAGATATTCTAAAAATCGGATTGTGCCCTCGGATCGGGGGTCCCGTGACCATGTGGTCGGTTCCTATTAGTTACATTGGTCTCATACGAGGTGCTGGCGCTGCTCACGGGCTGTTTAGGGGGTGTTTCGAGGTTTCACCCTCTAACGGCATGTTTTTAAGCCTAAGAGTAGATATTCTAAAAATTAGGTTGTGCTCTCGAACCGGGGAACCTGTGGCCACGCAGTCGGTTCCTACGAGTTACATTGGTTTCTGCGAGGTGTTGGCACCGCTAACACGACCATTTTGGGGGTGTTTCAGGGTTTCACACTCTAACGGCATGTTTTCAAGCATAAGTGTAGATATTCTGAAAATTGGGTCGGGTTCTCAAACCGGGGGTCCCGTGATCATTTGTTTATTTTGAAGCCCTTATACATTTGACTCACTTGAGTCTGTATTGTATAAGTGCTCATCTAGTTTGGAAATTGTGACAAAATTATGTCTTCCTAGAAACCAAAGAGCCTCAGAAGTTGGATTGCCTATTCATCTCTCTTTCTTGCTTTGATCAAGAACCTATTGCCAACACTTACACACAGTAGAATTCATTTACGCATGTCATATTGCATAATTATGTGTATACATGTGTTGAGTGTGTTTAAATCCCTAAGTTTGATTTTTAGTAATTTTTTGGGATTTTTTAAAACAATTTTTAAATCATGTTTTAATAATTAAAACTTGTTTTAAAAGTTTTGGGGTCAATCTCCAAATATTAATTGTTGTATTTTATGGCCTAATGTTACCTTGGGTAGAATCCAAAAGCGGCAGAGACTTCAGGGTATGCTTTGTAATTAGTTTTGACGCGCATTTTATATCCCTTAAGTGGCCAACACCTGTTGCCCCCTGATTGGTTAGATGTGTGTTTCTTTACTGAGACAATAGACGCGTGTGTTATCAGCCCTTGGATCATTTCTTATCGATGGTCTGCATGTTGCCTTGATGAATCCCTGTGTAATTTTTTAAGCCAATCAACGTTCGTTTAAGCACCGCCTTGTGTGAGCCCTTAGATTCAAGTCAATCTAAATTGACTCGATCTCAGCCCTTGGTTTTGATCAGATATCTCGAACCTTCCTCTCTCACTATAAAAAGGCCTCTATTCTAAGCCTTCGAAGACTTTTTTCCATTTCATTTCCTCAAAGAACTGAAAGAGAAGAGAGAGAAGAGAGTAGAGAGAGAAGAGAGAAACCAGAGAGAGAAAAAAGTTAGAAACACTAACTTCATCCAAATCCTCTTCAAAACCTAACCCAAACACTTCTTCAAAACACCATAGCCAAAAACACCATCCTGAGTGTTCTTGAGTGTTTGAGAGTTTGAGTTGAGTTATTTTGGTTGCTGTAACCTTATGTTCGTGAGATCTTGTTTCCAACTTAGACTTCTACTTAGATCTAGTTTATGTTTCCATAGAAATCTCAGATCTGAGTTATTCATGTTACATTACACTTAGTTTCATTTTATTTCTCATCTTGAGAAATATATTGTTGATTATTTTTGTCTAAAACGTTTTCTTACTTTAAAATCAACAATAAATGATTTCTGTTTCTTATTCTTGTAAACTAAACCCTTGACCTAGTTTGGAATCTCACTTGGAGGTTTTCAATCTCAAAAAGTTTTTGTTTTAAATTCTGAGATTGATTAAAACCTTGTCTGTCTTCCTAGCAAGGTATCCATGGATTCTGGGATAGTTTGAAAGGTCAAATAAGGTTCAAAGTTTTCTAAGAAGAAAGAAAAAGAAAAGATCACTGCATATAGTGTAACTGTAATTTGTTAGGACTGTTTGTACTTAATAAGTGTGTGTGTGTGCATGCATGTGTTAGAAAGAACCTTCACAAACACTTACACCCTACAACACGAAAAGTGTTGGTGATAAGATCTTGAGAACATAAGTCGACGTAAAGTGCTGGAACAAATCAGAAGTTGACAAACTGGGAGAACTACATCTACAATCAGAACTTCAGAGAAGTTTAAGGACACCAGAGGGTACATTCCTAAACTTATATAGGTCTGAGTTGTTTGCATGTTAGTTATATAGTTTGTAACTCATATATTTGTTTTAGTGGATTTTTCATTTTACTCCGTAGAGGGAGTCGTGGATGTTTCCTCAATTGGTGAGGTTTTACCACGTAAAAATTGTGAACAAAAGCCTTCTACATTTTCTCATCTCATTCTTGGTTGTGCTGTGTTTAAAACTTGTTTAAATTATCTTTTAAACTTGTTGCCTAAATCTTGAGTAAGATCTCGTACATACTGTTTTATTAAACACGTCTTGTGATTAATCCCTTTTGATTTAAGAAAAGAGTTTCTTCAAAAAATAACTAGGAGTTACTTAAATAGTTTATTTTCAATAAACGGCTTTAGTAACACATTTTTCATATTTTCTATGAGTTACATTGGTCCCATACGACGTATTGGTGCCACTCATGGGGTCGTTTTAGGGGTATTTTGGGGTTTTTCCTGCAAACGGCATGTTTTCAAGCTTAGTGTAGATATTATGAAAATTGGACCATGCTCTTAGATCGGAGGTCCCGTGACCACACGATCGGTTCCTACGAGTTACATTGGTCCCGTGCGAGGTGTTGGCTCCGCTCATGGGGCCTTTTCGGGGGTGTTTCGGGGTTTCGCTCTCTAACGACTTGTTTCCAAGCCTAAGTGTAGATATTCTAAAAATTTGGTCGTTCACTCCGACCGGGGGGCCTGTGATCAC
Source organism: Sambucus nigra (assembly GCA_949130495.1). NCBI lineage: Eukaryota > Viridiplantae > Streptophyta > Magnoliopsida > Dipsacales > Adoxaceae > Sambucus > Sambucus nigra. The sequence continues at coordinate 647,531,192 of OX422212.1, forward strand.
GCGATCGATTCCTACGAGTTAAATTGGTCTCGTGCGAGGTGTTGGCACCACACACGGGGCCGTTTGGAGGGTGTTTCGGGATTTCTCCGTCTAACGGCACGTTTTCAAGCCTTAGTGCAAATATTCTAAAAATTAAGTCATGCTCTCAAACCGCGGGCCTCATGATCACACAGTCGGTTCCTGTGAGTTACATTGGTCCCGTACAAGGTTTTGTCACTGCTCACGGAGATGGTTGGGAGGCGTTTGAGGGTTTCTCCCTCTAACGGCATGTTTTGAAGCCTAAGTGTAGATATTCTAAAATTTGGTCCGTGCTCTCGAATCGGGAGTGTCATGGCCACACGGTTGGTTCCTACGAGTTACATTGGTCCCGTGTGAGGTGTTGGCACCGCTCACGAGGCCATTTGGAGGGTATTTCGGAGTTTCGCCCTCTAATGACATGTTTTCAAGCCTATGTGTAGATATTGTGAAAATTGGTAGGTGCTCTCGTCTCGGGGGTTTCGTGACCATGCAGTCGGTTCCTACGAGTTACATTGGTCCCGTGCGAGGTGTTGACACCACTCACGGGGCCATTTGTGGGGGGGGGGGATTTCGGGGTTTCGCCCATTAATATAATGTTCTCAAGCCTAAGTGTAGATATTATGAAAATTGGGCCATGCTGTCAGACCGGGGGTCTCTTGATCATACGGTCGATTCCTATGAGTTACATTAGTCCCGTGCGAGGTGTTGGAACTGCTCATGGGGCCGTTTGGAGGATATTTCAGGGGGTTTTCCCTCTAACGGCATGTTTTTAAGCCTAATTTAGATATTCTGAAAACTGGTATGTGCTCTTGGATTGGGGGTCCCGTGACTATGCAGTCGGTTCCTACGAGTTACATTGGTCTCGTATAATATGCTGACACCACTCACGGGACCGTTTGAGGGGTGTTTTGAGGTTTCGCCCTCTAACTGTAGATATTTTGAAAATTGGTCTGTGCTCTAAGACCGGGGTTCCCGTGACCATGCGGTCAATTCCTACGAGTTACATTGATCCCATGCGAGGTGTTGGCACTTCTCACGGGGCCGTTTGGTGGGTGAGGGTTTGTAGGAAATATACCCACGAAATTTTTTATTTCCAAACTGCAGTCAGTCTCTTATTAGACATAGAATAATCACTCAATCCATCATGAGATAAATATTTTGAGGAATACAAGATAAAAGTGTATAAAAAGGTTAGTTAAGTAAATACCCACGACACATCCTTCCTAGAACTCAATGTGTGTAGTGTGAATCAGTAAAAATGGGTTGAGTATCATAAGAGTAATTCCTATATTGCCTTTTCGGAATCAATGTTTCAACTTCAAAATCTCTCTGGATATAACTCTCTCAAACGAACTCATAAGATTTGGGTAAGTGTATCTCTCTTGCGTGTGAGGAGGTGAGTAAATGCAAGCAAGGTCAAACGTCTCACACACATATAAGAAAGAAAGAACATTTAGAAAGAAAAATGATCTCAAGAAAGAATGTTAATCACTATAGTGAGAACGTCGAGTTATTCACCATGTTTACTTTCATTTGCCCGAATATCTATGGGAAATATGGATGTTTATAGATGGGAAGTGAAATGGGAAGGATAAAATGAGATGAGATAGAATAGGATAATGATATGATGGATGGATGATGGATGTGTAAGAAGAGTGTTCTACACTTTAGGCACTATTTATGTAAAAAACTAGATTATGTCTAATTATTTAATCACAAATAAAGATAAGTAAAAGAGACACAAAAGTTTTTAAAGTGGTTCGGCTATAAGGGAAAAGCTTACGTCCACTATATTTCTTATTGCCTTGTATTCTCTGATGCCTCTCGTGTTTTTAATGATTTCCACTTACCCTTTATAAAGGGATTACAAGTCATTTATAGTCTTGTAAGGGGATAGAGAGGTGGAATGTAAAAGGATGGCATGCTTTTACAAATTAGGCATTTACATCAGTACATGGCACTCATAATTTACATGACTGTTGGTGCTTTACTGACCCTATTGGTCGGTCTTCTCATTGTTGGTTGGCATTATACATATTGGTCAGCGATAGGATCCTTGCTCTGTTAGATGACATATGTCTATTTCTGATTGGTCCACGTAAGCGGGTAATTTTTGGTATCAACAGAAGCCCCCATTGTACTATGCTTGATGCTTGCTTTGAAATTATGGAACATTTAGTTCTGATAGTAGCTTGGGATATATTCGTAATGCTTATTCAGTTGATGACCTCCCACACTTGTAAATTTTCAATAAGACTGGTAAAGTGTTTGTTGATGGCATTCCTATAAATATTCTTAACTTTAGCTTTGTCTCGCTGCCAAAATTTCAATCGTCATTTCTCTTTAATCATTGCGCTGGCCGATTTTTGAGGCAATCTATAAAGATGGTACATTTTTGGTTATCTATTACCTCAAATCTTCTAAGTTTTTGCGCCAAATTCTTGAGCTTTCGTGCGATCGTTCTTCCTGTTTTCCCGTTCTTACTAAATCCTTAAGTTTTTGTAAGAATTATTTCCCTTTCTTCTTTTCTTCATATCGAATCACGGTTTACGTTGTTCTCTTTCTAGATGAGTTTAGAAAGGACTGGAATATACCATACTGGGTAGACTTAGAGTTATCCAGTCCCCCTGTAGATGTTTTTTCTTTATCTTAAGGTCATTGGATCCCTTCCTTATTCATTGTTGAATGTGGCTTCACTTTCCCCCAAATTATTTTTGTCTGGAATTTTTTCAATACTTTGACATTGTACCTACTAGATTAGTCCCAACACTTGGAGAATAATTAATTGTGTCCATATGCATAACCAAATCCATGGGACCCATATCGGGATCCCTGAGATTATGTTCTGTTATAAATGGGTCACCAGTGACGGTACATATTATTCGAAAACTAGGTCTGTTAATAAAGCCCTAGTCATCAATCTGCTTGATTCCAATACGGATTACTTCGATCATGGAGTGATTGCTAAAAATTGGCAATATGTACCTCTTGAAGGGGAAGAAGTATATACTGGACTAAGATAACCTCAAGAGGGTCATGGAATAGGTTATACTAAATATATTTTATACGCTTATGCTGCTGAATTACCTGTTGAAATAGTAACTAACATTGGTTGTTTGTTTTCTTGCAGTTGATAGGAAGAGAAAGTAACCCAAGGAGGGTGATATTAAGCTTGACGGGCTCAATTTTATCGGGGGCCTTCATAAAAAAATTGGTGAAGAGCATACTAGGTCAACTTCATACTAGCTAAAATACAGGAGCTCTATCACCTCCTTTATTGCTCAACCTTATACTATTGCTCCTACCATTGTGCTTGACTTGGAGCATGACCCAGTGTCTACCTCATCAGGCAGTGGTGAACTTATTGTTGTCCCTTTTTCTTCCCTTGAGTCAAACATTCCTCTCTCTGCAATCATGGGCAAAAGAAAATTTCCTAACCTTCTTGGGGATGATGTTGTTGTTGGTACCCACAAGCATGTGGATGGTGAGATAAAAAGAAGGATAATGTGGGGAAGAAGCCCCCAACCCCCAAGGGAGATGAATATATCTTAAAAAGATTGAGAAGAGGTCCTGCTGTAGGTTGAAGAAATTATTGATGCCGACCAACAGAGCTTAGTCGATATGACTTAATCTGGTGTTGGATCCTCTGCATCCATAGGTCCTAGCTTGTCTAGGAAATTGATTAAGTTTGGTAGTCTTCCAAACCACAGGGGTGCTACTTCTTCTATGCTCCGACTTAAAATTTCTGAAAGGGTTTCTCAAAGCCTTGCTATGGTGCGAATTTTTCCTTTGTAATTTTACTTATTTCATACTTTGTACTTTGTCTTAGACATCTTATACTAATTTTCTTTGTTCTTCTTTGCAGTTTCTGGTTGATTTCAACAAGATGCTGGAGAAGTAAAATGCTCTTCGTTTTTCTTCAACTGATGTTGAGGAGGCTTTTGTTGGTCTCAAGAAGTCCTTGATTGACCCCCAACAAGCATTGGCAAATGAAAAGAAGACTTAGGAGAATAAAATAAAAGGATGCTCGGTAGAAGGCTGAAGATAAGGCTGCTGAAGCTCAGAAGTAGGTGGTTAAGCTGACAAAGAGCCTAACTGCTGAGAAGGCCAAAAGGAAGAAGGCCATAGAAAATTCCTTAAATAAGGGATGAGATAAACCTATCATGGTTGCCTCTGCTCAGATTGAGTATGAAAAGGAAAAATATTTCAAGGATGGTTGGTCGGCTACACTGAAGAAAGTCGGCACAATAGAAGACTTCGAACTCTTTCAAAGGCATAAACCTGGATCTCCCTTCAACATGGACGATGAAGTTAAAGATGCTGTTGGTTCTAGGGAGTCATCTTTAGTGGCTGAGTTTTATGTTGATCAGTCTAAAAATGTTGTTGAGTCAGTCCTCCCATCCATCGAGCAAGTCACTCCATCCATCCCTGCTGCCAACCAAGCTGAAGTTGGAACTGACAGAGAGAAGATGTAGATTTGCTCAAAAATTGGACTTTGTATTTTTGCCTTTTTTTTGTTTCTTTTCTTTTATACTTGTAACTTTATCTTATATCAAAAGAAGAATTTTTTTCTTTATACTGTATGTTGTTTCTTTAGCTATTATATCTTCTCCTTTTGTTGATCAATTGTTACTTCATTTTTTTAGTTCATGGCCAAGATGGAACATATTTCTTCCAATGATTCAAATCTACTCAAGCGCTGTAACAGTTTGTTCAAAGCTAGTCATATGACTTTAACTTATGAAGAATTTCCAGACTTGCTTAGTGAGAATGCTACTGATCAAGCCAAGGATGCATATATATACCTCAAGTTTCTTGTTGATCAGGTTGTGGCCAATAACGTTGCTTATTTTGAAATAATTGAAGAAATTCAAGAGGAGCATAATGAGCCCAAGGCTTTGCTTCATGATGACTATGAGGCCAAATAAAAAGCTTTTAGTGGAGCTCGGGGATTTGAGGAAAAATTAGAGAAGCATCTTTTTATCTTTAGGAAGAAGGAATTCCTGCTGAAGTGTGAGGTTGATGAGGCTAGAGCCATTGCCAATTCATTAGAGGAAGAAAATAATAAGTTAATGAGTGAACTAGACTCCTTGAAGGCTCCTTCTATAACTTCTACTGCTAATGAAGGGGTATGATTCTTAGAAACTTAGAATGCTAGGTTAATGGAGGAGGTCGAATTCTTAAAGAAATCCAAAATTTGTAAGGACACAAATTTCCAATTGAGTCCATATATAGTTTTGGCTCAATTTCGGACAAAAACATTTATTCATAGGATAGTATTTATTGTAATATTCTCAAGCCTATGAAGTGTATGTTGAAGACGTAGCGGCAAAGAACTTAAAGCTTCATCAAAATGCCGGTTTGTGTGCCTCGTTTCTATGTCATCAACTAAGGTTCCATGCTCCCAAGGTATGAATGTAATTATATGTATATAGGAGATTGGAACAATATGTATTGGGTGTTAGGTTAATAAAAACTGCATTTTATTTTTCAGAAAGAATCAATTAGAAACTTAAAAATAAGTATATAAAAGTTTCTGGGCCAAAATCGAATTTTACAAACTTTCTGGACGTTCGTTAGAAATGTCGTTCGAACGAGTTTTTTCGTTCGAACCAGATTTCGTTCGAACGAGTTTTGTCGTTCGAACCAGGTTCGTTCGAACGAGTTTGCCAACGACCCTAATCTGGTCAGTCGTTCGATATGTCGTTCGATATGTCGTTCGAACGAGTTTTCGTTCTAACGAGATATCTAACGAGATTCTAACGAGCCCAGGCTGGTCGCTCGTTAGAAGTCTCGTTCGAACGAGACGTCAGGCGGGAACGGTTTTGAGCAGTTTTTGGCAGTTTTTTCCCCACTTCTCCACTTGGTTTTCAACCAACTTTTTCATACTTTATTATGTGCGGGAAACACATTTTCCAAGATAACTTTTCCATCCTAATACATCTCCTAGAGAGAGTTTGAGAGATCATTCCAAAAAGGAAAATGTTCATGTTTTAAGTGTTCTTCAACTTAAAGAAAAATCTTTAAACACTTAGTTTACACCCATTGTTGTTTATTCCAAGTTCCATATATAGATATCAATTGCTTGGAGATTGTTTTGGCACCGGTTTTTCTCTACACCGAATTGAAGAGAAGTTCGTTTCATTTCTACCCATTTAAAGAAAGGCTCCATGTTGGGGTGACGTTGTGCCTAATTGACCGATCGGTGGGAGTCTGAGACCGCGGTGGAGCTCCGTTGGTTATCCGCTAATTTGAGGTCGATACAAGAAGAAGCATCACGGCTTGAGAGGGTTCGAGTTTAGGAAGTAAGTCTTTTGTCTTGTATTTTGTAATACCGTTTTTAGTGGATTTGAGGCTAGGGCCGTCCCGAGGTTTTTTCCCGTTAGTGGGTTTTTCCTCGTATATCGCGGTGTAGTGTGACTATTGATTTTATCTTTCTCTATATCACTTAGAACGCATGCTAGATTATTTTCAAGATAAAATTTGGTTTTAGTAATCACACTAATTTAAATTGGGACTTTAATTTAATATTGGATAAAATTTGGTTTATTCAAGTCACTTGCATTAATATGGTTTCGCCTAACTTTGAATAATTGTTAATGATGACTTAGGCAAATTCTAGGACTTGAATTATGTTTTAATTTGTTTCTTATGTTATTAAAACTCGGCCTTGTTGTTTTGTTGAACCATCTCTTATTATACGCTTCCGCATTTATTCAAAAAGGAAATTATATTTTAATTGGGATAATTACTTTGGTCCTACAAATTGGTATCAGAGCCAAAAACGATAAATTATTTCGTTAAGATCCTTTAATTTTTGGCTAAATATGGATTTTTCCCCATTTTCAAAATTTCCTATTTTTGATGGTTCAAACTACGCGTATTGGAAAGCGCGAATGAAATCGGCACTTAAATCTATCGATGAACGTGTTTGGATGTCTGTTGTTAACGGTTGGACCCCACTAACACATTTAATTGAAAATGTACATGTTCCCAAACCCGTTGATAGATGGACTGAAAATGAGTTTAAGCTAGCAAACTTTAATTCCTGAGGTTTAAATGCCTTGTTTAGCGCTGTCGCACTGGATGAATTCCGACGTATTATGACGTGTGAAACCGCTAAAGAAGCTTGGGATATTTTACAATTAACCCATGAAGGAACTAGTGTTGTTAAAGCTTTCAAAACTCCAAAACCTCACCATTCAATTTGAAACTATCAAAATGGATGAAAAAGAAACTTTTGATAAATTTTATGCTAGACTTTCTGATATTGTCAATTCATCCTTTAACTTGGGAGAGAAAATACCTGACGACCGTGTAGTAAAGAAAATTTTAAGGTCCTTACCCGATAGATTTATTCCAAAGGTGACCGTTTTAAATTATTTACCCACTTTAGCCTCTACGAAATTAGAAGAGCTTGTAGGTGATTTACAAACCTATGAACTAGATATGTTTCCCTCTAAAACTGAAAAGAAAATTGAAAAGAGCGTTGCTTTAAAAGCCCGAAAAGAGGTCAAACAAGTAGTAGAGAGCGATAGTGATAGTGACTCGGAAGACATGGCTTTGTTTGCTCGTAAATTTAGAAAATTTCTTAAATTTAACAAAGATAAAGTTAAAAATGATTTTAAGAAATTTGAATCTTCTAAACATGATAAAAACGAGAAGATTTCTAAAGCCGATAAGATCCCTAAACCAAGTAATGAAAATATTGATAGGGACGAGTCTAATAAATGTTTTGGTTGTGAAGGTTATGGCCATAGGGCTTTTGAGTGCCCCACTAAACTAAGGAAAGAGGGTAAGCGACCCATTTCATATAATGCGACCCTTAGTGATAGTGATAAGGAAGAGAAGCCCGAATCCCCCACTAAGAAAAATTTTGTGGCTTTTATGGCACATGTGAGTGATAATGAGAACTCATCGGATGATGAAATTATAGCACATGCCACTTCCAAGGTCATTGTACATGATTCTCTTATTTTTGATGATAGTGAGAGTGAAGAAGAAGAAGAGAGTGAAAATGAAGAAGAGGTTGATATGAGTGAACTTCAAAATGCTTTTCATGAATTATATAAAGAATCTATTAAATTGAAAAGAGCTAAGAGAGTGTCAAGGTCATTGATGAAAGTGCCTTAATAGAAGACCTTAGGACACATGAGAGGACTCTTCAAGAGAAGCTTAACTATGTAGAAGGCGAGAGAGATAGCCTTAGGGGTTTAATGGAATCCTTGAAAAAGGAGCTTCTTGCTTTTGAAGAGCGAAATGTTTTACTAGAATCTAAAATTTTAGAATTGGAAAATAAATTAAAAGATTCTAGTAATGTCAAATTTGATTTGGAGTGTCGTTAGGGAAAAACTAGATAAAATGTTAGGAACGGTCCAAATTAAAAATGACACTTTTGGTTTAGGCTTCAATTCTTGTAATGATTTTAACCCTAAAGTCAAAACCAATGTTTTAGGAGAATCTTCTAGGAATACATTTAATGATCCCTCCTTAGATAAATCTTTTCGACATGTTCTTACTTGTACACATTGTGGTCGAAAAGGTCATCTTAGGCAATTTTGTTTAAATCTTAAACGAATTCCTAGAAAATCCCATAGTAAAGTAACCACAATAGCTAACGTTCCTACACCCCAAGATAGTAATTCTTCATTAATTTGGGTTAGGAAATCCGACTTGGTTGCCTTACAAAATAGGGATTTTGATTCTCATTTACTTACACATGCCTCCTCCCTTGCTAAATCTAAAGGATAAATGTGTCAGTGTTTGCATACTTTAGCGTTTGTACTTCATGCTATATTCATATGCTAAATGTATGCTTGTTTAGTCATTTTCTAGTCATTGCCTTATTTCATATCACATGCTAGAAATTATGACTTGTTTATCTTTTTGTATTATAATTTGTGTTTGAATTGACTGCATAATATAAAAAGATTTTTGTTTATCATTTGTGTTTTATATATTTCATTTGAGCTTAATGAAAAATACAAATGATTTTTGTTTGTCCTTTTGAGTAAATATTTATTTTTGACTAAAAATGTTAAAAACTCAAAAAGATTTTGTTTTGTGTGTATTTTTGTTTGACACACTTTATGTGGCATATATTTGTGTTTGAATCCTATCGTTTACGCTTCCATGTGGCTAGAAATTTTGATTTAGATTTTCAATCCTTAAAATGTTCTTTACCATGTTTTATATGGAGTAGTTGGATTTTGTATTGTTTAAATGGATTCTATTTCTATATGCCTCTATTCACACATGCACGAGCTCTTTTGAAATATTAAATGTCACATGTTATATTTGATCTTTTTGAGGTGTTCTCCTATCAATCTAGTCATCTACATATCTATGACCTAGGAGGACTAGTGCATGTCAAAATCCGTTGCATGTGAGATTTGTGTGAAAAATGAAAACATGATAAATAAATATATGCACGGGGAAGGGCTCCGAAAGGATGAATAAAATCCTTTGCGATAGTAAGCCACCGTTGATTGGATCTAAAAGAAATACGTGATCCAAAGGCCTAAAAACAGAATATTTGGCATTTAAAAGAAAGCAATTGCCAAGGCCTATGTTTGTTTGATATATTCATTCAAAAACAAAAGAATATATATGCTCATTGAGGGAGAATTGGATGGTATATCAACGGTTTGCACAATGTCCATTTATCCTAGTTGTCTTTAATGTCATGACTCTATTTGGTTTGTAGAATCATCATCATGCTAGGCTTGTATGCATTGTGTATGTTCGTTCATTGAGTTCAATCTTTATATTGTCACATGAGGTTATATTTTACTGTGATGAAGTTTGCAATCAAATGAGACCTCCGTGAACGTTTCTTAAGTGTTTGGGTCTAAATTTAATTGTTGCTAGTTCACACCCCTACACTTCCGTTTCCATATGACACATTTTTGCCATACGAGTGTGCAAACTTATTGTATTTTGTGTCATGTGTGTGTTTATATTTATCTATATATGCACGTACTTATTGGTATATTTATAGTATATATATATATGATATTTGTTTGTCTTTGCCTTGCTTTTATTGCCCATTTGCTTTCATGTCGTTTCACTTTAAGCTTTCACATGCTGTTTATTAGTTCTTTGTCCTTTGCCTATTCCCGAACAAAAAGGGGGAGAATGATGATAGGGGGAGAAATGGTATCTAATCCTATTATTATCGTATCTTCGTTTGGGGGAGATTTATCTTAGGGGGAGACGTCTTTCTAAGTAGGTCATGTGTTTAAAGGGAGAATTAATTTAGGGGGAGTAATTAATTAATTGCATTTAATACTTTGATATTCCCTATGCATTTGATGAGTTTGCTTAAGTGTGCAGGAATTATTCTAAAGCGTCATCTTTCTATGGCAAAGCGTTTGATCCTTGGGTTGAGTCAAGATTGGGCGGGTTATGTTTTGAGTCTAGTAGAGCTTGACGGCCCTTTAGGATTTTTGTTTGGTTTTTGTCTCGGAATAGCCAAAGGGGGAGATTTGTAAGGACACAAATTTCCAATTGAGTCCATATATAGTTTTGGCTCAATTCCGGACAAAAACATTTATTCATAGGATAGTATTTATTGTAATATTCTCAAGACTATGAAGTGTATGTTGAAGACGTAGCGGCAAAGAAATTAAAGCTTCATCAAAATGCCGGTTTGTGTGCCTCGTTTCTACGTCATCAACTAAGGTTTCATGCTCCCAAGGTATGAATGTAATTATATGTATATAGGATCTTGGAACAATATGTATTGGGTGTTAGGTTAATAAAAACTGCATTTTATTTATCAGAAAGAATCAATTAGAAACTTAAAAATAAGTATATAAAAGTTTATAAAAGTTTCTGGGCCAAAATTGAATTTTACAAACTTTCTGGACGTTCGTTAGAAATGTCGTTCGAACGAGTTTTTTCGTTCGAACCAGATTTCGTTCGAACGAGTTTTGTCGTTCGAACCAGGTTCGTTCGAACGAGTTTGCCAACGACCCTAATCTGGTCAGTCGTTCGATATGTCGTTCGATATGTCGTTCGAACGAGTTTTCGTTCTAACGAGATATCTAACGAGATTCTAACGAGCCCAGGCTGGTCGCTCGTTAGAAGTCTCGTTCGAACGAGAGTCAAGTTCGTTCGAACGAGACGTCAGGCGGGAACGTTTTGAGTAGTTTTTGGCAGTTTTTTCCCCACTTCTCCACTTGGTTTTCAACCAACTTTTTCATACTTTATTATGTGCGGGAAACACATTTTCCAAGATAACTTTTCCATCCTAATACATCTCCTAGAGAGAGTTTGAGAGATCATTCCAAAAAGGAAAATGTTCATGTTTTAAGTGTTCTTCAACTTAAAGAAAAATCTTTAAACACTTAGTTTACACCCATTGTTGTTTATTCCAAGTTCCATATATAGATATCAATTGCTTGGAGATTGTTTTGGCACCGGTTTTTCTCTACACCGAATTGAAGAGAAGTTCGTTTCATTTCTACCCATTTGGAGAAAGGCTCCATGTTGGGGTGATGGTGTGCCTAATTGCCCGATCAATGGGAGTCCGAGACCGCGGTGGAGCTCCGTTGGTTATCCGCTAATTTGAGGTCGATACAAGAAGAAGCATCACGACTTGAGAGGGTTCGAGTTTAGGAAGTAAGTCTTTTGTCTTGTATTTTGTAATACCGTTTTTAGTGGATTTGAGGCTAGGGCCGTCCCGAGGTTTTTTCCCGTTAGTGGGTTTTTCCTCGTATATCGCGGTGTAGTGTGACTATTGATTTTATCTTGCTCTATATCACTTAGAACGCATGCTAGATTATTTTCAAGATAAAATTTGGTTTTAGTAATCACACTAATTTAAATTGGGACTTTAATTTAATATTGGATAAAATTTGGTTTATTCAAGTCACTTGCATTAATATGGTTTCGCCTAACTTTGAATAATTGTTAATGATGACTTAGGCAAATTCTAGGACTTGAATTATGTTTTAATTTGTTTCTTATGTTATTAAAACTCGGCCTTGTTGTTTTGTTGAACCATCTCTTATTATACGCTTCCGCATTTATTCAAAAAGGAAATTATATTTTAATTGGGACAATTACTTTGGTCCTACAAAATTGCTTCTACTTCCCGACCAAGATGTAGATTTAGCCAACCTACAATTGATGAGTCCAGAACTCAATAAACGCTTGCCAATCAGAACTTAGCCATTGTTGAGATGTCTTAAAAGATCCAAACTCAGTACGAGCAACTTTCTACCCTGTCTTCTCAATTACAAATTAAGGATGGAATGGTTAAGAAACTGCAATACCAGGTTAAAAGATTAACCTTCCAGTTTTAGAAGTAAACCAGATAAGTTTGGATAGAGGGGCAAAATGAAGCCCTTGGGCGATTCGATCATCATTTTAGTCAATCTTAGCGTGAAGGCTATAAATAGGGTTGGACCAATTGCCTAACAGTTATGAAGGTTGAACATGATAGCAAGCTATGGTAATGGGATGTTACTGGGTTATTGGACTGTGACAAATGTCGCTTCAAGTTTGACGTTAGCTGGATCCTTTTAAAAACCATTCCTCAATGCTTGATCTCTAAATATTTAGGGGATTATGTCCCGCGCGATGAGCTGGAAATAGTTTGGCCCACTCATTTATTGAATACTCCGAGCAACGATAATAGGAGAAAGCTTCATGATTTTAACTTTATCAACTCTCCATACACATTGGATGATCCTCCAGCAGGCATGGAACCAGCCCCGAGCTCCTCAAAAGCTGAAGGAAAGAGTCCAGTAGAATAATATCGCTCATAGTTTGTTCATGTATTTCATTTGTACACAATATTTACATGTAATCATCATTAATATAAATGAAATGCAATTTATTTACTTATCTTGTTAATTTATGGATGCCTGAATGACTTTGTTATTTCATTAGTTCGACTGATACACTTATGCATTTTCATAAATTTAATATCAGTTACCAATGAGATTATCATAGGTTCTACTAATATACTTAGATTTCTAAGTTTAATACCAGTTACCATTGATGTGGCCACAGGTTTCACTAGTGCACCTAGATTAAAATCCAAGTTTAGTATTAGTCACCCATGGTATTGCCATAGGTTCTACTAATGCACCTACATTTTTATGTTTAACATTAATTACCAGTGTTGACCAAGCGTATGTGGAATATGTGTCTACATTCCTATTTAGGAATCTTCACAATGTTCTAACTCCATTTTTATCAGTTTGGATAAGACTTGCTGATTTTTATACATAGTTTTATCCCTAATTTGTCTTGACTAAGTACTGAGGACTTGAAATCCGACTTTGACTTGGGTTTGTGTTTTGCAGATCAAGTATTGCCTTTTTTATGAGAGCCAATCAATTACGAAATTCATCACCTAGTAAGTAGTAGGGGATGCATATCACCAATATTCCCCCAAAAAATAAAAATAAATGGAAAAATCAACTTTTTATTGATACTGAATCAAATTGATTACAAACGATCTTGCTTGCTACATTACTGGTAGTAATTCTTAAGATGCTCGGCATTTCTTGAATTTTTTAATTCTTCCACCTCCAAAGTTTCAATTCGATAAGTTCCTGGTCGAATAACTGGTGAGACATAGTAAGGCCCATGCCAATTGTGTTCAAGCTTGTTGGTATTCAGAATCACCTTTTTAAGTACGTAATCCCCCTCTTTTAATTTGATAGTCTTCACCCTCTTGTTATAGAAACGTGTTGTTTGTTGTTGATAGGCAGCATTCCTCAAGTTGTATTTTCTCGCACCTCTTCCAACATGTCAAGGTCTAGCCTTCGCATCAAATCACTGACGAGAGAATACAAATTTAATACTCTATGAGTTGGCAAACCTATCTCAGCTGGTATCACTGCTCCAGTTCCAAATGTTAGCATATATGGTGTTTCCCCTGTTGCAACCTTAAGATTTGTTCGGAAGTCCCATAAGACTAAGTAAAATTCATTCATCCAGTTTTCCTTTTCCTCATAAAGCCTCTTTTTAACCCATTGAGCAAGGTCCTGTTTGTCATCTCAGTCTGCCCATTGCTTTGTGGATGACCTGGAGCAGAATGTAACTTCTGGATCTTAGATTGGGCATAATATGTTGCGAACTCCTCATTGTCGAACTGGGTACAATGGTCAGTAATGAAGGCATATGGCAAACCATATCTACAAATGATGTTTTTCTAGACGAGCAGGTACACCTTCTTATAGGGCATATCGACTGATGATTCTGCTTTACCCATTTGGTGAAATAATCAACAGCTACGACCAAGTACTTGAATCTTCCTCGGGTGGCCGGTAATGGCCCGACCAAGTCTTTTCCCCAAATAGAAAATGGTCAAGGTGAATTAATGGGAGTCAAAGCTACATGTGGGGTTTTTCAAATATTGGAGAACTTCTGGCACTTTTCCCACTTCTTTACAAAAGTTATACAATTTTCCCTCTTGGTTGGCCACTAATACCCTTAAGTATTCATTCGTTGTAGTAATGATCTTCCTGCCACATGAGCTCCACGAGATCCCTCATGAACTTCTTCATGTTTTTTTTAAAGAATTATATGTATTGGAAGAGAATTTATATGTTGTAGGGAGAATCCATGTAGTCTGAAATCTTAATCATATGTAGAGGATTACCCACAAACTTATAATGATATTTGGGAAGAAAATCTAGATTATAATAGAGATTCTTGAAGATTCATGCATATTTAGGCTTTATAAAGAAATCGGGAAGTAAAACCCTTTTTGATTGATTCATTGAGGATTTATTTATGTTGTTACATTAGAACTTGTTTATGTATATTGCTAATACATTTAGATTACTTGGTTGGGAGTCTAGGATGAAATTGTAGAGGTTTTGAGATTGAACCCGTAGCTATCGTAAGGAAATCTGGGTTGAGACCTGAAGGGTCGATCGATCGACCTATGAATATCGATCGATCGACTCATGCTGATTTTTGGAAATTTTCCTCTTCTTTAATGATGATGTAGCACCGCTTCAAAGGAACTTTGCATGTGATGAGATTATTATAATAGGACTTATGAGGGACCAGTATGGTTGTGATTTAGGTCCGGATAATATGGATTAATACGAGACTTACCCGTAATGTCACGAGGGCTATAGAATAATAAAAATGTGTTTGTATGTGCGATACGTTAGGTTGAGTAAGCATGATTGATGACGTAGGCAAATAGGATCGAATGTGTTAACCTACTGACATTATGGTTATAGAAATGATACACTTCGGGGGTAGAGAAGTGATTGGTAACGTGTGGTAAATGAGAAAAAGGTAAGCTAATAATACGTAGGTTTTGAGAGTGAGCACCACATATGGTTAGTATATAAATATTATGGGTCGTGAGGGTACCTATATGAATTATGGAAATACATAATTGTGTGTATGTATTCTTGTTATATTATTATGCATAGTTAATCATACCCGCGCTACTTGCTATCACAGAGGTTTCTGCGCCGGGACAGTCTTATCTCGATGTGACCATTATGGGGGATATTGACTTGTACCCTAGAACATAGTTGTGACAACCCGTATATAATTATGATAAATTATATTTAAATTATACTTATCTTATGTGATATTAATAATGTGTTATTATTATATCTAATGTTAAGTGATTATGGTTAGTATAATTCTACTTTCATAAATCATGAAATGTTGAATTATTTACGAACACAAGATTTGGTTATTTTCGATAGAAATGTTCCTGTTTAAGACTAGTTTTGACCCTTGTAACATTACAATTGACTTGAGGTGAAAACTACATAGTTGTATACATGTGAGTTAGGGTTGTAACACAACAAACGATGCATCAAACGGATGTTCGAGTAAGAAGTTAGGTCGAAATTACGAGAAGGGGAAAATCTGTCAATTCCCTTAATTGGTAAATTGTCTTTTATTAAACCAAATGTTTTAATTTGATTGGATGGATTGGGAGGCAGCCTTGGCCGACTTAAAACTCTTACTTAACCTTATTTCTTCAGCAAATAATTCCCTAGGTTCAGTTTGAGGTGTTATTAGCTTGGGGAAAGAGAGGTAGAAGTTAAGGAAGAAAGGGTTACAAGGAAAATCTAGGAAAACAATTCCAAGAAAATCCTTAAGGTGTTTCCAAGGTAATATTATGTGTTAATATTGTTTTAATCTTCTATTATACTTATTTCAAAGTATATAAATCTTTAAGTATTGATCCAAATTCCACCCTCCTTTGTGATAATATGTATTGGTTCATATGTGAGATAAGTGGTGTTATAGGTCATATTGCTTTGTATTGAAATCTTTGGTATTAAAACTTTCATATCTCTTTGTGTGCTTACTGGAATTCAGAAATTCCAATTGTATATGAACATAGACTCATCTATTCATATCATATCCGAAAATTAGAATTTAACTCCTTATGGATAGGCTTTAGTGATGGTTGCAAGTTGGTATATAGTTGCTGTTTGTATATTTCATTTCGGTATGCCCTGAGTTTGGTCAAGCTTTTGAGATATCAAATGAAGTCCAAATATTATGAAACTTCAATTATGTACTATTAAGTATGTCTACTTAAAGTGTGTTGAAAATCATGGAAAGTTATTCTGTATAAAAATTATGAAAATTCTCGGAAGTCGAAGGAACAATAGAGGAGTTTGTAGGGCTGATTTCTTATGTCGTAAAGAAATAGTCATAACTTGCACTAGGGAGCTTGGAAAATTACACCGTCACTTGTGCTGGAAAGTATATTCATATATATTTTCATATTGATAAGTTTGGACACCTGTATGTGTGCAATTAATGAATATGGGAAGGTTAAGTATGGAGGACAATAATTTCAGGCCATACTGAATATCCCATGAAAGAATATTTTTATCTGCTCCTTCCCAAGGGTATTTTGAGTACATGTTTCATGAGTATATATATTCAGAAGTATACTTTTATGTTTACTTGAGTTTAGTTATAAATTCTTAACGAGGTAGTTTCTAGGGTTGAATGCTCATGACCTTATCAACATATATACCATCATTTCGTCTTCACATATGTTTCATGGAATATGACTTGAGTATAATCATATTGTGGTTGTGTACTCATTTAAAGTTATATAATTATATTAAGATAATACTTATGATTGATCATTATTACTGATTTAGTTGGATTAACAGGTGTAAGGGCAAATCAACCAAGTTCAGCTCCACCAGAGGGAAACGGGAATACATAGTTGACAACCCAATGTGAGTGTACTTACTGAGTTGATTTTGGATATGATGTATATGTATTATATGTTGAGATGATATGGCTTATTTAAAAGTCATGAGATGTTGAAATGTTATGGCTTATTTAAAATCCAAGAGATGTTGAGATGTTATGGCTTTATAAAAGTCAGGATATGTTGAGTTGCTATGCAATTCCGGAGATGTTAGGTTTTTAAAACCTATGGATATGATTATTGCCTACGGGCAGGAGATGTGGGGTTTATTAACTCCGGATATGTATATGGCCTAATTTGGCACATAGATGTATATATTAATATTTTGAGATTTTAATATAGTACTTTTACTATATAAAGATGTAGTACATTCACTGAGTTTTTAAACTCATGGTTTTATATGTTTATATTTTCAGGTTTTCCAGCAGTCACTGCCAGGTCTAGGAGGTTGAGTACAACGAAGTAGGGTCTTGTTAGTTTGTTTTATACACTGCACTAGTTGTAATTAATTTAAATGATATGTGAGTTCTGTTGAAATTATGTCTCCTTAAAACGATTGGATTTTTTTAATATTTCGCATTTTAACCTTGAAGTTGTTTCAATATGTATTAGCTAAATAATAAATAAATTATAATTGTGGTTTGTAAACTATTTAGTTAATTATATCCTAATGGGGTTAGGGGGTGACAACTTGGTATCAGAGCTTTAGGTTTGTATATTCTAGGGTTAGAGAGTCTAGATATGGCAGTGGCAGAAATAACGTCGTGTGGGTGATTTATATTAATTTGTGAGAAATACTAACCATTATGTTAGAAATAAATGTTGTATTCTTGTTTCTATAATTGCGGTTTATGACATATTGTAAGCTATGGAAGGAGCAAATGTTCATGAGAGGGTGGATGAGGAGTCTCCAAATACAGTAAACCAACAAAATCCAAATAATGTAGAGGAGGCTCCTGAACAACTTACAGATATGCAGAAAATGGACCGTGCCATGACTTTAATGGAAGAACAACAAAACATGTTTATGATGCAAATAGCAGAACAACAAGCCAAGTACTTGGAGGATCAGACTTTGGAAAGAAGAGAAAGGGAAATACAACTAGAGGAGAAGAATACTCTGTACCAGAAGTTTATCAAATTGAACCCCCCAGCATTCTCAGGTTCTGTAGATCCTTTAGAAGTTGAGGCTTGGGTCAGAGACACAGAAACTTTCTTTGGGGTGATGAATGTACCTGGCACACAGAAGGTAATTTTGGCTACTTTCATGTTAAAGGGCGAAGCTAAATATTAGTGGGAGTCTTCCAAACATTTATTGCTTACTCCGGAGGGAGGTGAGGTAATTAATTGGGATTCCTTTATTAAAGTCTTATATGAAAAGTATTTTCCTCGCATGTATCGGAACCAAAAAGAGAGAGAATTTTTATCATTGACTCAGGGGAATATGTCGGTCAGGGAGTATGAAACTAAATTTATATCTTTGTCTCGATTTTCATTACGTTTCTTACACAATGAGGAGGATAAATGCACCAGATTTCAGGATGGGTTGAATTTAGTTATCAAGTCTAGACTCACTGCACTTGAAATGGTAGATTATGCTTCTTTAGTTAACAAAGCTATGATGGTTGAAGGAGATGTTAATGATGTAATAAAGAATAGGGAACAAAGGGGAAAGAGGAGCAGGTTTGATCCATCTCAGCAAAAGGAAGGCAATGTAGAATACTCAAAACAAGGGAGTCAAAGATTTCAGTGTGGTAGAGGGACTGGAAATTATGTTCAGAATAGGACACCAAGTAGTTTTAGGGGTGCAGGATCGATGGGCCAACTGAATAGATAGCAGGAGAATGACAATAGGTAGTCCAATCCTGTTACATGCTATTTTTGCAAAGCTGAGGGCCATATCAGTTCAGATTGTCCCAAGTTAAAGGGGGTAGAGTGTTATCACTGCCACCAAATTGGTCATACCAAAAAGAACTGTCCTATGCTACTAGGAGGGATTGAATCACCCACTACTAGTCGAGGCTCATCACCTGGAGGCACAGGGAGTGGAGGAGGTAGAGGACAAGCTAGTGGATCCAGGGCTCCGGGAAGGATATTTTCTATGACTTTACAGGATGCTCAGGATACTCCAGAGGTGGTGACAGGTACATTTTCTATCATGAACAAACATGCTTACGTGCTTATTGATCGAGGTTCTACTCATTCCTTTGTAGCACTATCATTTACCATGCATTTGGGTAGACCATGTTCTTATCTAGATTGTGGTTTATATATTTCTACACCTATGGGGGATGTGATGTTAGTGGATCTTGTGTATAAAAATTGTGTATTGTATATGGGGGAGAGGGAGTGGACCATTGATTTAATTCCCCTAAATATTCGAGATTTTGATATTATCTTGGGTATGGACTGGCTATCTTCCTACCATGCATCAATTGACTATTTTCGTAAGGAGGTTACATTTAATATGCCGGGGGAGGAAGAATTCAAATTTACTGGGGAAAGAAATGTGGTTCCGAACTGTCTTATTTCAGCCCTTCGGGCAAAAAAATTGTTAAATAAGGGTTGTCAAGTCTTTTTAGCATATATTGTGGATACAGACATGGAATTGCAAAAATTAGAAGATATCCCAGTCATTAAGGATTTTACAGATGTGTTCCCAGATGAATTACCAGGATTGCCACCTAACAGAGAGGTAGAGTTTACTATCGATTTAGTGCCTAGTACAACTCCAATTTCAATTTCTCCATATAGAATGGCACCTGTGGAACTAAAGGAGTTAAAGGTTCAACTGCAAGATTTGCTAGATAGAGGTTTTATTCGACCCAGTGTATCACCATGGGGCGTTCCAGTATTATTTGTGAAGAAGAAAGATGGAACCATGCGACTCTGCATTGATTATCGACAGTTGAACAAGGTGACTATTCGAAATAAATATCCATTGCCTCGTATTGATGATTTGTTTGATCAATTACAGGGTGCTAAAGTGTTTTCAAAAATTGATTTGAGATCGGGTTATCATCAATTAAGAGTGAGAGATTGTGACATTTCTAAGACAACTTTTCGTTCTCGCTATGGTCATTATGAATTTTTGGTAATGCCAGTTGGGTTAACAAATTCTCCTGCGATGTTTATGAATTTAATGAATCGAGTATTTCATCCTTTCATAGATTCGTTCGAGATTGTCTTTATCGATGATGTTTTGTTATACTCACCTAGCCAAGAGGAACATGAGAAGCATCTAAGAGTTGTATTACAAGTTTTGCGAGATAGTCAATTATTTGCGAAGTTTAGCAAATGTGAGTTTTGGTTAAATCAGGTAGTATTCTAGGGCATGTTGTTTCGGGAGATGGAATTTATATTGACCCTAAGAAGGTAGAGGCAATTATGCAATGGGAAAGACCGAGGATTGTAACGGAGATAAGGAGTTTCCTAGGATTGGCTGGATATTATAGAAGATTCATAAAGGGATTTTCATCTATAGCCTTGCCGTTGACTAAATTGACCCGAAAGGAAGTGAAATTTGTGTGGAGTGATGAATGTCAGCACAGCTTTGAAAAGTTGAAAAATAGGCTAGTATCAGCTCCAGTTCTCACTGTTCCATCCAGTGGAGAAGGTTTTATGATTTATACTGACGCTTCACATCAAGGTCTGGGTTGTGTTTTCATGCAACATGGAAAGGTAATTTCTTATGCATCTAGACAGTTAAAGACGCATGAACGTAATTATCCTACGCACGATTTAGAACTTGCGGCTATTGTTTTTGCCTTGAAATTATGGAGACATCATTTGTATGGAGAGACGTGTGAAATTTTCATTGACCATCAAAGTTTGAAGTATTTATTTACACAGAGAGACCTGAATTTGAGACAAAGACGTTGGATGGAGTTAATTAAAGATTATGATTGTACCATTCACCATCATCCCGGGAGGGACAATGTTGTTGCAGATGGTCTGAGTCAAAAGTCATTGGGGAGGTTATCTTGTATTCAATGTGCACGGGTTGGCAATATTATGGAATTAAGACTGATGGGAGTTGAGTTGAACATATCTAAAACGGGGGCGTTATTTGCACACGTTACAGTAAGACCTTTACTGGCAGAACGCATACGAAATTTGCAAGTCAGTGATCCATTATTTGAAAAGAAGAAATGGGAAATCCTGGATGATAAAGAGAGTGATTTGAAATTAAGAAGGATGAATCGTTGTGTTATAAAAATAGAATTTGTGTACCGAATTATCCGTCCTTAAAGAAGGATATATTGGACGAGGCACATAATTCTATTTACTCTATGCATCCTGGGGGTACCAAAATGTACAAGGATTTGAAAGAGTATTACTGGTGGAATAATATGAAACGTGAGATTGTCGAATTTGTAGCTAAATGTTTAGTATGTAAACAAGTGAAAGCGGAGCATCAGAAGCCGGCAGGATTATTGCAGTCATTGCCTATTCCGGAATGGAAGTGGGAGCATATAACGATGGATTTTGTTGTAGGATTTCCACGATCACCAAAGGGGCATGATTCTATTTGGGTGATTGTAGATCGATTGACAAAGTCAGCTCATTTTCTTCCAGTTAAGACGACCTACACTGTTGACAAATATGCATGTATGTACGTTGATGAGGTTATCCATTTACATGGAGCACCAGTGTCAATAGTATCAGATAGAGATCTAACTTTCACTTCTAAGTTTTGGCCTCATTTACAGAATTCCCTGGGCACAAGTTTGAAGTTCAGTACTGCATTTCATCCACAAACCGATGTGCAATCAGAAAGAACAATTCAAATATTAGAAGACATGTTACGAGCCTGTGTATTTGACTTCAAAGGTAGTTGGGATGATCATTTTCCATTGATGGAATTTGCGTATAATAATAGTTATCAGTCCACCATTGGTATGGCTCCTTATGAAGCTTTATATGGGAGGATATGTAGAACACCATTATGTTGGGATGAAGTGGGTGAAAGGAAACTTTTGGGTCCTGAATTGATAGATATGACAACTGAGAAGATCAAAATAATTCGGGAACGGATAAAGATAGCGCAAAGCAGGCAGAAATTTTATGCAGATAAAAGGAAGTATCCATTGGAATTTCATAAGGGAGATTTTATATTCCTACATATTTCACCGTGGAAAGGCATTATGAGATTTGGAAAGAAGGGGAAACTAAGTCCAAGATACATTGGACCATATGAAGTGTTGGAAAGAATTGGGACCCTGGCATATAGATTGAAATTACCTCCAGAGTTATCTCATTTTCATGATGTGTTCCACGTATCGATGCTTCATAAGTATTTGGAAGATCCATCTCATCAACTGAAAACCCAACCTATTGAACTGAAAGAAGACTTGTCGTACATCGAGGAACCGGTGGAAATTCTTAATCGTAAGGAGCAAGTATTGAGGAATAAAGTTATTCCCTTAGTAAAAGTTATGTGGATGAGCCATGGAATTAAAGAATCAACTTGGGAAATGGAGGATAGCATGAAAAAACAGTATCCCCATTTGTTTGGTAAGTGACATTCGTATTAAATTTCGGGGACGAAATTTTCTGGGGGGGAGGTTGTGACAACCCGTATATAATTATGATAAATTATATTTAAATTATACTTATCTTTTGTGATATGAATAATGTGTTATTAGTATATCTAATGTTAAGTGATTATGGTTAGTATAATTCTACTTTCATAAATCATGAAATGTCGAATTATTTACGAACACAAGTATTGGTTATTTTCGATAGAAATGTTCCTGTTTAAGACTAGTTTTGACCCTTTAACATTACAATTGACTTGAGGTGAAAACTACATAGTTGTATACATGTGAGTTAGGGTTGTAACACAACAAACGGTGCATCAAACGGATGTTCGAGTAAGAAGTTAGGGCGAAATTGCGAGAAGGGGCAAATCTGTCAATTCCCTTAAGTGGTAAATTGTCTTTTATTAAACCAAATGTTTTAATTTGATTGGATGGATTGGGAGGCAGCCTTGGCCGACTTAAAACTCTCCCTTAACTTTATTTCTTAATCAAATAAGTCCCTAAGTTCACTTTGAGGTATTATTAGCTTGGGGAAAGAGAGGTAGAAGTTAAGGAAGAAAGGGTTACAAGGAAAATCTAGGAAAACAATTCCAAGAAAATCCTTAAGGTGTTTCCAAGGTAATATTATGTGTTAATATTGTTTTAATCTTCTATTATACTTATTTCAAAGTATATAAATCGTAAAGTACTGATCCAAATTCCATCCTCCTTTGTGATAATATGTATTGGTTCATATGTGAGATAAGTGGTGTTATATGTCATATTGCTTTGTATTGAAACCCTTGGTATGCAAACTTTCGTATATCTTTGTGTGCTTACTTCAATTCATAAATTCCAATTGGATATGAAAATAGACTCATATATTCATATCATATACGAAAATTATAATTTAACTCCTTATGGTTAGGCTTTAGTGATGGTTGCAAGTTGGTATATAGTTGATGTTTGTATATTTTATTTCGGTATGCCCTGAGTTTGGTCAAGCTTTTGAAATAGAAAATGAAGTCCAAATATTATGAAACTTTAATTATGTACTATTCAGTATGTCTACTGAAATTTTGTTGAAAATCATGGAAAGTTATGCTGTAAAAAAATTATGAAAATTCTTGGAAGTCGAAGGAACAATAGAGGAGTTTGTAGGGCTGATTTCTTGTGTCGTAAAGAAATAGTCATAAATTGCACTAGGGAGCTTGGAAAATTACACCGTCACTTGTGCTGAAAAGTATATTCATATATGTTTTCAGATTGATAAGTTTGGACACCTGTATATGTGCAATTAATGAATATGGGAAGGTTAAGTATGGATGACAATAATTTCAGGCCATACTGAATATGCCATGAAAGAATATTTTTATCTGCTCCTTCCCAAGGGTATTTTGAGTACATGTTTCATGAGTATATATATTCAAAAGTATACTTTTATGTTTACTTGAGTTTAGTTATAAATTCTTTACGAGATAGTTTCTAGGGTTGAATGTTCATGACCTTATCAACATATATACCATCGTTTCGTCTTTACATATGTTTCATGGAATATGACTTGAGTAGAATCATATTGTGGTTGTGTACTCATTTAAAGTTACATAATTATATTAAGATAATACTTATGATTGAGCTTTAGTACTGATTTAGTTGGATTAACGGGTGTAAGGGCAAATCAACCAAGTTCAGCTCCACCAGAGGGAAACGGGAATACATAGTTGACAACCCAATGTGAGTGTACTTACTGAGTTGATTTTGGATATGATGTATATGTATTATATGTTGAGATGATATGGATTATTTAAAAGTCATGAGATGTTGAGATGTTATGGCTTTATAAAAGTCAGGATATGTTGAGTTGCTATGCAATTCAGGAGATGTTAGGTTTTTAAAACCTATGGATATGATTATTGCCTACGAGCAGGAGATGTGGGGTTTATTAACTCCGGATATGTATATGGCCTAGTTTGTCACATAGATGTATATATTAATATGTTGAGATGTTAATATAGTACTTTTACTATATAGAGATGTAGTACATTCACTGAGTTTTTAAACTCATGGTTTTATATGTTTATATTTTCAGGTTTTCCAGCAGTCACTGCCAGTTCTAGGAGGTTGAGTACATAGAAGTAGGGTCTTGTTAGTTTGTTTTATACACTACACGAGTTGTAATTAAGTTAAATGATATGTGAGTTCTGTTGAAATTATGTCTCCTTAAAACGATTGGATTTTTTTAATATTCCGCATTTTAACCTTGAAGGCTTTTCAATATGTATCACCTAAATAATAAATAAATTATAATTGTGGTTTGTAAACTATTTAGTTAATTATATCCTAATGGGGTTAGGGGGTGACAATATTATTCCTTGGTACATGCTATCTAAGAATGATAGTCAGATGATCCTAAGAGATGGGAGGGTATGTGCTGACCTATTAGTGACTTGGAACTATGCTTCGCCTCCAATATGTGTATTTTGTGTTAATACAGTTCGAGAGTGAGTCCGAACTAGTATTTCCCTCATTTGTACGAGAGGTACAGGGATTTGATAGCAGAGTATTACAGCGCCATAGATTTTATGTGGGGTGCCGATTAGTATATATATTGTATGAGTTATTAATATATATACATATACCTGGAATTCTTCTACAGTGTGTGTAAGTAGATAATTATTGAATAAATGCTCCTAGTCATAGTAAATGCTTAAGATTTCATAGCAGTATTGAGATATACATAATTGACTTAAATAATCCTTAATGAGATGTTATTTTAATGAATCATAGACATACGGCCTCGCGAATCAGAATTTATGGGAGGAGAATTGGGTTAGACTTATGAGTCATTTTAGTAGTACGATAGGCGTGCACACTAGATGAGAGGTGAGAATTCTCAATAGAGTGTCGAGTGCTAACATGTATGTAATATCAACTGGTAAACATTTTAACTACTTGCTAAACTATTTTTAAAGTTTTTTTACATCCGGGCTCTAGCCCATTTCCTGTCATTTTTCTCTCTCTCTTGTATATATATATATATATATATATATATATATAGGTGCCAAGCCACAGGGGCGTCAGGCTTGGATCTTTGGACTGTTGACGTGCAGTAGCTAGTGTGGGAGTTGCAGGTCTTTGCAGTAGACGACTTCATCCTTGTCTTCTCTGTCTTTCTTTTAGTTCTCACTAGATAGGTTATGTGTCGCCCATTTCTAGTTTTTATCTAGTCCAGACATTTGTACTCTTTATTCATGTTAGTATTCAGTTTAGTTGAGATTATTCTATTTATTTCCTTGTCCTGCGTTTTGGGATATTTTAATTAAATTGATTTATCTAGTATGTTCTTTCATTTGGATGGTTTTGTTTTAATACTATCATTTGTATTCGTGAAAATGGTTTCATAGTTAATAATAACAATCGAACTTAATTTGTAAAATTAAATGTTTTGACACTTGGCTTAATTATTTAGTAGGTGATTAATAAAGAAAATTATTTTAGGACAATGATGCTAAGAATGAACCAACTGGACACATTGAGTTAATTTAATAAAGGACTGATCACCCGGTATTTAATTAGGTGGGGTGTCACAAGTGGTATCAAAGATTCAGGTTCTAGTTTCCTTTAGGATCTGTACGACTTATTATGCTTCCAGCGTAGTTTTCTTTTAAGGCATCCCAACATATGAATCCTTATTTCCTAGCACATACCATAGTGGTGTACACTGATATGACTCTTCGACAAGCTCTATATAAATCGGAGAAGTCTAGGAGATCGATGTATTGGGCAGTAAAATTAGGGGAGTACGATATTGTGTATAAGCCAAGGTCATTATTAAAGGTCCAAGCTGTGGAAGACTTCATTACATAATTCACTTATCTGGAGGTTCCCGAGCAACAAAGAGTTCAATCAGAGAAAACAAGGGAAAGCTCAATCGGAGTCATCAATGACCAACAATCTAAGCAGACCCTAACACGGGATAGTTCAGAAGAAGTTACTATCGACCTACTGGAATAATAAACCAGGATGTAAGAGGTAGCTCAAAGATATGATGAGAAAAAAAAGGTATTCCACTATAAGACATTGTCAGACCAAGGCTTTGACAACAACAACCCAATATGGAATTTATATGTGGATGGTTCTTCGTGTGCGACAGGAAGTGGAGAAGGTATTATACTCAATATCCCTGACGGGATTAATATTGAGTACGCTCTTAGATTCCAGTTCCAGGCTTCAAATAATGAAGGAGAGTATGAAGCGTTAATTGTGGGATTAAGTTTGGCTCAAATACTAAATGCCGAGCAAGTTTTGGCACACAGTGATTCTCAATTGGTGGTAAATCAGATCTTAAGTTTGTATAAAGCCAAAGGTGAATTTATGAAAAGGTACCTCACCAAAGCTATGGAGGTAGTATCCAAATTGCTCGCTATTCGAATGAGCAGAATTCTAAGATTGGCTAATGCCCGAGCATATGCACTTGCTCGACTTGCATCAACAACCAGGATAGAACTTAAGAGGACAATTTCCATTGAGATTCTAACTGGTCGGAGTATCGATGACGTTTTCATGATTAATTTTATTACACTAAATAAGGGAGCTTCCTAGATAGATCCCACCAGAGCTTACTTTGAAGAAGGAATTTTGCCAGCAGATGCAGTGGAGGCTAAAAATCCTAAGTATAAGGCAACAAGATACATGTTAGACAAAGGAGTTCTGTACTGAAGAGGGTTAACAGTTACTTTGCAGCGCTGTGTACACCCAACGGAGGTTAGAGATTAGTAGACTGGTTTCTACACTCCATTATCTTATCGTATCAAAGCAGAACTTACGACGAACTCAGAAACGGTTAAGTACAAATATAATTTTTCTCTCAAAACTGGTTGGGAGAGCAATGGAGGTGATCTCGGGTATTTCTTTAACTCCTGAAAGACTTTCTCTCACTCGTCGTTCCATTCAAAGGTCTTACACAACACTATAAATAATGGTAAACTTTTGTCAGTTGTTCGGGACACAAATCTGTTCAAAGCGACTACTCGCCCAGTGAGCCTTTGGACATCCTTCTTGCAAGTCGGGGATTGTATTTCAATCAACGCCTTTATTTTGTTAGGATTGTCTTCAAATCCCCTCTTATTTACTATGTACCCAAGGAATATTTCTTGTTTCACACCAAACACGCATTTGGTCGAATTTAGCTTCATCTAGTGCTTTTCTAACTGATAAAAGGTTTGGCTAAGGTCGACAATGTGGTATGTGGCTTTTTTACTCTTTGTTAGAATATCATCCATATAGACCTCCATGTTCTTGCCTATTTGATCTTCAAAGACCTTGTTTACCAATCTCTGTTAGGTAGCACCTGCATTTTTTAAACCAAATGGCATGACATTATAACAGTAAGTTCCTCAGGGAGTAATTAAAGAGGTACTTTCCCTATCTTCAGGTTTCATTTTAATGTGGTTATAACCAGAAAAGGCATCCATAAAGCTCAATAGCTCATGTCCTGACGTAGCATCCACAAGCTGGTCAATCCTAGGTAAAAGAAAATGATCCTTCGGACAGGCTTTATTCAAATCAGTGAAGTCCACACACATTCTCCACTTGTTAACAACGTTGGCCAACTAATCTGGATATTTCACATCCTCAATGAATGAAGATTTTTTCAACTTCTCTACCTCCTCCTGAATAGCCTGATTCTTCTCCAAGTTGAACACCCTGCACCTTTGTTTTAAAAGCTTTACATCCTTATTAACATTGAGTTCATGTTAGAGGAAATTGGGATCAATATCAGGCATGTCCTCATGACTCCAAGCGAACACGTGTTTTATATATCTCAAGAAAGTCACTAGCTCCTATTTAATAACAGGGTCTAGCATTGATCCCACCTGTGTAGTTCTCTTTGTCTTGTCATCCTCTAAGAGGATATTCTATGTTTCCTCCATAATTTGTCCTTTTACCAAATTTGTCTCTTCTCTTGGATCTAATATTTCCACCACATATTCGCTATTGGGCTCAATAATGTCCACTTGGTATGTGGTGGTTTTTTCTTTATTTCTTCCAGATCCTTTTGCTCGATAGAGGAGTAATAGCTTGCTCTAGCTACTTTTTTATCACCCTTCACCACATCTACTCCAAAGTTGGTCGAGATCCTCTTCAGGATCCTCTTCATGATTTCTTTTCTTTTCTTCCCTGGTCTTGCATGGAGATTTTGACCTATGTTGAGCTCCTCTGTCGTCATGTCTATTAACAAATTTGTCTAGTCTTCCTTGGCGAATGAGAGTTTTAATATTATTTTGTAGAGCAATACAACAATCTGTTGTGTGCCCATGGTCCTTGTGAAATTCACAGTATTTGGATATATCCCTTTCTCTGGCCAACGTACCTCATTGCTATGTTTAATTTCCTCCAGAATATGGTGAATGTCCATTGTTAATGGAGTGTAGTTATTGTACTTCCTAAGCCTATCATCACTCTTTCTTTGCTTTGAATATTTCGGATCCTTATGCTCCATTTGATCTTTCTTCTCAGTAACCTCAGGCTTTGTGACCGAGCTCTGCTTTGCGGCCCTTGCTTCCTCAGCATTCATTATCTTTGATGCTTTAGCCATTAACTTAGTTACAATTTTGGTAGAATATTTGGCAAGAGTATAATAAAGATCCTTTGGAAGCAGCCCACTCATAAGAGCTGTAATAGCCATTCTCTCCTCGTAATCAATCACCTCCAACTTTTCATTGTTAAAGCGAGTAATATAATCCCTTGTGCTTTCTCCTACACGTTATCTCACGCTTAAAAAGTGAGATACTGTCTTTACTAGTTTGGCCCTGAAGCTGAAATTACTAATGAATAGCTCGATAAGTTGGTTAAAATAGAAAATTTGTCCCCGAGAAAGGCTGTTGTACAATATTTGGGCAGGACTTGTTATGGTACCTGATAATGCCCTGTATCTCATCTCGTCGGGGATAGCGTATATGTCTACTGTTGTTTAATATTGTTCTATGTGAAGAACATGGTCAGTTTTTCCATCATACCTGGGAGTAAACACAGGTGCTTTGAACTTCGAAGGAGTAGGAAAATCCACAATAGCTTAAACAAAATGAGACCCTTTCACAAAGAATCGTTGCAAAGGGTTCTTCGTCTTCACCATTTCTCCCAATATATCTTCTAACCTTTGGATTGAGAGTTTCCATGCATTCTTACCTATATCAGATTTATGCGATGCATCTCGACTGTTTCGACCAACTGTCTGTGCTGAACTTTCCTCCTGAGAGGTCTGCTCGGTATGGATGGAGTGTCGGGGGCATGATCTAGATTGGGTCGAGGCCTCATGTTGATCGGCTAGTATGTCTAAACAATGACCTAGGAACATTTATATTCCTTTTGGGTTCTAAGCGATCAAAGGGCGATGCTCAACTCAATCTTTCTAAAGCACTTATCCTTTAAAGAGAAAAAGACTGCTCATCATATAAATCCGAAGACTTGAGGGAAGAACTTACTCCCGGATGATAGGACGTATCAATGGAAGTCCTAGAATGGTTATGCCTCCTGAGGGAAGAACTTACTCCTAGACGATATGACGCGTCTCTAGAAGTTCTAGAGTGGCTATGCGCGCTGGTTCTTAGAGGTGGTGGTAAAATATTTTTGTGAATAGACAAGGCAGGAGATCTGACTTGTAGTGTTTGGGCTAATTGCCTTATCGTATCTTGCATAACATCCTGTCCCTAGCGAGACTAGGCAAAATTCCAGTCAAATCCTTATTTGTTAGAGGAGAAGAAGAAATAGGCGGATTGCCATCGTGCCTAGCACTGGATTCAGAAATGTCAGTCATGTTTTAATCAATGAATGAGAATGAAAATGTTTACAAATACATCCCCACAGACTGTGCCAACCTGTTGATGTAAAAAACTAGACTATCTCTAATTATTTAATCACAGATAAAGATAAGTAAAAGAGACACAAAAGTTTTTAAAGTGGTTCGGCTATAAGGGAAAAGCCTACGTCCACTGTATTTCTTATTGCCTTGTATTCTCTGATGCTTCTTGTGTTTTTAATGATTTTCACTTGCCCTTTGTGAAGGGATCACAATGTATTTATAGTCTCGTAAGGGGATAGAGAGGTGGAATGTAAAAGGATGGAATGCCTTTACAAATTATGCATTTACATCAGTACATGGCACTCATACTGTACATGACTATTGGTGCTTTGCTAATCCTATTGGTCAGTTTTCTCATTGTTGGATGGCATTCTGCTTGTTGGTCAGCATTCTACGTGTTGGTCGGCGGGTCTATTTCTTGCTGACTATAATTCTTGCTATGTTAGATGACACATGTCTATTTTTTATTGGTCCACGTAAGTGGGTAATTTTTTGTATCAACAGGCACAAATGTCTTTATTTCACAAGACTTGACTGTAACTCTCTTTTTCTTTTCTTTTCTTTTCTCTTTTTTTTCTCCACTAGTTTTTTTTCTATTTTTTTTCTTTTCTTTTTCTTCTTTTTTTTGTATTTTTTGTTTTTATATTTTTTTTTTCTCTATTATACTCTCAACATGAAAGACATTTTATATTTGGGAAAGCACTTTTTTTCTCAAAATGATGGATAATATATGAATGGAGATGATAAATGGATGGTGTGGGGAATATGTGGGAATATGGAAGAATATGGGAATGTAATGAGAGAAGTAAATGGGTGAAAATCTCGTGATCGGGATAAATTTCAAGACACTTGTTTCTTATAACTCGAAAGTGATGTCGTTCTCAGTGATCAAGCCAAAAATTTAGCGAAGAATAATGAGGTCATACAACGATTTAAAGTGAGGAACCAAAAGAAGTTGAATCAACTTAAGACTCAGAGATTGCGTAAAACTCTCTAAGAGGGTGAAAGGCAATAATATCATAACCTAAAGTCTCCACTAGTGATCCTTAAGGTATTATTGAGAATTATAGTACTCTTCAACTCTAAACCATAGTGATATGATAAGTGCGTAAATTTTGTTGAGTCTAAAAATTCATGGTGCAAAATGCCTTGGACCGTATTACATAAGCTATTTAGAAAAAATAAATCCTCTAACTTGATTCCTAAACTATAAAGATGGATGACCGAAAATTAACATCAATGAGTGAGATGAAAGAAACTGCACGAAATTTTAAAAAAATCAGGTTTTGAATTTTTTTCAAAAGAGGTACGATTTTGATCAAATTCCCCACCCCCAAACAAAAAAGAGCATCGTCCTCGACGTTAAATAAAATGATTTTTAAAATTGAGAGTGGAAGGAAGGAAATAGATTACCATAATCGACCGCTAATGAAGTGTATCAGATGTAGCCAAGATAAAACCTGAATGAATAATGAGATAAAAATGTGTACAAGTCTATAAACATTGTACCCAAACAGGATGAGACTCATACAAGAAAATAATAGGTTGCCTCCTGATAGGACTAAGTTTAATGTCTTCAGCCAGATCGAAGGTAACTCACCCTAAAGATAAGAACTATGAAAGCACGGGGTGGCAGAAAAATGGGATGATGGTAATCACCCCCAAACAAGACTGAAGCGTCAGTCTTGTTGGATAAAGGCTAAAAGGTCAATGCACTTGTATAGAAAAGTGCTTCACATGATGAAAAGCATCGGTGGACCATGGGCGGGTGGGTATTAGGGTAAGAGTGAGAAATGGAAGGGTGAATAAGCATCGGTCACGGGCCTTATTGAGCATAAAGGTGAGGGCAAAAAGGTCCTTATAATCATGATGCTCTAATTAAATGGGGAGGAGAAAGGGTGCCAGAATAGTGATAGGGTAGGTCTCATCAAAATAGCACGGCCGTTCTATAAATGGACAATGATAATGGTTGCTTCGTAACACATCAGTGAGTTGACGATGGGAAAAATCAACACCACAAGAGAGTGACGGGCATGGAGTAACAAGCTCTGTGTCACGAAAGTGGAGAGTAGCACCACATATACTCTCGTGGAGGGTGGTTTCAAGTAGGGACCTAGATAAATATGTGTGAACTATTGTGGTATAATGACATGGTCCAAACTAGGTGGTGGGGTGGAAGGGACAATGGGTGGGTCATACATGGGAGTAACATCTTCGTGATAGATAAGAGGTTGATACTCATAGGGTGCGCAGTGAGAGAACTGATCTGGATGGGATACACTTGATTTCCATGACGACTGTTGGAACATATGAGAATCCACAACATGGGGTCGGTATTCGTAGTGCGTAGGAGGGTGATCAAGCCTCCACAAATAATTTGGTTGCTCACACCACTCGACATTATTTATTTCATAATAATAAACTGTAGTGGGTTCCAAAACAGTGCCATATGGATATACATGTTCCATGGTGGGTTCAGATGGATATGGAAGGTATGGACACTCATGGGTCAAGTGATCGGCATGAAAGATATTGGTGCACGGCGAAGCATTGGACACGTTGACACTCGTTGCCGGAGGCAATTGAATGTGAGATCTGTGCGTGGATGACGCAAAAGTATCAACAGTGTGTGTTTGAGAGTTTAATCCACGAAGTAAAGTATGGAGGTGGGACTCTGTCTCAACTTCAAACATGCTTCGAGATAATGGATAATGGCCAAAGTATTCCCATAAAGGACGTTCTTCGGCCATGATGAAAGATAAAAAAAATTGAATGTTTTTTCAAAAGGAAAGAAAATATTTTTGGATTTTATAAAAATGAAGGAAGAAAATATTTTTGGATTTTTTTTTGGAAGAAAAGCTGGGAAAAATTATTTGGACTCTTAAATTTGGACTAACTTACTAAAATCAACTACCAAAAGATTGAATTGGACACACACAAGTCAAGGATAAATCCTAACTAACACATAGCCAATTCTTATCTTCAAAATTTAGTGAAAGGGTATAGAAATTTTAATTAAGTCCGCGGGTGATAAAAATCACGAAATTTATCTTTGTGATCGCCTTTGCAAAAATGTTCTCCTATTGCGCTAGCTAGTTAATTGATTTTAAATTTAATGATAGCTAGGATAGCACACAAAGGATAAGCAAGTGAGTCAGGTGATGAAATCCCTTTTCATGAGTGACCAGCTTATTAATTCATCACACACATTAAAAAAATGCGAGAATAAAAATCAAATAAGAGCACATAGTCACACATAAAATTGACTCTCTTGGAGGAGATTCGCGAGTGTTGAGAAATGTACCTCCCACGATTTTTATACCGTGGGGTAATGATCAATTTGAGTCGAGTGGGGGG
Organism: Sambucus nigra; assembly: GCA_949130495.1. Taxonomy (NCBI): domain Eukaryota; kingdom Viridiplantae; phylum Streptophyta; class Magnoliopsida; order Dipsacales; family Adoxaceae; genus Sambucus; species Sambucus nigra. The sequence continues at coordinate 647,565,135 of OX422212.1, forward strand.
AGATCTCTCCTACCCCAGTCGGCCCTAGGAGTCCTACCGACCCAAAATAGATAGGATTCTAAATCCTCACCTTTGGACACCCTATTTCTACCTTGTTCGATTTTCCTATCACGCTTTTCTTCTATTTATTACAAATTGAAATGAAAAAAATATGGTGTCTTCAAGCACTGCAATACAAGAAAAATTATATAATCCTAATACGAGCCTTCTAATAAAATGCAAAATGGTACGAAAAATTAATAATGGAAAACAAATGAATTACAATATGAAATCCTCTCCAAGTTCTTCAAACTCTAAAAATCGGCAACGACGCCATTTGATAACTGGGACTTTTTTATATGCTTTTGTCGTTGTTGCAAAGCCAAGTTAATCAAAACCTTCAAATATCTACAAAAAATATAATAAACTAGAGTGTATAGGTAAGTAAGGGAATCAATCCAAATCTAAGGATGAAACATGTGAGAGAGGAAAAATGTAATCCATTTTTATTTAATTTTCCTATTTTCATACTTTTTTTTCTATTTTTATCTTTTTTTAATATTAAAACAATTTTGTGATGAGGGTGAAATAAGACTAAACTAAATCAAAGATCTAAAGACTAACTAAAAAGTGTGATGAAAAATAAGTGAAATCTAATTAAATAAAAATGTAAAATATGAGTTGAGTGAGGAAATCAAAGAGAGAGCTAACAAGGGATAGGATTACACCACATATTCTAGTTAATCTTATTAAGTAATTCATTCAAATTAAACCTCCCAAGTTAGTATCAAAATTACAAATCAACTCTGGTTGCAAATATAATTTCATTAATAACCTTTTAGAAAATTAAATTTAACACTCCTGCAACTCTTCAAAAGTAGATCCAGACATCATTTAACAAACCACATGCTAGGATTGATTTACTAAATTAGTTTAAATCATAGAAATAATCTTAGAGTAAAAATTCAAAGAAATAATTTCATATTTTAGAAAAAAACTATCTCTAGTTCGATTCTAAAATGGAAACTAAGACTAGAATCTTGATTTTCTCTCGAAAATTATTTATCCTCTCTCGAGGCGTAAATCAAAAGTAAGAGTGCAAAGTTAATTATCAAATTAACATTTACAGTAAATAAACTAATTAAAGTGGGATTAATGTCAAATAATGGAATCTCCCCACCCCTTGAAAGAGTTTTCTAGCCTAACATGAAGATAAAAATACAATAATCAAGCAATCAAAGGCATTAAAATAAAATAGTAGAGATAAGAGAACAAATCTTCAAACAAGTCTCCTTGATTTGAAAAAATGAATTCTAAATCTTCATTGAACTTGAGTAATATCCATCCAAATTGAGCTTCCAAACTTTTTAGTTCAATATATACACTCAATTGAATCTCTAAATATACTTTGATCTCTCACTAATCTCTAAAAAACATTATTCTACTATTTACAAAATGTGTTTCTTTCTCTATATTCTTCTCTCTAGTGTTTTGTAATCTTCCTTTCATAATGTGGTCATGGAGCTAGGGGCAATTTGGGAGTTTAAAGGTGCAAGTGGTTAAAATGAGCATTTGGAGGAATAAGGGTGAGGGTATTTTAAGTAACACACAAATGCATGTGTGTAGTGGGGGTGTTTGGGGTAATTTAGGAATAAGGAGTATAAAGTGGAATTTAAACATGTGGAGTATTATGGTTTTGGTTTATTTTGGGTTTGGAAGCTAAAAATGATTTGGTCGTGGGTTAAAAAGTTTATGGGTTAGAATAAGGGTCTTGGGTTCAAAGGGTTATAGTGGGTTTGGATTTGGGTGGAGGTTACCCAGATCGGGTTACGGTTACGGTTACGGATTTGGTAGGTTGGTCTAACCACAGCTTATAGGTGGTGGCATGTGGGTCGAATTAGGTATGTCGGGTGAAGGGAAATAGGTGGGTTGCCGACGAGTTTTCAGGCTATGGAGGTCGGGGGTTGATGGGTCGTTTGGCAGTGAAGTTTCCATTGGACGGGTATTAGATTCGAGTTATGGTTGAGCTAGGTCTAGGAGATGGTATGATGGTTAGGGTTAGTGGGTTTCTCGTCAGAGCAGATGGGGGTCATGATTTGGGTCGCCGTTAAGGGTCTCGGGTTATGGTGATATAAGGAGGCAGCTGCGGGTGAAGTCCAAGTTCCAACTATGGTGTTTGCAGTAGGTCTAGGAGGTGTTTGGTGAGGGTGGGTAAATAGAGGGAGGTGAGAGGAGAGAGTATGGTATGGTGGAAGTTGATACGGGTTCTTGTGTGTGTGTTTAGTTAATGGAGGAGAGAGAGTGAGTGTGGGTCGTTTGGGTGTGTGGGGGTATAGGATAAGTGTGTATGTGTGTGAGAGATTTGAACCTTAAAAACAATAAAACAACCTAAAAAATAAAACTAATAAAACTTAGCAAAATAAAAAATAAAATCCTAATCCAAAAAAAAGCTCAAAATAAAATAAAATAAGAATAAATTAATAAAATTAAAATAAAATGAAAGAAATACATAACTAAAATTCTCATAAAATGGACACCTAAAACACAACTAAAATTAAAATCTAAAAATTAAAATCCTAACTTAATAATAAAACTAAACAAAGTAAAAAATCAAATAAAAACAAAACTCACACCTAAATTATTTACAGACACGGACATAGTACTATATAAAATGACACACAAGGCTCAGGATAGGTCTGAACTCGGTTTAGGCTAAGGTTCGGGGACAAGGTAACGATACGGGCGTTAAGGTTAGCAGTTTTAGCCACATTTGGTCGATATTTGAGCATTTGAACATAGAAACACGCATATGACCTACAAAATAGACATATAAGATCATGAGACACATTTTGTCGAGAATTAGCAATTAAAAAACGTCTATTCTGGGTATTATTTAAACACTTTTGATTGCTTATCAACACGCATATACACATTTACAAACACATACACAGATAAACACACACATATACATTAGGATTTAACACATAAGTAAAAAAAATCGGGTTTACCTTTAAGATTAGGCCAAAATTAGGGTTTGAGATTGAGAGAGAATGCAAATCGCCAAAAGAGAGAGAGAGAGAGAGAGAGAGAGAGAGAGGGAGATTGACACGGGAAGAAATGAAGTGAAGGTGGGGGCCTATTATAGGGACCCTGGTCACGGCCTACAGCCGTGACCCGTTGCCACGACCCTTAAATTTTTTCCACATTAGTGTGTAGGCAACCATGTGGTCACGACCCCCAGCCGTGACACACACTCCTGAACAAATTTAAATGGTCACGGATTAAAGCCCTGACCCATTAGGTGTGCATTGTGGCCTACCGTGACCAAACTTGGCGCGAATTTGGCGCCATGATGGTCACGATTTGGTCACGACCTTAGGCTATGACCCATACTGGTCAGGGATTTGGTGCGTGACCACTTCCAAGAGCATCCATGGCCACACTGGGTCATGGATATGGTAACGCTAAATTTTATGTGGTCACGGCTTTCTGTCGTGACCATCTGGTCAGGGCTCTAGGTCGTGGCCCCTTAATGGCGACCATTCACAAGATTTGGTGTAGCTCGATTGTAATTAACCCTAAACTTTTAAATAAGAACCAATAATATTCACAACAGTTTTAAAAGTATAACCATATATCTTGCACATTTATGGATGATGAAACTAATGCAAGTTGTAGTTGTTGAATAAAAAATTGCATAATAATAAGTTGACGGTCACTCTTTAATAAAGAGTGCTTGTAACACATTCTGATTCCCTAGCATATTTCTAGCCCCATAATACCCTTTTCTGGCATTTTATCAATATGAATATCATAACCATCCTAAGAACATTCGCTAATAATGGTTATTTGTACTTTAATTAAATTATGAAATTATTATATTTACCTGCAGTGCATATGATGTTACTATTTCTATTTTATATGTGTTATATTATTTGTATTTGAAATCTGACTTAATACACGGTATATCATTAATTAAATATTTTTGAAGTGACTTGGTACTATGGGAGACTATGGAATGGTCAGGGATTTGGTATCAAGAGTTTTCTTGTTTGGATTCCTCTTGGTATCGGGTTTCACCAATCTTGAAATAGTTTCTTATAATGCCTTGTCGCACTTAACTAATAAATAATTAAATAATTGATTTTTGGACTGGTATCGGCAAATGTTAGTTTATGAATTTATTTAATTAATTGATTTTTATCATAATTCGAGGTTAACTTTTAGGACGCATAAAATGTCCAGAGTTATGACAAAAATCAATTAATGAAATAACTCCATAAACTAACATTTTTCGGTGCTAGTCCAAATATCAATTATTTAATTGATAGATTTTTAGGACACGTGCTAATTCTCTTTACTTTCCTTTACATTCATGTCATGTCTTATTTTGTATTTAGTTTTATAGGAGTCGCTATTATTATTTCAGTTAGTATTGGATTTATTTGAGACAATTATATTTCAAAAGTTGGGTTTATTATTGTTGACTATATTGGTATCAGAGATTATGTGGCTCACTCTTATTATGTTCAGTTATTTATGTTATGCACTTTAGATGTATTTCATGCATGCCAAGAATGATATTGAATTGTTTTAGACTCCTATATTATTATTTTAGACCTTGAAAATGTATAAATCCTGAGCTAAAGCTATGATACCAATTTGTGAATGTTGTGTGATATCGATTGCTAATATTTCAAATTAAAAGCTTGTAGAGGGGGCTTGAAGGTAATCCTGAGATTAGGGATAATTCCTTAATTGTAAAAAGTGTTTGAGATTAAGCAATCGAAGCAGCTCAAGCGTGGCAACTCAAGCACGACAACTCAGCAAGGAAGCTTGGCGTGGCAACTCATACTTTGGCTTGTTGTATTAGTCATATTGTATTTCTATTTATGTTGATTGTAATCTATAACGGTTGTAATGTTGTAACGAGATTAATAACGAGTTCGTGTGAGGTCAAACGGTACTTGTGAGAGACCAGGCTTGGCAGGGCCTGGGAGAGTTTTCATGCTCTATCGAATGACCTCGTCGTGGGAACTTTAAAGGGACCTGGTTTGGAGGATTGAGAAGTGAGGAACCATTGGGGGCTTGTCCTGACCATCTTAGATACACCTGGTAAAACACCGAGGGACCCTGACCGTGGAACCTCGGGCGGAGCAGCCTTGAGTTGTGAACCAGGCAACCCTCTACTTAATGTCATATCTACTGTAGGTGATGTCACTAGCCGACTAAACAATGTCAGACCTGCACTTGAGTAAACCACCGTAGTATTTGGGGCTGTCAGGCAGTTGGTGAGCTACCTCTGCGACAACAGCCCCCTGACACACAATGGTTAGGCAAAAGGCATGTCTTGGCATTTAATGTTTATGACGTGGAGACAACTAGTACATCAGGCATTTAATGTTGTGACATTAAGTATGAGGGATGTCTTTCATAGTCTTAAAGAACTGAGTTGCCTCGGGGGTGGTGTGGAGGGCTATTTAAGGACCCCAACCACCTTTGAGGAGAGTATGAACTTTTTGAGAGTGGAGGAGTTATTGCTAGAGAGAATACACATCAGAGAGAGTTATTGTAAACCAGAGGGGTTTACTCACTCACCATTGTTATTCATTACGAAGCTTTTAATACTTGACAGAGATTCTTGAGGGTTTTTTTTTTGTGTTTATACCTGCCTACCGAGGTGTATCTAGTGTGCTTACTTCTCTCTCCCTCCATCTAAGTTACTTCTAAGTTCCACTACCACTTTCTGAGTTATACACGAGAGATTTACGAGTTTAAACTGATCTTATCTTCATTAATTTTGTGTTTGCATGACCTATCATTAATCCAAAACTTTGGCCCATTATCTTATCATTACCATACTCAAATAGGGGTTACGCCTCCATCTATAATCTAAAGTACCCTCTTACATTTGGCGACTCTGCTGAGGAGGCATTCTTCTAAGTAAGGAGTATAGCACAGGATAATACTAATCGAATGCTCAACTTTGATGACATCCAACATAATGAAGAACAAGCTGCGAGATAACTGGAGGCCCTAAGGTATGGGGCTCCTCGAGTAGAGGTACCTCCGATTCCGGTGATGACAGGCGTTCTGGGGGTGACACAAACTTCCACGAGTGCGGGGTTGGGACCCACTCAGGTCGCGCTCCTCATGTGCAAGTTTTATGAGTTTTTACAAACTCCAGTAGCTTCAACTATGCTGGGAGGATTGGAGGCTAATGCCTTCGTAACACCAGGGTTAGCTCCAATGGCCCCATTAGGTGCAGGTGTTGCGGTAATGGTCCCAACAAGCATACCCAATGTTGTGAATCCAGCATGGGGAACATCAGGAGTATCGATGGCCCCAACCGTGGTGCCTGCTCCAGTTGAAATGGGTACTCAACTCATGTTTTCATTGGTCATTGCCCCAGTGGCATCGCCCATGGAGGAAATAAGAAAAGAGTTGCAAAAGGAGATGTTGAAGTTCATGCAGGCTTCCTCGCAATCTGCTGGCGAGGTAGCTTCAGTTTTTTATGACTTTCGAACATCGTATTCCCAGGAATACAACGACGAGCCCTATCCAAAGGACTATGCTCCTCCTATTTTTGAAAAATAAACGGGAAAGGTGGGAACCCGAAGGAGCATATTAAGCGCTTTGTTGAACATTTTGGGCGCATTGTAATAATAAAAGGCTTAGGTTGAGGGAGTTTTCTAAATCCTTGACCGATAAAGCATATACCTGGTATTTCCATTTGGCTCCCAACAGGGTTTCTACATCGAAAGAGATGCATGTGTTGTTTGTCCAGAAGTTCTTTCTAGCGAAAGATGAGTTTACTTTGACTCAACTGGGTAGGGAGAAGCAATGACCTGGGGAAAAAGTGGTGGCCTATGTTCAAAGATTCAGAGAAATATCCCTCGACGTGAGGGAGGAAGCCAAAGAATCCAAGTTACTGCAGATCTGCACTGAGGGGCTGCTTCCTGAGTACATCTACCATCTTATTAATGAGACGCGCGAGGGGACTTTTTCGGCGTTCTTAAAAGAAGCGAGGAGTATCTCTTTGGTGGTGCGACCCAATTCGGTGGCGGTGCCCATTATGTTTAGGCAGCTGGTGCAACCCGCAGAGGGGAGGTCTCAGCCCCCACGGGTAGGGTACACTGAGAGGGAGATAGGGGCAAAGCACCGAAGAGGGATAATAAGAGGAAGTTCGGAAGAGACAGGGAAGACCCACCACCATTGCCTTATACAGTAGAAGAAGTTGTCAGCTATTACAACGCGATGGTCCAAGGGGGAACGGTCTATGAACCAAAGGACGTTCCCTTTGGGGAGCCCGATGCGGCAACGAAGGCGGATCCAAAGTATTGCCAGGTTCATCGGAGGATCCAGCATCCAACAGAAAGTTACTTCACACTGAGAAGAATTATTGACAAGTACGTGAAGGCAGCGACATTGCAAATCCCTCCACGGAATGTCAATAACAACCCACTACCAATACATGGGGCCAATCTCGAGGTGGCCTATGATGAAGAGGCAGAGAAAGGAGAAAGAGAAGAGTATGAAGCAGCTTTGGAGACCTGTACTAAGGGAATGGCTAATGTAGTTTTTTATTACGATGAAGCAAGCGCCAAAGATGTGGAGGATGTGTACAGCGTTGAAGGTGAGGAAGAAGATCCGGGCCTAGAGTATTGTGCAGCTTCAAAATCCCCGAAGTTCACCTGGTTCTTCGACCAAGTAGGGATTCCAAAAGAAAGCAGGTTGGAAATAAACCAGGCAATACTAGATATTACGAGGAAAGTCGCAATCCCTTTGCTGAAATGGAAGGGACCCATGGCCAGGCTGGTAAGGAGGTTCCTGTCAAAGGTGACTTTCAGCGATGTCGATAGGGCAGTGAGATTACCTCATAACAGGCCACTATACGTGACTGTCAGTGTTAACGAAGTTAGTTTTACGAGGACTCTCATGGATGGGGGAGCTTCCATTAATATCATGCCAATTAACTCCTTTCATGCAACCAATATTCTAGAAGAAAGGTTGGTCCCCATGCCTTTGGTAATTTCGGGGTATGATAACCAATCTTCCAAATCCATTGGGTATGTTAATGTGGGGATTGTGATGGGAAATTTGAGTTCCCATATAAAGTTCCACGTGATAGAAAGTGAAACTTCCTATCATCTACTAATAAGAAGGGTGTAGATGCACAACCAAGGGTTAGTTCCTTCTACGTACCACCAATGCGCTAAGGCGAATATCAAGGGGATGGAGGTAACCATTAGGGCTACAAAGAGGCCCTTCGCTATCGAGGAAGCTCACTTGGTGGATGCAGTGTTTTATACTGAGTTGGAAGAAGATCTTCGAGTCCTAACGAGGAGGATGGAGGGATCATGGGTTCCCTTGATCAGAGAACGGATGGGGCCTTTGAACGAGCAGAGTAAAGAGGTTATGAGCAGCGCAAGAGTAATGACCAAAGAAGCTCACCAGGCGGTCCCTCGGCCCCAAGGCATCTCGAAGCAGGTCAAAGATAAGGTGAGGCCCAGAGTGGATCCGATGGAACACGAGGTTCAATGACAAAGTGTGTTGAGTCGGTTCTCAGGAAAAAGAGTGGCTGAAGCATCTAGAGAGAAGAAGAGGAAAGCAATAACTACTACTGGCAGGCAGTGCAAGAAGGTCGTTACCGAGGAAGGAAATGTGGTGTATCGATTATAACGGTGTGAACGGGTGGACCAAGAAGTTGACAATGAGGTTGACCCAATATATGAGTGATTTCTGGTAGATCAAAGGGGACAATGTATGGCGATAGACAATTCCAGCATACAAGAATTTATGGAGGAAGTCGTTGAGGAACCAGATTACATGGTGGATCAATCGAAGCCGCAGGCACAAGAGCTAGAGAAGTTGAACTTGGCAAAAGAAGGGGAAGACCCAAGGCCCAAATTCATCTCGAAAGATCTCGGTAAAGAGAAACGAGAGGCCTTGATTGAGTTAATTCAGGAATTTGTAGACATCTTCGCGTGGAAGTACACAGAGATGGGGGGCTAGATGAAGAAGTAAGTTGTCACAAGTTTAACATGATGCCTTCAGCCATTCCAGTAAAACAAGCAACGAGAACGTACAAGCCTGAGATGGATTTGAAGATCAAAGAAGAAGTTCAACGTTTACTAACGGCAGGGTTCATTACACCAATACAGCACCCACTTTGGTTATCCAGTATTGTCCCAGTGGGGAAGAAAGACAAAAACCAGATAAGGATCTGCGTGGACTTCAGAGATTTAAATAGAGGCTGCCCTAAAGACGAGTTCCCTCTACCCTCCATTGATAGCCTGATAGATGAAACGACAGGTCATGAGATGTATAGCTTCATGGATGGGTATGTAAGGTATAACCAGATCAAGATGGACCCCTCGGACGCAGAGAAAACAGCATTCAGAACCCTGTTGTGTAACTTCATGTACAGGGTGATGCCGTTTGGACTCAAGAACGCTGGGGTGACTTACTAAAGAACAATGATGTCCATTTTTCATGACTTCTTTCACAAATTTGTGGAATTATAGTGGATGACTTGGTCATCAAGTCGAGGAAGGAGGAGTCCCATCTGAGCGATTTGAGGAAGGTGTTTTCCCGTTGTAGGAAGTTTAAATTAAAGATGAACCCATTGAAGTGTGTTTTTGGAGTAACAAGTGGGAAGTTCCTAGGCTTCATGGTTGATCGACAAGGGGTGCAGATGGATCATAATAAACAACGAGCGATCTTAGAAATGCCATGTCCAAGAACGGCGAAGGAGCTGAAGAGTTTCTTCGATAAAGTCTCCTACCTTAGGGTGTTCATGCCTGGGTTAGCCGAGATAACATACCCAATGATGCAGCTGCTGCGAAAGAACACGAAGTTAAATTGGGAAGCAATTCACCAGGAGTCTATTGACGGACTGAAGAAGCTGCTCATCTCACCACAGACCATGGTTCCACCAAGGGCAGGAATACCGTCGCAGTTGTACCTCACATCCACCACAAGGTCCGTGGGAGCTTTGCTGGCATAAGATATCGATGGGCAAGAACGACCAGTTTACTACCTCAGCAGGATCATCCATGGGCCAGAAGTCAGATATAGTAGCTTATAAAGGCATTGTTTAGCCTTAGTATTTGTAGCGCAAAAACTTAGACATTATATGTTGTCTTTTACAGTTCATATTGTAACTAGATGTGATCCCATTAAGTATTTGCTTGCAAGAACTATATTGATTGGCAGGGCAGTTAGATGGTTCCTTATCCTCTCCGAATATGACTTGAAGTGCGTGGTTCCTCGCGTAATTAAAAACCAGGCGTACGCTGATCTATTGGCCATTTTCCCTTAGGGAACCTTCGAACCACCCAAAGAAGATATTCCAAGAGATCATTTACAGGCCAACCACCTAAACGCAACGGACGAGGAATGAACAATTCAGTTCGATGGGTCATCGGTAGAAAAGAAAGGAGGAGGAGGGTTAATTCTTTCGAAAGGAATGGAGGAGATTTTCCTTTCTTACAAGTTAAATTTCCCTTACTCTAATAACGAGGCAGAATATGAAGCATTGGTGTTGGGATTTCTAGAGGCTCTTCGAAGAGGGATCCGTTCACTATGCATCAAGGGAGATTCAAACTTGGTGGTTCAATAAGTGAATGGAAAATACACATTGAAACACATGAGCCTCGCACCATACAAAATGATCATTCAGAGGCTCCTTGGCCAGTTCCATCGGACCGAGATCAAGAGGCAGCCCAGAACGATAAACCATCACCCAGACGCCTATGCCACCATTTCCCAGAAGATGATCATGAGGAGCGATATAACTACTATCGTGATTCAATGAAGAACATCTCCTTCGATGGTATAGTCAATTTTACCAATGGAAGAGGACGCAAACTGGAGGGGAGAGATTAAGAGGCAACTAGAGTCTGGTGAATGATCGATGGGGCTCAGAGAATTGGCCCAGTACTTTATAAAACAGGGAAACCTTTACTTAAGAAACACAGGAGAATGGTTATCAAGGTGCATCGGCCCAGACGAAGCAGGGCAGAGATTGAATAAAATGCATGGAGGGCACTACGAAATAACTGAAATACCCCTCTACTGAAGAATGCAAAGGGAGGTATATTTCTGGACTAGCATGAAGCAGGATGCAACTGAGTTATAACGAAAGTGTGATAAATGCCAATTATTCTTTGAGGCATTCGAATGTCATTTCGTGGAGGCTCAGGTTGACTGGAGACAGCCCTATATTGACTTCATTAAAGATGGAGTTGTCCCGACGGAGAAAATTGACGCGATGGGGCTCTGGTGAAGATCCCCAAGATTCTACTTTCAGGAGGGGATGCTTTATCAAAGGGGATACTTTAATAGGCCGTTGTATTGCATCACGAAGGAAGAAGCGAACGAGGTTCTCAAACAGGCGCACGATCCAGCTCATATAGGAGGGGCCAAGTTATATGACCAGTTGATGACTTTGGGGTACTATTGGCCAATGATGGAGAAAGATTCTGCTGAGTTCGTTCGAAGGTGCAAGGCTTTCCAGCTTCATGGAAATATGATCCATGCCCCGTCAGTGGTCTTACACTCCCTAGAAATGCCTTATCTTTTTCACACTTGGGCGTTCGACCTGGTAGGGGAAATACACCCTTCTTCTAAGGGGAAGATATAGATCCTAGTAGCAACGGAGTGTTTCACAAAGTGGGTCAAGGCGATACCACTAAGGAGGGCAACAGCGGGAGTATGAAAATATGTTACTAAAGCCGTTTATTAAAAATAAACTATTTAAGTAACTCCGATCTGTTTTTTAAGGAAACTCTTTTCTTAAAAAAAAACTATTTGAACACAAGATGTGTTTAACAAAACAGTATATACAAGATCTATTCAAGATTTGGCTAACAGGTTTATAAAACAGTTTAAACAAATCTTTAAACTCAGCACAACCAAGAATGAGATGAGGAGATGAAGAAAGATTAAGTTCACGATTTTTTACGCGGTAAAACCTCACCAATTGAGGAAACATCCACGACTCCCTCTACGGAGTAAAAGAAAAAAATCCACTAAAACAAATTTATGAGTTACAAACTATATAACTAACATGCATACAACTCAGACCTATATAAGTTTAAGAATGTACCCTCTGGTGTCCTTATAACTTCTCTGCAGTTCTGATTGTAGATGTTGTTCTCCCATTTTGTTAACTTCTGATTTGTTCCAGCACTTTACGTCGACTTTTGTTCACAAGATCTTATTACCAACACTTTTCGTGTTGTAGTGTGAAAGTGTTTGTGGAGGTGCTCTCTAGCACATGCATGCACACACTCACACTTATTAAGTACAAACAGTCCTAGCAAATTATATATAAGGCTATATGCAGTGATTTTTCTTTTTCTCTCTTCTCACAAAACTTTGAACCTTTTTGACCTTTAAATCAATCCCAGAATCCACGGATATCTTGCTTAGAAGACAGTCAAGATCTTAATCAATCTCAGAGTTTTGAAAAGATTTTCGAGATTGAAAACCTCCAAGTGTGATTCCAAACTAGGTCAAAGGTTTAGTTTTAAGAGAACTAAAAACAGAAAACATTTATTGTCGATTTAGAGATAAAAACAATTTTCAGAAAAGAATCAACAATATATTTCTCAAGATGAGAAATAAACTATGTAAATCTAAGTGTAATGTAACATGTAGAACATAGATCTAAAATTTCCATCACCAAAAATAACTTTTCCTCCAGCAAAGCTGGTTTTGTTCAAGAGTTTTGTATAATCCCCAATCATGTGCTTAGAACATCCAAAGTCTAAATACCAACCAGACGATGTGTGTTCAGCTTTTAAAGCAGTAATAACTATATTACACTTCATCTGGGGTAATAGATCATCTTTTCTAACCCAAATTGCTCTAGTTTTCATTTTGCGCTTATTGGCTCTCAATTGATAAAATTTACGAGCATTCGATTTTTGTTGAAAAATATTTTGAGCATGATTTTGAGATTTATGAAAGACATGAGCATTTAGTTTAGGAAAGTGTTTAGGAATCCTTATAGAGAATGTTCTTTTAGGTTTGGTCTTTCTCTTCCTATAGTTAGAATTTTTGTCTGGTTGTCTAGGTAGAACATAATTGTTACGGCTTCTCCTAGAATAGTTAAAATTCTGATAGATAGGAGGATTACAGACAGGTTTAACTAGTCTTCTAGCATAGCAACCATCAAAAGAGTGACCATATATATCGCAGTAGGAGCAATAAAGATTGCTCAAAATTGGGGTCTCCTTAGGAAAGTTTCTAAACTTGGGTTTTAAGGAATTTTGAGGTTGACCTCTATTCCTAGATAGGACAGTCTTGAATGTAGACTCACTCTTCCTAATAGAGGGGCAGACGTATTTGGCCTTAGGTGAACTTTCATGTTTAGAGCAACTTGATTCCCCAATGTTAAAATTTTGATGTTTTGAGTCAAACTCAGTTTTTAGAGAATGAAAGTCTGGGCAGATTTCAATAGGCCTTTTACCTCCTGACACAAACTTGATAGGTTCAAAAGATTTTGTTTGTGTCTTCAAATTGGGGCAAAACCCTATTCTTGTTCGATCATCAGAATTGGTTTTAGATTCAACAACAAATTCACCAAAACAGTTTGAGTTATTTTCAAATTTTGCAAATTTTTTGAAAACAGTTGCTGTCTTTTCTTTAGTTTGTTCCAATTCTAACAATGTTCCTTTGTAATTTTTCTCCAGAGTTTCATTTGTTTCAGTCAAGTTTCTGAGTTTTTTATCAAACATTTCGATTTCACTTTCATGAGTTAGACATTGGGTAGTATACTCTTCAGCATTCAGTTTGACCATCAGGCTTAGATCTTCTAACTTCTTGGTGAGATCTTTCACAATCTTTTCTAGTCTAGTGCTTTTCTTTAGAGTTTTAGCATAGAGTGTGTGAATATCTGGGAGATCTTCATTGTCCGAGTCACTAAGTGTAGTGTGTGAAGTGACCCCTAAGTCTTTATTCTTTGAACTCACACACCCATTGACATCATTATTATCGCTTTCCCTTTGACTCACGCACCCCGAGGCAGAAATAACAATATTCTCAGTAATTAAAGCATCTAAACCAGTAACAGCATGATTCGAAACATTAGAAATAGAATTACTAGATTCATCCTCACTAACAAACACAGGCATATCATCATTATAGATAATCTTGGCAAAGAAAGACATGCAAGGGTAAAAAACATCAGATGACTTAGGTTCCTCATTTTCAGAGTCACTTGAATCATCCCATATCTTACAAATGTTGGCTCCAGCGTGTTTGTTTTGAGTGTTCAAGTTAACTCTACAGTCTTATGCAATGTGTCCTAGTTTACCACATCTAAAGCATTCAGTCTTCTTAAGGTCTCTGTTAGGTGTAGTGTGAGAGTCCTTGTGATGTTTGTCAAGACTTTTCTCATGAGGTTTATGATTAAAGGGAGTTGGATAATTAGACTTGCCTTGTTTGTTTGCCATGTTGTTTCTAAATTTAATGATTTTCTTAAACTATTTTGACATTAAGGCAATCTGATTGTCCAAACTCTCTATATCGCATTCCTCATCAGAGTCATCATTGGGAATGTTAAACTCAGGTTTAATCATCTTAGAAGAGAAGCTCAGATTGGAACTAGTCTGTTTCCTATGGGACTGGGTCAATTGTTTCTTAAATTCTAGTTCCACTTCCACGGTTCTTAATTTACTACTGAGTAATTCAGGAGTGAGATTTATATCACACATTTTCTCAATAGCATATCTTTTGTTGTCAAATTTCTGTGGTAATGATCTCAGAATTTTAGATACAATTTTTTGTCTGTCATAAGTTATCCCATTAGCATGCAGTTTTGTCACAATATCAGTCAAGTTCATATATAAGTCATCAAATGACTCAGATTCAAACATAATTAGGGAGTTATACTGTTGAATGAGCATTTGAGTTTTAGCAGCCTTAACTCTAGTGTCACCTTCATGAGCAGTAACCAGAGTGTCCCAGGCTTCCTTAGAAGTGGTACAGGATGAGATTCTTTTGAACTCATGTTCATTTATAGACATAAATATGGCATTCTTTCCTTTGTTATTGTTGCGAGAAACATGTTTCTCTTCTTGTGTGAACTCACTTAATACTTTCTTAACCCTCTCATTACTTCCTTCAGTGGTTGGTTTAGTAGGAAAAATGTATCCATTTTCAACAATGTCCCAGACATCATCTCCCAGAGTTCCTTGAATGAAAGCAATCATCCTTACTTTTCAGTAAACAAAATTGGTTCCATCAAAGATGGGAGGTCTGGTCAAGTTACCAAATCTTTAATTTTTCTCGTCCATGTTTGATTTTCAAAAAACAATTTCAGAAACACATGATCTCTTTAAAAGAAGTTTACAAAGCTCTGATAACAATTGAAAATCTGTTACGAAAGTCGTTTAATAAAATTAAACTATTTAAGTAACTCCGAACAGTTTTTTGAAGAAACTCTTTTCTTAAAAACCAAAACTAATTGAACACAAGATGTGTTTAATAAAAGTATGTACGAGATCTGTTCAAGATTTGATTAACAGGTTTAATAAAATAGTTTAAAAACTTTAAACTCAGCACAACCAATAATGAGATGAGGAGATGTAGAAATATTAAGAACAAGATTTTTTTTACGTGGTAAAACCTCACCCAACTGAGGAAACATCCATGACTCCCTCTACGGAGTAAACCAAAAATTTCACTATAAACAAATTTTAACAGTTACAAACTATATAACAAACATGAATACAGCTCAGACCTATATAAGTTTAGGAATGTACCCTCTGGTGTCCTTATAACTTCTCTGCAGTTCTGATTGTTGATGTTGTCCTCCCAGTTTGCTAACTTCCAATTTGTTTGAGTTCTTTACGTCGACTCTTTTTCTCAAGATCTTATTACCAACACTTTTAGTGTGGTAGGGTGAAAGTGTTTATGGAGGTGCTTTCTAACACATGCATGCACACACACACTCTTATTATGTACAATCTGTCCTAACAAATTACATATAAGACTATATGCTGTGATTTTTCTTTTTCTCTCTTCTCACAAAACTTAACCTTATTTGACCTTTATAACAATCCCATAATCCACGGCTATCTTTCTCAGAAGACGTATCAAGATCTTAATTAATCTCAGTTTTGAAAAGATTTTTGAGATTGAAAATCACCAAGTGCGATTCCAAACTAGGTCAAAGGTCTTGTTTCAAGAGAACTAGAAACATAAAACATTATTGTTGATTTCAAAGTTTAAAAATCATTTACAGAAAAGAATCAACAATATACTTCTCAAGATGAGAAACAAAATATGTAAATCTAAGTGTAATGTAACATGAAGTACTCAGATCTGAAATTTCTATAAAGCAAAAAATAGATCTAAGACACAATGTTTAAGTTGGACACAAGATCTCAAGAACGAAGATGTTACAGCTACAAACCAACTACATAAACCAACTCTCAAACACTCAAGGTTGTGTTTGGGATATACAGGAGTTTGAAAAGAGTTTTAGGTTTGAAAAATGGTTTGGACGATTTAGGGTTCGGGTTAGGGTTAGGGTTTCTAACTCTTTCTCTCTCTTCTGGTTTCTCTCTTCTCTCTCTTCTGGTTTCTCTCTTCTCTCTCTTCTCTCTCTACTCTCTTTTTTCTCTCAAAAGGATGAAATGGAAAAAGTCTCAGAAGGCTGAGTGAAGGGGTCCTTTTATAGGAGGTTGAGAAGATTCGAGAATAACGTTCAAAATCAAGGGTTCAGATTGAGTCAAGGATGATTGACTTTGATCCAAGGGTTCACGATATGCGGTGATTAAATCTCTCCTGATTGGTTCATATGGGGTTCGCAGGGATTATGAAAGGGCGCATGCAGATCGTTGATAAAAATGATACAAGGATTGAAAACAGGCGCTGGTTCCCTCTCAATAAAGAAACACACTCTCCACCAATCAGAAGACAACAAATGTTGGCCAATAATAAGATATCAAACGCGCGTCAAAATTAATTAAAAACACACCCTGAAGTCTCTGCCGCTTTCGGTAACTACCCAAGGCAACTTTAAGCCAATATAACCATTAAAACTTAATTTCAAATTGACCCCAAAAACTTTAAAAAATAAGTTTTAATTAATAAAAACTTATTTAAAATGTTTATAAAATCCCAAAAAAATATTTAAAAAACAATTTTAAGGATTTAAACATACTCAACATATGTACACACAATTATATGAAATATGAAATGTATGAGATCAATTTTACTGTGTGTGAGTGTTGGTAATATGGTCTAGATCAATCAATCAAGAAGGAGAAATAGCAAACCAAGCTCTGGGGTTCTTTGGATTCTAGGATGGACATAATTTTGTCATAATTTCCAAACTAGATGAACACTTATACAATATAGACTCAAGTGAGTCAAGAGTATAAGGTGCATCAATCTCCCCCTTTGGAAATATGAGACAAAATCTCCTTTGAGTCATCTAGAACTCGTAGGGCAATAAGAGTAAGGAAACCTATTCCTACAAAAAATCTATCTACCCAATTCCTAGAAAGCAAAAGTACATAACTCAACTATTTACAATTGAATACCCTATTACAACTGTTTAGAATAACTGTACAGAAACTTGCAATGAATTACTAAGATCAAGCTTTTTAGCATATGTGAAATTCATTAGACTCAAATTTCTCCCCTATTTTATCTCAAATATACAAAGGAAAAAAATTGAGAGATCGAAGAAATTAATCAGCACACGCCATACCAATAGATTTACGCAAAGAAATAAATCGATTGTAATCTAAATGTTTGGTGAACATATCTGCGAGTTGAAAATCAGTAGAAAGATAATTGATTTCTAATTCCTTAGTTTCAACCAATTCGCGTATAAAGTGATGTCTTATTTTTATGTGTTTTGTTCGCGAGTGTTGAACAGGATTTTTAGAGATAATGATCGCACTTTGATTATCACAATAGAGATGTAATTGTTTTTCTCGAATACCATAATCACTTAGCATTTGTTTAAGCCACAGTAATTGAGCACAACAGCTTCCAGCGGCTATGTATTCAAATTCAGTTGTTGAGAGTGATGTGTAGTTTTGTTTCTTACTACTCCATCCTACCAAGTTATTACCTATAAAGTAACATTCTCCTGATGTGCTTTTACTATCATCAGTACACCCAGCCCAGTCAGCATCAGTGTACCCAATTATAGTGCTAGGTTAGTCACTAGTGTACCAAATTCCTAGGTTCAGAGTGCCTTTTACATATTTAATGATTCTTTTAACAAAAGATAGATGGCTCTCTTTAGGGTTATTTTGATAACGAGCGCATACACACACAGCATACATTATATCAGGATGCGAGGCAGTAAGGTATAGCAAGGTTCCTATCATACTATGATATAGAGTTGGATCTATGGATTTTCCAGTTTCATCTTTAGATAGTTTTATCGTAGTACTCATGGGTGTTTTAGCATCTTTAGCACTCTCAAGGCCAAATTTCTTTACAATCTCTAAAGCGTACTTAGATTGTGAGACAAATAATCCTTCTGAATTTTATTTGACTTGAAGACCTAAGAAAAATTGCAACTCCCCCATAAGAGACATTTGAAACTCCTTATGCATAATTTCAGAGAAGGATTTTACTTCTGAGGGAGAAGTTGATCCAAAGATAATATCATCAACATAAACTTGAGCAATAATGATGTGTTTGCCAAAATGTTTAACAAAAAGGGTTTGATCATTTCCAGCTCTTTTGAAACCTTTATCTAAGAGGAAACTGGAAAGACGCTCATACCAGGCTCTAGGCGCTTGTTTAAGGCCATACAAATCCTTTTTAAGACGAAATACATGATTTGGATATTGAGGGTTAATGAACCCTTATGGTTGTTCGATATAGGTCTCTTCAGTCAATATTCCATTAAGGAATGCAGATTTTACATCCATTTGGTAGAGTGTAAAATGCAAGTGGCAAGCTATATCAAAGAGAAGACGAACAGATTCTAAACGAGTAACGGGAGCAAAAGTTTCGTTAAAATCTATTCCTTCAATTTGAGAGTATCCTTGAGCAACTAATCCAGCTTTGTTTATAATGATTATCCCACTTTCATCGGACTTATTTTTAAAAATCCAACGTGTGCCAATAACCTTTTTGTGATCAGGCCTAGGTACAAGATACCAAACATCATGAATGACAAATTGAAGAAGTTCTTCCTGCATAGCAAAAATCCAGTGAGAGTCATTCAATGCCTCATTTACATTCTTTGGTTCCACTAGGGAAATAAAACATGCATAATGTGCATAATTTCTTAATTGATATCTTGTACGCACAGGCTCACTAGGATTACCAACAACGTTATCCATGGGATGGTCTTTAGAAACCCAGTTAGGTACTTCAGGTATCCCAATTGGTAATGAATCATCTATTTCAGGAGATCCACTTTCTAAAATGCTTGTAGGATCTTCCTCAATAGTTGATTCACGAGTCTTACTCTCTACAGTAGTGTCACTCACAATTACATTTATGGATTCCATCAAGGTTTTAGTGCGAAGATTATAAACACGGTAGGCTCTACTATTAGGTGAGTAACCTAGGAAAATAGATTTATCTCCCCGGCTCTCAAATTTGGACAAGTGTTCCCTATCTTTGCATACATAACAAGTACTACCAAAGGTTCTAAGGTACTTAAGATTAGGCTTTTTCTTATACCAAAGTTCGTAAGGGGTTTGTTTGGAATTATTTCTAAGATAGACCCTATTTATAATGTGACACGCAGTGCGAATAGATTCTACCTACAAATATTTAGGCAAATTATTGGTATGTAACATAACACGTGCCATCTCTTGAAGGGTACGATTCTTTCTCTCAGTGATTCCATTTTGTTGAGGAGTCTTAGGAGCACTGAACTTGTGTTTGTAACCATTATAGTCAGAGTACTCAATTATACCAGTGTCTTTGAATTCTCCACCTCTATCACTACGGATTCTATTTACTCGAGTGTCTTTCTCATTTTCAATCCGAAGAAGTATTTTTAAGAAAGTTTGAAAATTTTCAGAATTATTTTTTAAGAAGGCTACCCAGGTAAATCTAGTGAAGTCATCAACCATAACTAGAATATAACTGTGTCCACAGAGACTAACAGTTTGGGAGGGACCCATTAGGTCCATATGGATGAGCTCCAAAGGATTAGAGGTAAGGACATCTTTAACTTTCTTATGAGGTGCCTTAATAATTTTTCCTTCCTGACAGGAACCACAGATAATGTTAGAAATGGATTTGATTTTTGGAACTCCTCTAACTATTTCTTGAGAGGTCAGTCTACTAAGATTATCGTAATTTATGTGACCCATTCTGTTATGCCATATCTCGTTGTCATCCATTCTGGCAACATTACAGATTTCAGACTTGTTCATCACAGTATCACAATTGTCAGGAGTCCTGAATCCTGTAATTATGCATTCACCTTTTTCATTTAAAATTTTGAAATTGTTCTTTGAAAAGGTAACACTATGATCTGAGTCACAAAATTGCGAGATACTAAGTAGATTGGCCTTAAGACCTTTAACTAGAAGAACATTTTCAAGAACAGGAAGTCCATCTTCTTGGAGAGTTCCTCTGCCTATGATCTGAGATGGTACTCCATCACCAAAAATAACTTTTCCTCCAGCAAAGCTGGTTTTGTTCAAGAGTTTTGTATAATCCCCAATCATGTGCTTAGAACATCCAGAGTCTAAATACCAACCAGACGATGTGTATTCATCTTTTAAAGCAGTAATAACTATATTACACTTCATCTGGGGTAATAGATCATCTTTTCTAACCCAAATTGCTCTAGTTTTCATTTTGCGCTTATTGGCTCTCAATTGATAAAATTTGCGAGCATTCGATTTTTGTTGAAAAATATTTTGAGCATGATTTTGAGATTTATGAAAGACATGAGCATTTAGTTTAGGAAAGTGTTTAGGAATCCTTCTAGAGAATGTTCTTTTAGGTTTGGTCTTTCTCTTCCTATAGTTAGAATTTTTGTCTGGTTGTCTAGGTAGAACATAATTGTTACGGCTTCTCCTAGAATAGTTAAAATTCTGATAGATAGGAGGATTACAGACAGGTTTAACTAGTCTTCTAACATATCAACCATCAAAAGAGTGACCATATATATCGCAGTAGGAGCAATAAAGATTGCTCAAAATTGGGGTCTCCTTAGGAAAGTTTCTAAACTTGGGTTTTAAGGAATTTTGAGGTTGACCTATATTCCTAGATAGGACAGTCTTGAATGTAGACTCACTCTTCCTAATAGAGGGGCAGACGTATTTGGCCTTAGGTGAACTTTCATGTTTAGAGCAACTTGATTCCCCAATGTTAAAATTTTGATGTTTTGAGTCAAACTCAGTTTTTAGAGAATGAAAGTCTGGGCAGATTTCAATAGGCCTTTTACCTCCTGACACAAACTTGATAGGTTCAAAAGATTTTGTTTGTGTCTTCAAATTGGGGCAAAACCCTATTCTTGTTCGATCATCAGAATTGGTTTTAGATTCAACAACAAATTCATCAAAACAGTTTGAGTTATTTTCAAATTTTGTAAATTTTTTGAAAACAGTTGCTGTCTTTTCTTTAGTTTGTTCCAATTCTAACAATGTTCCTTTGTAATTTTTCTCCAGAGTTTCATTTGTTTCAGTCAAGTTTCTGAGTTTTTTATCAAAAATTTTGATTTCACTTTCATGAGTTAGACATTGGGTAGTATACTCTTCAGCATTCAGTTTGACCATCAGGCTTAGATCTTCTAACTTCTTGGTGAGATCTTTCACAATCTTTTCTAGTCTAGTGCTTTTCTTTAGAGTTTTATCATATAGTGTGTGAATATCTGGGAGATCTTCATTGTCCGAGTCACTAAGTGAAGTGTGTGAAGTGACCCCTAAGTCTTTATTCTTTGAACTCACACACCCATTGACATCATCATTATCGCTTTCCCTTTGACTCACGCACCCCGAGGCAGAAATAGCAATATTCTCATTAATTAAAGCATCTAAACCAGTAACAGCATGATTCGAAACATTAGAAATAGAATTACTAGATTCATCCTCACTAACAAACACAGGCATATCATCATTATAGATAATCTTGGCAAAGAAAGACATGCAAGGGTAAAAAACATCAGATGACTCAGTTTCCTCATTTTCAGAGTCACTTGAATAATCCCATATCTTACAAATGTTGGCTCCAGCGTGTTTGTTTTTAGTGTTCAAGTTAACTCTACAGTCTTATGCAATGTGTCCTAGTTTACCACATCTAAAGCATTCAGTCTTCTTAAGGTCTCTGTTAGGTGTAGTGTGAGAGTCCTTGTGATGTTTGTCATGACTTTTCTCATGAGGTTTGTGATTAAAGGTAGTTGGATAATTAGACTTGCCTTGTTTGTTTGCCATGTTGTTTCTAAATTTAATGATTTTCTTAAACTATTTTGACATTAAGGCAATCTGATTGTCCAAACTCTCTATATCGCATTCCTCATCAGAGTCATCATTGGGAATGTTAAACTCAGGTTTAATCATCTTAGAAGAGAAGCTCATATTGGAACTAGTCTGTTTACTATGGGACTGGGTCAATTGTTTCTAAAATTCTAGTTCCACTTCCACGGTTCTTAATTTACTACTGAGTAATTCAGGAGTGAGATTTATATCACACATTTTCTCAATAGCATATCTTTTGTTGTCAAATTTCTGTGGTAATGATCTCAGAATTTTAGATACAATTTTTTGTCTGTCATAAGTTATCCCATTAGCATGCAGTTTTGTCACAATATCAGTCAAGTTCATATATAAGTCATCAAATGACTCAGATTCAAACATAATTAGGGAGTTATACTGTTGAATGAGCATTTGAGTTTTAGCAGCCTTAACTCTAGTGTCACCTTCATGAGCAGTAACCAGAGTGTCCCAGGCTTCCTTAGAAGTGGTACAGGATGAGATTCTTTTGAACTCATGTTCATTTATAGACATAAATATGGCATTCTTTCCTTTGTTATTGTTGCGAGAAACATGTTTCTCTTCTTGTGTGAACTCACTTAATACTTTCTTAACCCTCTCATTACTTCCTTCAGTGGTTGGTTTAGTAGGAAAAATGTATCCATTTTCAACAATGTCCCAGACATCATCTCCCAGAGTTCCTTGAATGAAAGCAATCATCCTTACTTTTCAGTAAACAAAATTGGTTCCATCAAAGATGGGAGGTCTGGTCAAGTTACCAAATCTTTAATTTTTCTCGTCCATGTTTGATTTTCAAAAAACAATTTCAGAAACACATGATCTCTTTAAAAGAAGTTTACAAAGCTCTGATAACAATTGAAAATCTGTTACTAAAGTCGTTTAATAAAATTAAACTATTTAAGTAACTCCGAACAGTTTTTTGAAGAAACTCTTTTCTTAAAAACCAAAACTAATTGAACACAAGATGTGTTTAATAAAAGTATGTACGAGATCTGTTCAAGATTTGATTAACAGGTTTAATAAAATAGTTTAAAAACTTTAAACTCAGCACAACCAATAATGAGATGAGGAGATGTAGAAATATTAAGAACAAGATTTTTTTTACGTGGTAAAACCTCACCCAACTGAGGAAACATCCATGACTCCCTCTACGGAGTAAACCAAAAATTTCACTATAAACAAATTTTAACAGTTACAAACTATATAACAAACATGAATACAGCTCAGAACTATATAAGTTTAGGAATGTACCCTCTGGTGTCCTTATAACTTCTCTGCAGTTCTGATTGTTGATGTTGTCCTCCCAGTTTGCTAACTTCCAATTTGTTTGAGTTCTTTACGTCGACTCTTTTTCTCAAGATCTTATTACCAACACTTTTAGTGTGGTAGGGTGAAAATGTTTATGGAGGTGCTTTCTAACACATGCATGCACACACACACTCTTATTATGTACAATCTGTCCTAACAAATTACATATAAGACTATATGCTGTGATTTTTCTTTTTCTCTCTTCTCACAAAACTTAACCTTATTTGACCTTTATAACAATCCCAGAATCCACGGCTATCTTTCTCAGAAGACGTATCAAGATCTTAATTAATCTCAGTTTTGAAAAGATTTTTGAGATTGAAAATCACCAAGTGCGATTCCAAACTAGGTCAAAGGTCTTGTTTCAAGAGAACTAGAAACATAAAACATTATTGTTGATTTCAAAGTTTAAAAATCATTTACAGAAAAGAATCATCAATATACTTCTCAAGCTGAGAAACAAAATATGTAAATCTAAGTGTAATGTAACATGAAGTACTCAGATCTGAAATTTCTATAAAGCAGAAAATAGATCTAAGACACAATGTTTAAGTTGGACACAAGATCTCAAGAACGAAGATGTTACAGCTACAAACCAACTACACAAACCAACTCTCAAACACTCAAGGTTGTGTTTGGGATATACAGGAGTTTGAAAAGAGTTTTAGGTTTGAAAAATGGTTTGGACGATTTAGGGTTAGGGTTTCTAACTCTTTCTCTCTCTTCTGGTTTCTCTCTTCTCTCTCTTCTGGTTTCTCTCTTCTCTCTCTACTCTCTTTTTTCTCTCAAAAGGAAGAAATGGAAAAAGTCTTAGAAGGCTGAGTGAAGGGGTCCTTTTATAGGAGGCTTAGAATATTCGAGAATAACGTTCAAAATCAAGGGTTCAGATTGAGTCAAGGATGATTGACTTTGATCTAAGGGTTCACGATATGCGGTGATTAAATCTCTCCTGATTGGTTCATACGGGGTTCACAGGGATTATGAAAGGGCGCATGCAAATCGTTGATAAAAACGATCCAAGGGTTGAAAACAGGCGCTGGTTCCCCCTCTATAAAGAAACACACTCTCCACCAATCAGAAGACAACAAATGTTGTCCAATAATAAGATATCAAACGTGCGTCAAAATTAATTAAAAACACACCCTGAAGTCTCTGCCGCTTTCGGATTCTACCCAAGGCAACTTTAAGCCAATATAACCATTAAAACTTAATTTCAAATTGACCCCAAAAACTTTAAAAAATAAGTTTTAATTAATAAAAACTTATTTAAAATGTTTATAAAATCCCAAAAAAATATTTAAAAAACAATTTTAAGAATTTAAACAAACTCAACATATGTACACACAATTATATGCAATATGAAATGTATGAGATCAATTTTACTGTGTGTGAGTGTTGGTAATATGGTCTAGATCAATCAATCAAGAAGGAGAAATAGCAAACCAAGCTCTGGGGTTCTTTGGATTCTAGGATGGACATAATTTTGTCACAATTTCCAAACTAGATGAACACTTATACAATATAAACTCAAGTGAGTCAAGAGTATTAGGTGCTTCATCCGTGACAAGAGCGTGACAAGTACAGTTGTCACAGACTTGTCACGGTCAATGATCGTGACAATTCTATAAAGTTGTCACGGCTAATGACCGTAACAATTCTGTCAGCAAAAACCCTTTCCCCTCCTTTTTTCCTCACCGCATTGTTTCCCTCCAATTTCTCTCTATCTCTACGTGTTGCTCTCACACTCTCTCTCTACTTTCATGTTGGTTTCTCTCTCTCTCTCTCTCTTCCATTTATATATGTGTTTGTGTGTGTGTGTGTTTGTGTGTGTGTGTGTGTGTGTATGTGCGTCTGTGTGTGTGTATGTGTGTGTGTATGTGTGAGTGTGTGTGTGGTGGGAGAAGGGGTGGGGGTGGGGCTATGTGTGTGTGTGGTGGCGGGGGAAGGGGGTGGGGAGGGGGGAGGGTTGTGTGTGTGTGTGGTGGTGGGGCAGGGGGTGGGTGCGTGTGTGTGTGGTGGGGGTGGGGTTGTTTGTGTGTGTGTGTGGTGGGGGAAGGGGGTGGGACAGGGTGCGGGGGAGGGGACAAGGATGGGGGTGGGTGGGGGTTAGGGAGTGGGGATGCATGTGTGTGTGTGTATATGCACATGTGTGTATGTGCGTGTGTGTGTATATGTGTGTGTAGTGTGCGTGTTGATATATGAAACGAATTGATTGATTATTAATTTTTTTAGTAAATTAATATATGAAAGTAGGATTGCCCCTCATTGTAAATTAGTAAATTAATAATTGTTAGTTTAATTGATGAAAATAATTAATTGAGTGGTGAATTAGAAGGAGTACGGGATACACATTTTTCGTTGACATTGCGGTTGGATTATAGTGGATCGATGTTGGGTTGGTTAATTTTAAAAGTGGCATGACCACTGGATTATTGTCCATATGGGGGTGGAATTTTTCAACTTTTTTTTAAAATTACTTTGTATAACGAACAATATATATATAGTATGATAATTAAATGAAACATACTTGAAATTACATATAGTGCGCATAGATACTAGACTTCTAGTTCTTATGCGTACGCATTCAATAGCCCTTAGACCCGTTCGAGAGTCATTATCCCTTTAATGAGATCTCTCGAATTGTCCCGTTTGGACAGTTTGGGACTGCATGATTTTTGTATAATAATATTCTTAGTGGCTTAAAGTTGTTACTTTTGGAGGTAGTCCTGCAGTCGTATCCTAATGTTCTCTGGGTACATACTAGATTGACAAGTGTGACTGTTATTTCAATTGATCAATTGAAATAACACTCACACTTCCGAATTTTTCTCAAATTGTAACAATGTGAATGAGTTGTTAAGTATATTACAGAAAAATGCGGTCTTGAATGGGATAGGACCACTCACCCTTTAGAGGAGATGGTGGAAATAGAAATTTTTACTATAAATTGAATTTGAATTTGAAATTTAAAAATCGAATATAAATAAGATATAATTAAATGAAACATACTATAAATCTAAGTTTTATTTATACTAATCCATGAATATACGCTTCTTACCTTTAATAGGTGATTAGTTGTGGTAACTGTGATGGGATATCTGAAATACAAAGAGTGGATGGGTGAGACAAGTAGAATGGGGGATGTGTTTCGCAGAGCTGCTAATGAATTTGTGAAATACGCAAACAGATGTCATAATGATGAAGAGTTTTTGTGTCCGTGTGCTAGGTATAAGAATGGTAAGGTGTTTGAGTGGAAAACAGTTGAACTACATTTGTTAAGATCGGGTATGCAAGATAGTTATCGATTTTGGAGTTTTCATGGTGAATTGAAAGTTCTTTTTGTCCCCGACCAACCTTCAAAACAACCTTCAACAAGTAGGATAAATGTAGAAGGGGACGACGTAGATCATAATATGTTAGAGGATTTAATTGATGACCGAAGAGATTTGTGTGTTGGAGAAGTACTTCCCGTAGCATTCTTCGACATAAGTGTTCACTTGTTAGTACACCTATGCGACGAGGCACTTCTTTGTGGTCCAGTTAGATATCAGTGGATGTATTCGTTTGAAAGATTGATGAATTTTTTAAAATATTACGTCAAGAATACGCGATACATTGCAGGATCAATTGCAGAGGAATACATCACCATGGAGTCATCAATATATACTCGGGAATATATATCTTACTCGACCAGCGTTGATGACACTGATGAGTTCGTCAATGATGGTATTCATGTGATTGGAAAACGAGTGAAATTAATAAGTTTGCATCATGAACAAGTAGCTCGTTATCTATTTGACGCACATGAAGATGTCGAAGAATGAAAAAAGTAAGTTTCAATTATTATAATGTTTAACATTATTTTAGATTATTTTATACATGATTAATTTTGTAATATGCAGAAAATATGAAGCCTGTGAGAACAATAAAAGACGAAAAACAATGGTACAATCAGACAGCGAATTTAGGTTGTGGTTGACACAAGAGGTAATTATAATGAAAATGGCCATTATATAACGTTACATTACACTCAAATTTTACAACTAATATAATTAATTTATCTCTATTCTCAACTCTTAAAGACGGGTGATGCGACATCAAGGCTTGCTCGTATAGCCACTGGACCCTTGTTCGTGGCACAAGAGTATAAAAAGTATCGATTGAACGGTTACATTTTCGGCGCTAAAGTGTACGAGAAAAGTACAAATGTACAAAACTCGGGCATTTCATAAAAGGCTCTTACTTTATTTCGAGCGAGCGCAAAAGATAAAAACCTCGTTGAAGATGAAATGACTTACTATGGTGTAATCCGAAATATATTTTTGAATTGGATTATATAAGCTTCAAAGAGGTTGTATTTTACTGTGACTGGGTAAGAGTTGAGGATAAAAATTTTTGTAAAGTTGATCATGTCACCAATTTGATCATGGTTGACTTGTCCAAGTTGAAGAGCAACGACCACGTGAGCGATGAGCCATTTATTTATGCATTTCAAAAGGTTAACCAAATGTTTTACTCGGAGTACATCAACAACAAGCCGTGGTCAATTGTCCAACACGTGCCAAAGCGTCTAAATAGTAGTGTGGATGACTTGGCTGCTCCTACCGAATATCAATCCATTTTTTATGATAACCCGAATTTTAAACAATTTTTCAATTTATAATAAATATTCCAATTTGTACCGAAACATCCATTTTTAATGCTTTTAATTGATTTGCATTTTATTATTTTCACTCTTGTGTAGTGTGCGTGTGTGTGGGCAGTAGGGGTGGGGTGGGGATGTTTAACAGTAACAATTCATTTTTATTTGTAGTAATTGTACATATTTGCATGTCTTCTTCTAATTCATTTTGATTTGTACTAATAACATTATTTTACAGCAAATGTCTCCTTCAGGTATTAAGGCGAGGATGATGATGTCGTCTGGCCTCGGTAGTAGCGGAGGCGACGAGGGCTCCTCGGCCCCTAGGCTCCCCAAATATGGCAAATTGGGGATGGCAATCGAGAACAAGTCGGGGCTATTAGCGAGATCCCTTGAGCTGGTAAAGACAATCATCGGCCCGGGGTACATTAGTTGGAAGGAGGTGCCATATGACCTCAAGTTAGCTGTTTGGGTGACACTACAGGTAATGTATTTATATGAATATTTCAATTTCAATTTCGATTTCGATTTCGATTTCGATTTCGATTTCGATTTCGATTTCGATTTCGATTTCGATTTTAATTTCATTTTATATTTATATTTATATTTATATTTATTCGCAACTAACATTGTATTTGTTGGACAGGAACAATTCAGCCTGGATCCAAAGCTATGCGATTCCATCTTGGAGCAGTTGAGGGAGCAACACAAGACGTGGAAGAAAAATATACAAACCCGATACTTTGGGAAGACACGAGAGTCCGATATCCGAATGCATGAATCCATCCCGCCGAAGGTGCCGATCTCATTGTCACAATGGCAAAAGTTCATTGACAATGAGATCGAGGAGAGACAATTGGCATCTCACCAATCGGGGAGGGAAAATCGGGCAAAAAAGACGGACGTGCACTACTCCAGACGGACGTCTTACATCGAGGTTGAGCATAGGATGATGGTAAGATTTAATTTTTCTATAACTACAGAAATATATTATTCTGCATTATTTTACTTTGCGGGGCCGATACTAATTTTATTTTATTTTATTTCAGGGGACAAGGAGTGGACCTGGGGGTAGGACACATAGGCTCGATACTTATGTGGCTCTTCGGACAAAGAAGGGGAAGGATAAGGAGGTGTCCCCGAGCGTCGCGACCACGATTGAAAGTAATCTGACAGTTTACTTTTTATTAATTACGTTATAATTTTTTAATTTACTTATTTTACTAATCATGTATTTTTTGTCATTTCAGGAAAAGCTTAAGGAAGTGCATGAGTCACAGTCTGATGCCGACAAGGCATCTTTGTCCACTGATGCACTCAGCCAAGTGCTTTGTGCTGATCGCAAGGGGAGGACAAGGGGGTGAGCTCGCAGGTGGCTAAATCTAGGATCATCGGATTGGAGACGAGCGACACCGGGTTGGCTCGAACGGTGGACTCGCATGATGCAAAGTTGTCCCGTTTGGAGGAGACGATCTAAGATATGTTCTCATTCATGAAGCATTCGTTGGGCGAAAACCGTAAGGGGAAGGGGAAGGAGAAGGTGGTGGAGGATGAGGTGCAGGACGACGAGATTCAGGAGGACGAGGATGTGGACCTGGCTACTTCATCGCTGACACGTGCGGACTTTGATGATCCACTTATCTATTTGGCTCTCTTCGACCGACCGATGTCGACACTTGGTTGGTCGACCGTGTTTATACTGGACATATTTGATGGCCAGTGGATAGGGCGGGGGTTGAGGGACCCGAATATCGTCCAGGGTGCACTAGTTCATGGACGTGAGCTTCAAAACATCTAGTCCAAGGTGCTCGTCACGCATGTGATACCCGGGAAAGAGAACTTCCCATTGTGGTTGCGCGAACAATACGGCAAGATTTATATTAGTGGGTGTGTCAATTCGTATATCGTGTGGCCTACTCACCTCCTCAGAGTTAACCTTACCCAATACATGTAGTGACATTATTTGAATTGAATTATTTTTAAGATGGTACATATGAACTATATTTGGATTATATCGTGATGCATATTGTCTCTATTTTGAATTTATATTTGCATTATCTCTATTTTATTTGGATATATGATGCTTGAACAGGTACAACGTTGCTATAACAGGTACAAATATACTGTTGGGTAGTGGCAGTGGACAAACTGCCCAGCAGATTTTTTTTCAATTCTACCCAGAATTGTCACGATCATTGACCGTGACAAGTTTTTAAATATTGTCACGGATTTGTCATGGTTATAAACCGTAACAAAACTTGTCACGATCAAGGACCGTGGAATGACCGTGACAAGTCTGTGACAAAAGAAGTTTCACCCCAGGAATTATCACGGTCATTGACCTTGACAAGTTGAACTTGTCAAGGTCAATGACCGTGACAATTCGGCAGATTTGGTGTAGTGATAATATATCCAGTACGTAGTATTTATATCTCTCGAATACTCAACGTACTACCCATTCACACACAGTATTATATTCATATTTTTTGAGTGTCACTCACTACCCGAAGGGTCCCAATTATCCCTTAAGAAATTTCAGTATTTAAAACATCACTAACCTGCTGGTATCAATTCAAGGTTATCATTTACACTTCCTGTAACCCGGTTTAAATTTTTGATACTTAACACAATTGTTTAAATCTCGTAGGCCCTAGTCTCGTTTTACCCTCATTGTGACTAAGCCTAAGCCCTGACTAGAGGTCTATACAAATTCCCAAAGTCCTCATATAGTTCATAAACCATTTTATACCCAGATTTAATTTACAACTAAAGATTTCTCTCTCGGACACCCTTCTGTAAAAAAATCATAACTAATTCAAAATAAAATCAAAAAAATACAAAACTGGAGGCCACGCGTTAGTAACAAAAAGATATATCTCCATGACCTGAAGCCTAGGGTCGTTCGAATGATGTATTAATCTCGTTCGAACGATCTCAGTAATTTTTTACAGCTTCGCCCCAAACTCGTTTTTCTCCATGGTTAACACATCAAACCTTCATGAAACTCTCCCAAGCTCCTATACAACATACCCAAACCTCAAACACATGTCTAGGGAAAATTTTAAATGTAAATAATACATCAAATCTATAAGAAATCTACCTAAGAACAGATTAAATTCCCAAAACCCTAGTTCATAGTGTTCTTCATTCATATTCATCAATATACCCAGATTTCTTTCAAATTACTCATCACATAATTTTAAATTTCATATTATCTATATAAAGGGATTAATTCTACATGAATGCTACTCCAAATCATGAATTACACCAAAAGAAATTCCAAGAATACACCTAAATCATGTAATTTCAACCCTACACTACATGGGTATTATAACATGCATAAAAGGATTGCAAGATAAACACTTGCCTTAGTTCAGTAGGTCTGATTTTCATTAATTGATGATGGAGTTGTTCGTACCTTGCTCCGATCTCGATTCCGACAATATCCATGGTGCAAAACAGTGTGGAAAGGCCTAGTTTTCTTCTCATCTTCCTCTCCTATGACCTCCTCTACCTCTAAAGTGTTCTAACCCTAGCCTCCCACTCCAATGGGCTAATATACTTCTTAAATTTTTGGAGTTCCATCTACCACAAACCCACAAATGATAGAAACGACCTCTCATGGTGTCGGTTTGGTCTAAAATCGCTCTGGAACCCAAACAGCACACTAGCTAACTATTTCGACCCATTCGGAATCAATCGTGACTTCAAATAGCCATCCGAGTCACTCTACAAAAAATTCCCATCTTGACCTCATATAGTCAACACTCGACTCCTGGTTGAGGTGTAACACTGTCACTCGTTATGACATAAAATACTTATTTACTATTCACTAAGTAAATTATTCCATAAACATTAATCATTACCTCTCCCAATTAATATTTTAATCAACACATAATAATTAATTCAGCTAAATTACGATACACGTGAAATCCTAAAAATCACCGATTTAATTAATTTCTAAATACCCAAACATAAAGGTGTTACGTATTTCCCACCTTACAAAGGAATTTCGTCCTCGAAATTAGGATAAATCTGGTACTAATGGCTTCGTATATCTCTTCCCACAACTTCCATTTCTTCCCAAAATCAAATCTTGTTATGATGTTTCCCTCTACACTTCTACTAATGGTACTCCTCAGTCCGACGGTCTATACCTTACCGTTCAATACTAATGACCAACCCATTTTAGTTACATTATATCCAAATTTCCCATTATTATTTACCATATCCTCTGGGCAACTACTGAACACATAAAAATTTTGTCCTACATTTTCTACTACAGTGAGCCTATCTATTAACGGCTAAAGTATTCCCTCTACTGTGGAAAGCTCCATCATCCCCATGTGTCAACTCCCTTATTTATTTACTCTTATATTCAACTCATATATTTCCACATATTTCGATTGCGGACGATACTAGAAATCCAACCAACTAGGGCGCCCATACACCCTATACGCCGTGCATAACTGCACAAAACTACTCAGCTCTTACTAGCCTTAAATCATAAAATAATCTCAACTCACGATTTTTAACCACACATCCATGCAACAACTAGTGTACTCGATCTATGTCCTAAAGACCACACATCTCCCAACTACCAATGTTTGCTAAGGTTCATGCGTGGGATGTATCGCAAGCTAAATCCAAATAAGGACCCCCCCCCCCCCCCCAATACACTACTTGCTAGCATTGTATGTCATCAAGATCCGTGGTTACAAAGCATATAACTAAGATACCTCAAGTCCTGTACCCGACACATAAGTTAAATTGTTCACTCCCCACCGCTCAAGAAGTAATATAATACTATGTTATCACTATCACTAAGTTCTTAGCATTAAATCAATAATGAGTTTAATCTCTCCACTCAATGTTAAACGCGATATACCCTGAATCACATCAGTAAAAGTTCCCATGCACCGGGATCAAATGTAACAAGACAACTACACTCTCCTAAGTTTACGATACAATACAATATACACAGGCTCGACCCTCTTTTAAGTGATACCTCGCAAACCAATATATCTCATCCTAGAATAGCGAGCATAATATCCTTGCCATACAGTCTACTATCACCCAAGCCCTTGGTATCCAGTCACTACACTAGATAATAACATGCTCTACTCTCATAACTCTCAAAAGGGGAAAAAACTACCACATAATATAAACTTAAAAAGAATCTTGATACCCAATGATAAATATATTTATAAATATAAGGTTGATACTGCCTACGCACCCACTAAACCCGACTCACCCGAGAATTTTAGTGTTATTATTTATATTGTGATGCACCCGTGTCACCTAAAACCTTCCTCATACTCATAAAAATAAAACCAAAAATTTTACCTCCATTTGCTATTTGCCTTGCCCGGCCGACGGGTTCCTGAACGTAATTCTCACGTTGGAACTAACCCAAGATTTGTTACAATGGTTGTACATCCAGTACCTCATCCTGTAGTTTCCCCCTATTTTGCTTTAGGCAATTCCTCTTCTTGTGGCCTATCTCTCCACAAATGAAACAACTGACAAAAAAACCTCCCTATCTCTTCCCATGGCCCTGCTATCCCCCCTCGTTATTCCATTGGCCCTGGCGGCCCTGAGGAACGGAAACTTCCATTGCATATCTGTCTGAATAGAGGATGGAAAATACTTATGGTCAAATCGTGCCTAAAACTCCCCAATGATCATCACGTCTATATCCTTTGTTGTGGTCACAAACTCACACCACTTTAATGTTGCGCCCACTAACTTGAATGTTACCAAGAACTATTTCTGAGTGTCACCGCACTCAACCGTACGAAGGTGGTGCTGCATGTCTTTCTTCCACTTACTGTCCACGACTACATCTGAGCTACCTTGAAACTCCGGTGGGTGGCCATTCTGAAATGCTTCCTTCACTCTCTACCAATCGGATGACCCCGGGTGGGCCTGAATAATCGGTGCCATTGGTGGCTGCAGTTGAAACTGTTGAAACTGTTTTGCCATTGCGGTCATCGCCACGTTAACTGCTTGTGCCAAGATTTTAGCCACCTATACTACTGAAATATTTCGTTGTGGGGCTCCCTCCCTAGCGTTCTCTCTCGTCCGACGATTCCCCTTTGGCGGCATCTAAAATGAGATTGAAGTTCGTATAAGTCCATAATCAAATACAAAGTAATAAGTGGAAAAACAAAAATGGACATACGTAGAGGAATACAATAATCCTATATAAAGGATCTATATAAAAGAAAGTTACGTTGAAATTGTAGTAAGCCGTACAGAACATTAAAACCTCCATCTGTGACATCCCTCCTATTTTAATCAAGGGTGATCAATCTTTTATCGAAATAATCAGGAATCTCATTTGGTTCATTCTTAGCATCACTACCGAAAAACTTTTTAAATTACTAACCATCTATGTTCAATTAAGCCGGTGTCAAAAATTTATCTTTCATTAATCACACAACAACAAGGAAAATAAAATAATTGAAACCATCCACATAATAACAGAATCAAAAACATCACATGATAAATAACTGAATAAAATATTACCGAATAAACCATCGGTTCCCAAAATAAAATCCAACTACAAGTCTATATTAAATAAAAAAAAATCTGACAAATACTGAATAATTTTAAGGGCAACATTCCCAAATGAAATACTGAAATGAAATCCTATCTAAGAATGAATAACATAATCGTCTACACAAAGTCCTACAAGCCTCCACATTGCTGCCCCTATATATCCCTAGAATGAGTCATCAAGCTTGGCGTACCTGTGGCTGGATACCTAAAATATTTTGAAAAATAGAAAAATAGAATTGACACGGGTCAGAGCCCCCGAGAAAACCTTTTGAAAATATTTAGTAAGTATTTAAATCGCAATTTAAAAACAATTATTAGATATACATGTTAGTTCCGCATACACTCCCTTGAGTACCTCACCTCACATCTAAAGTGCACACCTATCTCATCCTGCCTAGCTATGCTTCCCAGCCTAATTAGACATACGTATCTAACTAACCACAAAAAGTTCAACTCCCCCATACTTCCCATATAATATGCTAGCGAACTACCAATACAAATATTTCCCGCATATTATTATTGAATCGTTTTAATTAAGTTTCCCATACTTTGGTCACATTTAGATATGTACTATCTATCTTCCGACTATCACACGAGTATAATAGTCACAAATTATTACAGCACCATTAATTAAGTTACATCACACTTACGTTACTTTTAGATATACACTATCTATCTTCCTATTGTCGCACGAGTAGAATAGTCATACATTATTATAACACCATTAATTAAGTTTCATCATCCTTACGTTACTTTTAGATATACATTATATATCTTTTCTACTTTCAAACATAAGTAGAATAAATCAAACTTGTATATATTTATCACACCATAATATATACAATTATGGTATCCCCCCGAATGAACACCGCGATTCATGCGTAGTCTGTTATCAAGTCCATGTACCTCTTGTAACAACCCGTCCTTTTGGAGATTATTAAATTCCATAATTAAGTATAAATTGGAATTTGAGGAATTTCCCTAAATAGTAATTTTTGGGATTTTCGAGGATTAAATGATTTTCGATGGATGGTATATTTACTTTTGGTGTTAAGTAAATGAATTGGAGTATTTTAATAATGTGTCGCTGCCGGGTAAAGCGACAGAAGATAATATTTTAATGGAAATACCGCATTTATTTATTTCGAGTTGAAATAGTGATTTGCGATCAAGTACCTCGGATGGAAATTTTGACTGCGCCGTGAGTCTCGGAAGGTCCGAGATAGTCGAAAAAGAGTGTCCAAAAGTCAAAATTGAGTTTCGGAGAATTCTAAAGTTAAAAAGGGCTCGAAATTGAGTAAACGAGTTGTTTTTGGGTTTTAAGGGGTATAAGCCCTTTTTCTTTCTTTATAAAGAGGGAGAGAGGGAAAAAAGAGAAAGAAAAGAAAGAAAAGAGAGAGAAGAGAGAAAGGAAGGACAAAGAGGAGAAAAAGGGAGATTCGGGCAAAACTCCGCCGGATTCGACTCGAGGTCGTCGGATTTCATCCTCCAGGCAAGTGTATACTTGCTTTATTTTATTTTGTGCATTTATTTCATATCATAGTTGGTAAACTATATGATTTTGGGTTAGAACCCTTAAAATAAATTTGGGAAAAGTTGAATATGAGTTTACATATTGATGTAATGTAAACTCTTAATGATTTTTAGTGTTAAAACCATGTTAATGGAGTATAAAAATGGATTGGAATGATAAGTTGGGGTTTTTATGGTTTTAGGGTTTAAAACTAAGAGAAATAGTTTAATACCCCAAAATAATTGAGGTGTTAGTTGTAAAACATAGATTAGATGTTTATTGAGTTGTTGGATGAGGTTAGAAACAACAAAAATGGAGAAAAATGGAGTTTGGGATTTTGGGGAAGACGATGAAAGTAAACCCGTAGCTTGTGGGACTGTTTTGGCCAGGAACATAATTGATTTAGATCTTTGCCAAAACACGAAAGTCGTAGATATTTTCGATACGGTCGCGTGGACGCTGACCACGTATTTTTCTGATTTTTCCTCGATTTAATATGATTTTTACAAGATGGCAGATCCGGGTTGAAATCCTCAACTCGGAAATCAAATCGGGAATTGGAAAAATAAAGGCTAGAAACAATTGTGTAGATGTTTGGGATGATTTTTGGGGTAGTTTAGAAACCCCGATAATGGAATTGGGTTATTGGATGGAGGATTTGAGGAATAAAGTTTTGAGGACCTGGTGTGACCGGTCGACCGCGCCCTTATGACCGGTCGACCGCGTCAAGGAAAAATGGCCAACTACTTTGTTTCGTAGGCTTATTTGCAACCCGCGGTCGACCGGGGGTCCAGGACCGGTCGACCGGTACCCTGTTTTCAGCCCAAGATTTTGGAGATTGTTATTACTTCTCCTCTTTGAGTTTAAAGTTTAAGGGCCTTCTAAATTAGAGTATTATAGAGGGTTATGTCCTAAAGGACTTGAGGAATTGGGAATATACATATATATATATATATATATATATATATATATATATATTCACTTAGAGTGAATTAGTATAATTGGAGATATCCAATAAATCCTTAAGAGATCATTAAGGTAATTATTAGTCATCAAAGTAAGAAAATACTTTGGGTTTAGTATCATGCGTATATGAATGCATGATTATGATTCTTCGAGAGAATCTTTGGGATTGTTGGTCATCGCTAGATGAGATTGGCAATTATGGCCATATTTATATTCGAGGAGGAATATATGGTATATGTATATACTATGTGATTAAAGTATATATATATGATATGATGTAAAGGATTTTGAAAATGTAAATATGAATATTTTCAAAATGGAAAGACAAATGATTTTTCATAATTGATAAATTATGGTTACACACCTCTCTAAATCGCTATCATAAGGGAAGTTGCGTGCGTATGGTGATGCCCCCTGGCTAATGAATGCAGGGTGGATATAGTCCTAGGCCATATGAGCGATTATTGTTTCTGTGCTGATTAGGGGATTCTGGGTGTGGTCTTGACTTTTTCGCAGGCATATGGCCGCTTCCCGACGATGTGTTAGGTTCCCAGATTGTCTTGTTTGATAGGCCCTGGAAGATGATAGCCATTTAGGGGGGGATCCAGTGGGGAAACCTGGAGGGGCAGTCTTAGATTTGTTAAAGCAATTCATGATAATGGATTGGCTTTAATTACATTTCCTGGATATAGGAAGAGAAATGGGTTATATGGATTGGATTCGGAAACACGACCCGGATGGAAGAAGGGAAGTGGAAGCATATGATATGGTAAAAGCATTTTTATGATAATAAAAATGACTTTTAATTACATTTCCTGGATATGAGAATGGAAATGGGATGGTATAAAACGGAAAAGCATTTTTATGATAATAAAACTGGCTTTTAAAAAGTTATATGATGTGTTAAAGCAATTCATGATAATGAATTGGCTTTTAAATACATTTCCTGGATATAAGAAAGGAAATGGAAAGTTTTGAGATAAATATAATAAGTATTGATAAATACTTTGTATATGGATCCTCAGTCTGGGAGATAGATCCGAATGTGTATTATAAAGATGAAATTGAATTGGTAATCCTCACTCCGGGAGATATTATTCGGATGTATATTGTAAGATGTATATAAATATATTTATATATTAGTTTTGTACTATGAGCCTAATGGATCTCTACCATTAACCCTGCCAAGTAGTAGTGTATCGGGGGGTTCCTTGTTTGAATTTCGCTTCGCGAGACACCCCAAGCACGAACTTAGTGCAGTGTTGAGAATGGAGAGAAGTTTAGCCCTTAGTGCTCGGGTTGTAGAGGTTTCTAGTAGATGGGTGAATTAGATTAGTTAGGCAGGGTAGCTTAACTAGGATGTTAAGTGCGTTAGGTGTGCACTGTTAGAAGAGAGGTGAGGGGTATCTCATGGGAGTGCGATACCAATTTAAATATGAGATAAAAACATATTTTTAAAATAAAGCATTTATGCACTTGCTAAATATTTTCACAACTCGGGCTCTGACCCGTTTATCTACTTTTCCTCTCTTGCTATATATATATATATTATATAGGTGTCCAGACACAGGGACGCCTTGATGACACTTCCTTCGAGTCAGACGTCAGCTGCAGCAGATGTGGATGCGTGCAGGTTTTTGATAGCCGCTTCCATTCTTTTACTCTAGATAGGAGGTACTGTATAAATATTCGGGCCAATGGTCCAACTGCATTTATTTATTCTTTTAGTACAGCATTCGATATGGTTGTATATTTTGACCGAGTGTTCGGTTATTTTATTTCATTTCAGTTTCATTTACGCAAACTGCGTGGATGTTTTATTTATAGTTGTTTAAAAAGAGTAGTTAAGTAAAAAAATTTAACGCTCACCTAATAGGATATTAGTAATTAAATGGATTTTCGACAGTGATGCTAAGAATGATCCATATATGACTCATGTTTTAATTTGATATAGGAGTGATCGCCCGGTATCCCATTAGGCGGGTTGTTACATATGGTATCAGAGCATCAGGTTCTAGTGTCCTTAGGAATCTGTTCGGACGTACTACGCTTTCAGCGTTGCTCTCGATTTGTTATAGATCCTCAGGATTAGGATTGTTGATTTCTCTTGTGAGGTTTCGTTCTCCTGCCATATTATAAGATTATAGTGATCTTTTGCGCGCTCGTATGAGAATCGTGTGCGGGACTTGGATGGCAACAGGAGGTGGGGCTTAGCTGGAGCAGCTGGTAGAAGTTGGGGACGAGGACCTTAGTAGAGGTAACTCTCCTTGTGTCAATTGCTAAGAGTTTTGGTGACTACTGCTAAAGTATAGTAGTTATGAGGACCGTAGTACCGCCGTAGTAGAGTGTGGTACTAAAGTTGCATTTCCCAGTGAAGTAAGGATTCGAAGGGGATCTTACGGATAGTTTTAACCGTGAGTCCCCATGATTTCAGCATGAATGAAAAGAATGTTGTTTTGGATTATTCATATGAGGATCGGCCAGAAGCCGACAGTGAATAAAGAGTGATATGGAGAATGGGTATATTCAAGGACCCCATTAGTGGTCATCCACCCAGGGAATTTGTGAAACGAAGTTGTTGTTATGAGTTTTACCTCGGATAATGAGGTTATGTTTGGTGTGACTAGATAAAGTCGCGGTATTAGTTAGCCCTAGACTCGTGTGTGTAATTTGAGTTTCATGGCGGTTTCGATAACATAATATCATGTGTGCCTATGTGTTGTCCGCAGTAGCGAAGTTTTATTTTCTTTCATTCGCCATAAAGGCAATTGTTGATATATTGTATATATATATCTGGTTTGGGATACTCATTTTATATGCCTATACGAGTATGGTGATATGGTGAGTATATATGTATTGGTTGTTCGGAGCGATAGCAGGCTTATGATGGCAAGACTATCGTGTCCGTAGTTCCAGGGTGGAACGGGTTGTTGTTGCGGTGTCTCTCCTGGATACAGGTGAGTTCGCCTTTATTATTATGGGTAGATGGAACTTCAATGAGCAGAGGTTTCATCTTCATGATTTGAGTATGTGGCGACCTTATAGATATGATTTAAGGCCGCACAATTTTCGTTGACTTAAAATTAGTGCGAGCACTCGGTGGTGTGACTCTTAGTTAGAGATAGGAGTTCAGATCACCTTTTGTTGATAGGGGATAGGATTATCCCGGTTGCATGTTTGATATAACGGACCTCCATGACCGACAAAGTTAAGTAGGAGTGTGTGGAGGGGTTCCTTGTTTGGATTTCGCTTTGCGAGATGCTCCACACATGAATCTTAGCAGCATCGGGAGTGGAGCGATGTTATAGGATGCAAGGATGTTGGTTTTGTGGGAAATTCTTATAGTGTGGATGAACCACTATAGACTATGAGCCCTGTGATGATGGTATACTTATGGAAATGTTGTGCTATGGAAAAGCACTATAGTGGTCCTCTCATCACAAGTGAGTGGGTGAAGTAGGACTTAGAGAAATTGATTGAAGGTCATGGCTAGGCCTTAATAAAAAGGCAAATTTTGAGGAAATATGATTTGGGTGTGATGTTCATAGTGCTCTTACATAGATTGGGCACTTCGATTAGTTAGGTTCCCTTTCGTATGGGCGAATGGACAGAATAGTAGGAATGCGTTCGTAGGTTAGCGTGGTAGGATTTAGGACGTCCCGCTGGTGTGCCTTAGGTCACTATATCTCAATGACCGACGACGCGAGCGAGTAGTGTAACGGGAGGGTTCCTTGTTTGGATTTCGCTTTTGCGAAACGTCCCACGCATGAAACCAAGCAAATGTTGGGAGTTGAGATAGGCCTTGGACACTAGGGATATATTTAGGTTTAGACTTGTCTCGCGTAGGTAGGGTAACGCATAGATTGTAGCATTTGTAGGATGTAAGTTTAGTAGATTTAGTGGCGCCAATGTAAGGAGAATGAATTTCGCGGGTTGGGAGGACCCATATATGAGTATTACACCGAGGAAAGGAGATCCTTTTTGGGAGAGAGTGTTATGTGTCAAACGTTCACAATGGATGTGCATATGTGCACGGGTTAGAAAGGTGTATGGGCACCTTAGTAAGTTGGTTTATATACTGCCTTGTGACACCCCGCCTAATTAAACCTTGGGTGATCAAGCCTTATTTTAATTTAAACAGGTTGCTTAAATGGTTCATTCTTAGCATCACTACCGAAAGCTTTTTAATTTACTAACCACCTAAGTGAAAATAAGCGAGTCCCAAATTTTATCTTCTTTAAACAGAACAATTAATCCAAACCAACACAATATAATTCTAGTAACATTTAAAACAGTTGCATAAATAACTGAATGCAAATAAAGTCTTGCCGAAAACCACGGCCAATAAAAGACAACTCAAAATCCAGAATCAGAATAACTGTGGAAGTAAATATAGGACAACATGTCCCAACTAAGAGTACTAAGACTGAGATCCTGTACTAGAACTAAAAAAGAGGAAGCGTCTACACAATCCCTGCAACATCCACACGTGCTGAAGCTCCCAAATCCCTGGAATATAATCATGCTGGGTGTCCCTGTGGCTGGGCACCTAAAAGGTTTTTAAAAATTTTACATAGCAAGAGTTAGTACTCAAAACATTTGAAAATATTTTGCAAGCAGTTATCACAATTGAGTTATTGATTACACATATTAAGGTTTCGCACAACTCCCTTGAACTTCCTCGCCTCTCTTCTATAGAGCATGTCTAACGAGGAGATTTTGTTCACCTAGTTATACTACCCATAAGCGTAGATAACTTATTTACTGCTCATTATCCTTATTCTTGTAATAATTACATCACGCTATAAATTATTACTAAGATATTTACCATTCAGTTCATTATCTACTATTCTCAATCTGTAGATTATGCACATAGAATACATTTTATCACACAGTCATGTATTTAATATCAGTTATCACTAACATATCCTTTTACCACACATAAAGGACTCTTGGTTTGGAATGATTCATCGACCCCAAGTAAGAGTTGGTTCGGAATGATCCATCGACCCCAACTATAAAAAAAA
Source organism: Sambucus nigra (assembly GCA_949130495.1). Taxonomy (NCBI): domain Eukaryota; kingdom Viridiplantae; phylum Streptophyta; class Magnoliopsida; order Dipsacales; family Adoxaceae; genus Sambucus; species Sambucus nigra. Next base: position 647,607,585 of record OX422212.1, read on the forward strand.
TATAAATATATACACATATTCTGGTTCGGGACTCTTTCATCGCGACACCAGTTTAAGGTTTCGTTCGGCATTTTACATCGACCCCAAACATATAATAACTTTATGTTAGTTCGGAATGTCTCATCGACCCTAACATATTTAAATTAGGTAAAATTCTCTTAACCCAAACTTTTATATAATTTAGTAGGCACGCACCCGACCTGTAAAATCATGTCCGTACGTAATATATTTTACTTATATTCACCGTACTCATTAATTTACAATTTATTTCACTATTGCATTTATTCGAGTATTCACACAACTCTAAGGGCCCTAGTTACCCCTCCCTTAATTCAGTAGTTAAGTTAACTTTAACCTACTGGTATTTTTTTCGGGATTTACTCTCACTCTTTCCGTAGCTAAATTCTCACAATCCCAACATACGGCTCAATCAATCGTTCTTCCGTCGGTCCATTTCTCCAAAATTCCCACTCAATCATTTATGAAGAAATCTAACGGTACGCCTACTGGTATTTATGAAGTCTCCTCATAGGTAAAATATCATCACTAAAATTCCCATTAAGCGACGGTAATTAAAAGGAAATTCATTCAGAAAATTTTCTAAAGTCCAGCCAGGGTCGATCGATCGATGGGATATGGTCGATCGATAGACTGCTCGATCGATCGTCATTCAAGGGTCGATCGATCGATCAAGCAGTGACAGACCCAGTTCGTCTTCTTCATGCGGGTTTCACCATTTTTATATATCTATCTTTCATGATAATCCACCATATTTGCAACCAACAATTTATAATCATTCCTACATGTTCTGGGATGATTACTAACGATTTAAAACAACAAAATCATTATAAATCTTAGCCAAATCAACTAAAAATCTTACTAATATTCAAGAACCCTAAAAATACATTCTTTACATCTTTCATCATGATTCCAGATTTTTGGTTCGATTCAATCATCTAGTTTCCTATGATATCAGAATATTTGAGATTCAAAAATGTCCTACATGCAATCCCTACCAATTATGGATCATAATCAATTGTTTTTCTCCTAAAAATATCATAAAAACTATGTTCTTCATAAAGCTTAAATATAGGTATTATAACTCAATTTATTTTGCAAATAACCACTTGCCTTATGATTTGTAGGGTCTAATTTCGTGGTTGTTGATGATGGTTGATGATTTTGATCCTTCAATCCTCCTTCCCAACAAATTTGTGGTGAAATCTCCTTAGAATTTCCCCCTCCTTCCTTCTTTTGCCTTAAGAAATTGCCTCTCACTCTTCTCTAATGGCTATGGTGTGTTTTCTTTCTTTCTAACCCTAGCCTCAACTCTTATAATCTGATTTAGGGTTTCAAAATTCGTAGGTCTACTTACCCAAAAATGTAAAGAGACCAAAATGCCCTCGAATTGTCCCGGTTTAGCCCGAAAATGGCCCGGCACTCAACTCACGTAATTTAAATAAAATGACCCCGGGTACACTATTTTGACTAATTCGACCCTTTCGGAATCATCTGTGAACTCTAAATTATCGTTTGAGTCTCTTAAAATATTTTTCTAATCTCATCTTCAAATTTTTTTTTGTCTATGCGTGACACTCGGTTGAGATAACTCATGTACGTCCATATAATCCCTAGACCGTACATATCAACGTTCAAAATTTACTACTCACATTTAGTAAATTTTTTTAATCGTCATATTAATCTTTATTAACATTTATATCTCATTAAATTACTCTACTCACGTAATTTAAATAAAACGTATTTTATCACATTAAATTACTTTACTCACGTAATTTAAATAAAACGTATTTTATCACATTAAATTACTCTACTCACGTAATTTAAATAAAATGTATTTTCCTAATTATGCAGAATTCAGGGTATTACATACTTCCCCTCTTACAAAAGTAATTTCGTCCTCGAAATTAGGAAATACCTGCTGTGAATAACTCGGGATATTGTTCTCGTATATCCTCCTCCCGTTCCCAAGTAGACTCATCCTCCCCACTGTACTCGCACTAAGGGTACCACCTTAGACCGTAGTTTGTGCTCACTATAATCCAGAATAACCACGGGTCTCTCTTCATACGAGACATCTGGTTGTAAATTGATCTCCTCCAGTGGAATGTGCCAGAAGGCTCTCTCACTCCTCTTGTATTTCTTCAGCGATGCCACATGGAGTACATCGTGTATTCGCTAAATATGCTCAGGGAGTCCCAATCTGTAAGCTACTGGTCCCACCCTCTCAATGATAGGAAACGACCCCACATATCTCGGCGCTAATTCCCCTTTCTTGTCGAACCTCATAATCCCTTTCATAGGAGAAACTCGAATTAATACCTGGTCGCCCACATCTAATTCCACGTGTCTCCTACCGGCATCAGCATAAATCTTCTGCCTATCCTGAGCTATTCGAATACGTCCTCGAATCAACTCTATTTTGGAGGAAGTCTCCTGTATCATCTCTTGCCCCAGTAGCTTGTTATCCCCCACCTCTAACCAACAGGCGGGCGAACGACAAGGCCTCCCGTAAAGTGCTTCGAATGGAGCCATGCTGATAGTGAATTGGTAAGAGTTATTATATGCAAACTCCACCAAAGGAAGGTATGGCTCCCAACCTCCACCAAAATCTAGGACACACATCCTTAGCATATCCTCTAACATCTGGTTTACCCTTTCAGTCTGACCGTCCGTCTGTGAATGATATGCCATACTCAACCGTAAGTCGGTGCCCATGGCCTCCTGAAAGCTCTGCTAGAAATGTGACACAAATATTTTGTCTCGGTTTGACACAATATTAATAGGAACTCCGTGCAGCCTAACAATCTCTGAAATGAATAGCTGCGCGTACCGCATCGTATCATAATCCGTACGAACCGGTAAGAAATGAGCTACCTTAGTCATCCGATCCACTATCACCCATATGGAATCGTGACCCTTCTATGATGTTGGTAACCCCGTAATAAAATCCATCGAGATACTCTCCCACTTCCACACGGGAATCTCCAAGGGTTGTAGCATCCCTGAAGGTCTCTGATGGTCAACTTTTACGAGCTGACATGTAACACACTTTGAGACAAATTCTGTAATGTCTCGTTTCATACCTGACCACCAATATAATCGTCGCATATCCTGGTACATTTTGTCCCCACTTGGATGTACCAAAAATTTTGACCCGTGTGACTCCGTCATAACGGCATGCCTCAAATCATCATCTTCGGGTACTATCAGCCTACCATTAAACTGTAGTCCGCCCTCTGAGATGATGGAGTAAGACTCTGCCCCCTCGGCCAGTAACTATCGTACTTTGTCCTGATAAAACGGGTCCTCGACCTGTGCCCTCACTACCCGTTAAACACTCTCAGGAGTGATAGCTAAAACTGCCATGCATGCTCTAGCTATCTCATCCTCGTGTAGAAGTTCACTCCACTTCGCCTTCCAAATCTCTGCCAACTCTCTAGTAGGTCTTCTGCTTAACGCATCTGCCATGACGTTAGCCTTGCCAGGATGATACTGTATATCAAACTAGTAGTCCTTCACGAATTCAAGCCACCTCCTTTGCCTCATATTCAGATCCTTCTGAATGAACAGATACTGCAGTGACTTATGATCCGTGAATAGAGTGAACTGCTCGCCGAGAAGATAATGTCTCCATATCCTCAATGCAAAAATGACCGCTGCCAACTCGAGGTCATGGGTGGGGTAATTCTTCTCATGTGGCTTAAGCTTTCGGGACGCATAAGTTATAGCCTTCTCTTCCTGCTGTAACACACCCCCAAGCCCTTGTAAGGACGCATCAGTATAGACTCGGTACTCCACTCCGCTCCTAAGCAAGGCAAGAATGGGTGCTGATGTCAACTTGTCCTTTAATTCATCAAATGCTAACTGACAACTGTCACTCCATACGAAGGCCACTCCCTTTTGAGTCAAGTTCGTCAGAGGTCTGGAAATTTTTGAGAACCCTTTGATGAAGCGACGATAATAACCGGCCAACCCCAAGAAACTGCGGATTTCGATCGGTGTTGTGGCATGTCCCCACTCCCTCATCGCCGATACCTTACTCGGGTCAACAGCAATGCCTCTGCTAGATACAACGTGGCCTAGGAACTGAACCTCCTGAAGCCAAAATCCACACTTCTCAAATTTGGCGTACAACTGATAGTCCCGCAATGTCTGTAGAACCATTCGTAAATGTTCAGCGTGTTCCTCCTCTGTGCGAGAGTAAATCAAAATGTCGTCTATGAATACAATCACAAACTGATCCAAAAACTCCCTGAATACCCTGTTCATGAGATCCATGAATACTGTCGGTGCATTAGTTAGCACAAACGGCATCACTCTGAACTCGTAGGACCCGTACCGCGACAGGAAAGAGGTTTTGGGTACATCCACTTCACGAATGCGCAATTTGTGGTAACCCGACCTCAAATCAACCTTTGAGAAGTATGCAGCCCCTCTCAACTGATCAAAAAAGTCGTCAATCCTCGGCAACGGATACTTATTACATATTGTCACTTCGTTCAGCTCTCTGTAATCAACACACAGACGAAGTGAACCATCCATTTTCTTTACAAATAACACCGGCGTACCCCATGGCGATGTACTCCGTTGAATGAAACCCTGGCCTAATAATTATTGAATCTGATCTCTCAGTTCTCGCATCTCCGAAGGAGCCATGCGATACGGTGCCCTGGCAATCAGTCTCGTCCCCGGTGCTAGGTCAATAACGAACTCTATCTCCCTGCTGGGTGGTAACCCTGGTATCTCCTAAAAGACATCTTCAAAATCCCTCACAACTGGGATTGAGTCCAGAGAAACGACAACCCCATGTGAGGTCTCTTCCTCTATATAATATAAATGAGTTCGCGATCCTGCCTCGGGGAGTGGCATTGCCACAAGGAACATCTCTTGTCCCGGGATGGAGAACACGATAGTCCTCTCATAACAATCTACCATTGCCCTATACTGCGCCAACCAATTCATGCCTAGGATGATGTCATATCCCTCCATATCCAGCACTAGGAGGTCCGCCGCTAGACTCAATCTACCGACCATAATGTCCACACCCTTACAAATCGAGTGTATAAGGGACCCACTACCCATTGGTGATTCCATGCACATAAGATGAGTGTCAGCTGTTGCAAATAGGTCGGCTGCCCGTGAAAATCTAGTAGCAATAAACGAATGCGTCACCCCCGTGTCAAATAAAATACTACCCTCAAGTCCATGAATAGGAAACATACTCGCAACTGCCGGCGGTGCTGGCTGAAATGGAATATCACGGACGTTGAACACACGTCCGTACTGCATCTGTCCTGGTTGTGGGGCCTGTACTGCTGCTGGGGCTAACGGAGCCTGCTGCCCCTGTTGGGCACCCTGTTGTTGTGCCCTTTTTGGCTGTGGACAATTCCTACTCTTGTGACCCTGCTGGCCATAAGTGAAACACTGACCCTGAAACTGTCTCTGCCCTTGGCCCTGTCGACCTTGGCCTTGCTGTCCTCCATTTTGATTCCCTTGGCCCTGAGGAACTTGTTGTTGGGGACCTTGTTGTCCCTGTCTGTCAAAGTGATGCCTCCTGTGCTTAAACTTTTTGGTAGAGTTCCCCTGTCGGGAATCCTGCCCTAACTGGCCTACTGTTTGCTGCTGTGGTGTGCTATTGTCGCTACTTCCAACTACTTTGCCCGGTTGGCTAGGCTCACCTCTCTTGTTTCCCCTCGCATGGAAGCGGTGGTCCTGACAGTGTAGTAGAGCGGCATTGATGACATCTGTATAAGTCACTAACGTCGGATTACCGATCAAGTGTTGCTTGATTCTCCAGGTCAAGCCATCCATAAATTTTGACTTCTTCCTCTCCTCATCGCTCACCTCGTTTGGCACAAAGTTAGCCAAGCGGGTAAACTCCTCCTCATAATCAGCAACTGAGCGATCACCCTGAACCACTTCGTTGAATTTCTTCCTCATCTATGACTCTACTGCTGGAGGGAAATATTTGCAGTCAAACCGCACCCAAAACTCAGAAATTCCCATAGTGTCCCTTTCCTCGATGGTGGTAACTGACTCCCACCACTGTAAGGCCGCTCCTGATAAACGAAAAGTGGTTAGCATTTGTTTATGTACCTCGGTACACTCTAGCATGTGCAAGTGGCGCTGGATATTTTTATTCCAGTTGCATGCCTCCACTACATCGGTACTACCCTGAAACTCGGGTGGGTATCCTTTCTGAAATGTCTCTCTGACTCGATGCCAAGTGGATGGTCCTGCTGGAGCCTGAACTACCGGTGCCATGGGAGGAGGTACCTGGGGCTGAGGAAAATGGGCTGCCATGGCCTTCATAGCTGTCTCGACTGCCTGATCCACTATCACTGCAACCTGAGTAGTGGAAATAAACTCAGGTGGGGGTGGTGGTATCGCCACCTGTGGCTCCTGATGGTCCTCCCTCACCTCATCCCTGGCTTCAGCCCTATTCGCTCGTTGTCTCCTTGGTGGCATCTGAAATAAGATTCAAATTGTATAAGTACACAGTTTATACAAAATTTAAGAGCAGATGTACGATAACGCAAAAGCGGATATTGAATCAACAGTCCTAATAGTAGGGCTCTAATACAACCAAACGTTACGCTGAAACGCAGTAAGCCGTACAGATCCTATGGACACTAGAACCTGATGCTCTGATACCATCTGTGACACCCCGCCTAATTAAACCTTGGGTGATCAAGCCTTATTTTAATTTAAATAGGTTTCTTAAATGGTTCATTCTTAGCATTACTGCCGAAAGCTTTTTAATTTACTAGCCACCTAAGTGAAAATAAACGAGTGACAAATTTTATCTTCTTTAAACAGAACAATTAATCCAAACCAACACAATATAATTCTAGTAACATTTAAAACAGTTGCATAAATAACTGAATGCAGATAAGGTCTTGCCGAAAATCACGGCCCATAAAAGACAACTCAAAATCCAGAATCCAGAATAAAAGACAACTCTTAGTTAGGACAACATGTCCCAACTAAGAGTACTAAGACTGAGATCCTGTACTAGAACTGAAAAAGAGGAAGCATCTACACAATCCCTGCAACATCCACACGTGCTGCAGCTCCCAAATCCCCGGAATGAAATCATGCTGGGTGTCCCTGTGGCTGGGCACCTAAAAGGTTTTTAAAAAATTTACATAGCAAGAGTTAGTACTCAAAACATTTGAAAATATTTTGCAAGAAGTTATCACAATTGAGTTATTGATTACACATATTAAGGTTTCGCACAACTCCCTTGAACTTCCTCACCTCTCTTCTATAGAGTATGTCTAACTAGGACATTTAGTTCACCTAGTTATACTACCCATATGCGTAGATAACTTATTTACTGCTCATTATCCTTATTCTTGTAATAATTACATCACGCTATAAATTATTACTAAGATATTTACCATTCAGTTCATTATCAACTATTCTCAATCTGTAGATTATGCACATAGAATACATTTTATCACACAATCATGTATTTAATATCAGTTATCACTAACATATCCTTTTACCACACATAAAGGACTCTTGGTTCGGAATGATTCATCGACCCCAAGTAAGAGTTGGTTCGGAATGATCCATCGACCCCAACTATAAAAAAAATATAAATATATACACATATTCTAGTTCGGGACTCTTTCATCGCGACATCAGTTTAAGGTTTGGTTCAGCATTTTACATCGACCCCAAACATATAATAACTTTATGTTAGTTCGGAATGTCTCATCGACCCTAACATATTTAATTTAGGTAAAATTCTCTTAACCCAAACTTTTATATAATTTAGTAGGCACGCACCCGACCTGTCAAATCATGTCCGTACGTAATATATTTTACATATATTCACCGTACTCATTAATTTACAATTTATTTCACTATTGCATTTATTCGAGTATTCACGCAACTCTAAGGGCCCTAGTTACCCCTCCCTTAATTCAGTAGTTAAGTTAATGTGACACCCCGTCTAATTAAATACCGGGTAGCTACTCCTTTATTAAAATTAAAACAAAATGCCAAGTTGGTTCAGTTAATAGCATCACTGTCGAAAACATTTTAATGATTACTAACCACCTAGTATTTAAAAAGCGAGTTGCCAATTTTAAATTAAATCTGATTAACATGAAGTAAGTGAAGAATAAAAGAATAACATAACCATACACAATAAAGTCCCAATAGTGTAATCAACAAGTAATAAAGAGTCTGGAGTAAATACTCCTCACAACAATCCCACAACTGAAATAATAAAACAAGTCTGAATCCTAAATTAATTACAATCCACAACCTGAATAACTGAATATAAAATGTCTCTAAAAGAAATGGGTGACATGCCCTACAAATGATGAAACTGAATATGGAGTCAGAACTAGAAAAGAAGGCGTCTACTATCAAGGCCCTGTAACTTCCACAACAGCTACAGCTCGTCACCTAAATGGAAATACTATGCATGGTGTCCTCGTGGCTGGGCACCTAAAAGGTTTTTACAAAAAAAAGATTTGAAAGCAAACGGGTCAGAGCCCGAAAGTGGAGAGTATTTTAAAAATAGCAAGTGATTTAAATTACAATTGAACATCACATATTATAAACACGTTAATTGCGTACTCTCACATGAGTTCCTTACCTCTCCACTACTGTGCACGTCTAACGTATGCCTTTAACCCATCCTAGTTATGCCACTATCTAACTAGTTTATACCACTCCTGCCTTCGCATTCAAACATAGAGTATCTACACATAACCCCCAATTAAGCCATATTTATAACCCATGTTCACATTCGTTAATTTACTTATCTTAAGTGTTAGTTAAATTCTCATTTTTAACCCATTCGCATATCTTAGTCAATCACATCTACTAAGCAACAATGAACCCATCACAAATACATAAGTACATCACTCTCAGTACATAAATATATATATATATATATATGGCACCCCTAGGCTAAGTTGCGGTGCACACATACTCTACTATCTATCCCGGTACATCACGTACCTAAAGATTACAAATTTTGAATCTCTCGGGAATTGTTAGAATAAGCACAACACACAAAAATGGAGGCGAACATAATTCAACATATCCATGGTCACGTACATACCTACGCTCCATAGTCAGCTGACTTATTAACTCACAAATAAGTCATTCCCTTGAACTATGTCCTCGAGGTACCAATCTAAATCCGGGCACACAAAGATTAGATGGCCCTAAGTGAACGTAAACCTCCCGTGATAGCAAGTATGGTATGTATGTTATACACATAAGAAATCCATACACTAGGCATTCACACAACCTAAGTAATCATATATCAATATAGAGGTTCGCACATTTCATCTAGTTAATCTCGTACGTGTCAAATTTACTCCGAGTATTACATATCATATATATTCCGTTTGATAACTCTCTCATCGTATCAATTTGGGTACTTAAACCTAACTCAAAAGGTTACTAGATTTCTTATTAATTTCAAATGTTATCTCAGTACTTAAAGTCCCTCCGTTACTGCCCTTATCTTACATCATCCACAATTCTCAATGTAGTTACAATTCGAACGTTTTCTAACTGTACCTCACTCGGTAGACCCTCGTACGTAATATCAATCAATCCCATAAGTTATAGCGTTCTCCGATAACAACTAAGGCCCTACTGACTTTAATTAAGTCCCACACTATCATATTAATCTTCCTAATAACCAACATCGGCTTTGGAATAATCATTAAACCTTAAAGAGAAACAATTGCCAAAATACAGCAGGGGTCGATCGATCGATAAAAAGGGGTTGATCAATCGAACCTTCGATCGATCGACATTCTTGAGTCGATCGATCGATCAAGCAGGTATCAGCCCAAAAATCCTTAACAGTTACGGGTTTGCATTTTTTTACTCTTCATAATCATCATTCTAACGTCCAAAACTCTCAAATGAATACACTAATCATCCTAATAACATGTTTACTTCTTTCCCCACGTTTTATATTCATCAAATCAACATATAACATCACTTTCATGGATCAAATTACCCAAAAATCATTTAAAACCTAGTTTTCCTATTTCTTCAAGAACATCCCATAATTACTTCAAATTTCAAAATTCTCTACTCATTAATCATAAATTCGTAGTTGTTATCATCCCAAATATAAACCTACATGAAAGTCCTACCCAAATTATGATTTAAACCATTCAAATCCATTTAATTTTCATTATTTATGAGAAATCTCCAATTCTATAGAAACATGTAAAATATATGCTTTGAATCTTTGCAAGATAAACCACTTGCCTATAAATTTGATGTTCTGATCCGTTGTTGTTGTTTAAGGGCTGGTCCTCTCTCCATTCCGGTCACAATTCCGTCCAAATTGGTGGTGGTGGGTGGTGGTTTTTGTTTGGGGACTCTTTGTAACCTCTCCTCTAACTCACGTAACTCCCCTCTATGTTTTTGGATGATCATGGCCCTAATGGCCTAACCAAAAATAAATAAATCAACACTAAAAATCGTGGGTCTAAATTTTAAAATTACCAAAATACCCTTCCGGGTTACCGGTTTGGCCTAAAAATGCCCCGGGACCCAAACTAAACTCTCGGCTAGTGTTTTCTGACTATCTCGACCCTTCCGTACACGTTGGTGCACTCAAAATGACCATACGGTTGATAAAAATAAAATTCACTTTTTAATTTAAATAATTACCCTACTGACGCGACTGTCATGCGCGTCCCAACAAAATTTCCCAAATTGCCGTATTTCAGTCTCGCGACAATTTTAATATTTTCAATATTCATATACTGTCATATATCCACATTATAATCAAATACCAACTCACATCTCGTTAGTATTTTATCCGGATTAATTCTCAATTAATTCACATTTAATTTAATTAATCCCATAAATAAATATCCATAAAAGTACGGGGTATTACAATTAACTTTAACCTACTAAATTTTTTTTTTTTCGGGATTTACTCTCACTCTTTTCGTAGCTAAATTCTCACAATCCCAACATACGGCTCAATCAATCGTTCTTCCGTCGGTCCATTTCTCCAAAATTCCCACTCAATCATTTATGAAGAAATCTAACGGTATGCCTACTGGTATTTATGAAGTCTCCTCATAGGTAAAATATCATCACTAAAATTCCCATTAAGCGACGGTAATTAAAAGGAAATCCATTCACAAAATTTTCTAAAGTCTAGCCAGGGTCGATCGATCGATGGGATATGGTCGATCGATCGACTGCTCGATCTATCGACATTCAAGGGTCGATCGATCGATCAAGCAGTGACAGACCGAGTCCGTCTTCTTGATGCGGGTTTCACCATTTTTATCTATCTATCTTTCATGATAATCCACCATATTTGAAACCAACAATTTCTAATCATTCCTACATGTTCTGGGATGATTACTAGCGATTTAAAACAACAAAATCATTATAAATCTTGGCCAAATCAACTAAAACTCTTACTAATATTCAAGAACCCTAAAAATTGATGCTTTACATCTTTCATCATGATTCCATATTTTTAGTTCGATTCAATCATCTAGTTTCCTATGATATCAGAATATTTGAAGATTCAAAAATGTCCTATATGCAATCCCTACCAATTATGGATCATAATCAATTGTTTTTCTCCTAAAAATATCATAAAAACTATGTTCTTCATAAAGCTTAAATATGGGTATTATTACTCAATTTATTTTGCAAATAACCACTTGCGTTATGATTTGTAAGGTCTAATTTCGTGGTTGTTGATGATGGTTGATGATTTTGATCCTTCAATACTCCTTCCCAACAAATTTGTGGTGAAATCTCCTTAGAATTTCCCCCTCCTTCCTTCTTTTGCCTTAAGAAATTGCCTCTCACTCTTCTCTAATGGCTATGGTGTGTTTTCTTTCTTTCTAACCCTAGCCTCAACTCTTATAATCTGATTTAGGGTTTCAAAATTCGTAGGTCTACTTACCCATAAATGTAAAGAGACCAAAATGCCCTCGAACGGTCCCGTTTTAGCCCGAAAATGACCCGGCACTCAACTAGTACCCCCGGGTACACTATTTTGACTAATTCGACCCTTTCGGAATCATCTGTGAACTCTAAATTTTCGTTTGAGTCTCTTAAAATATTTTTCTAATCTCATCTTCAATTTTTTTTTGTCTACACGTGACACTCGATTGAGATAACTCATGTACGTCCATATAATCCCTAGACCGTACATATCAACGTTCAAAATTTACTACTCACATTTAGTAAATTTTTTTAATCGTCATATTAATCTTTATTAACATTTATATCTCATTAAATTACTCTACTCACGTAATTTAAATAAAACGTATCACATTAAATTACTCTACTCACGTAATTTAAATAAAACGTATTTTATCACATTAAATTACTCTACTCACGTAATTTAAATAAAACGTATCACATTAAATTACTCTACTCACGTAATTTAAATAAAACGTATTTTATCACATTAAATTACTCTACTCATGTAATTTAAATAAAACGTATTTTCCTAATTATGCAGAATTTCGGGGTATTACACGCCTGAAATAGAAGGGGCGTAGTATATAAAGTTGAAGCTTTGTAGGATGTAAAGCGGTAGTTATAGACTCGTTTCTCTTATTGGCTGTAAGAGAAGCCATTGGAGTAACACGTAGATGTTGTGTGTTAGTAGGTAGAATTTAGATTGGCTTATAGTGAAGCTAGTGCTTTGGAGTACACCTTGAGGTGGGTGGAATATGGTAAAGGACTATCGTGTTAGCACCTTTTTGATTTTGGGGGTACTAAGACGTAGTGGGATTTGTAATCCTAGTTTGTTGGTGTAGGTTGTATCTGAATTTCGAGGATGAAATTCCGTTGTAAGGGGGGAGTATGTAACAACCCGTCCTTTTGGAGATTATTAAATTCCATAATTAAGTATAAATTGGAATTTGGGGAATTTTCCTAAATAGGAATTTTTGGGATTTTCGAGGATTAAATGATTTTAGATGGATTGTATATTTACTTTTGGTGTTAAGTAAATGAATTGCAGTATTTTAATAATGTGTCGTTGCCGGGTAAAGTGACATAAGATAATATTTTAATGGGAATACCGCATTTATTTATTTTGGGTTGAAATAGTGATTTGCGGTTAAGTACTTCGGATGGAAATTTCGACTGCGCCGTGAGTCTCGGAAGGTCCGAGATAGTAGGAAAAGAGTGTTCGAAAGTCGAAATTGAGTTTCGGGGAATTTTAGAGTTAAAAAGGGCTCGAAATTGAGTAAACGAGTCGTTTTGGGGTTTTAAGGGGTATAAACCCTTTTTCTTTCTTTATAAAGAGGGAGAGAGGGAGAAAAGAGAAAGAAAAGATAGAGAAGAGAGAGAGGAAAGAGAAAAGAGGAGAAAAATGGATATTCGGGCAAAACTCCGCCGGATTCGACTTGAGGTCGTCGAATTTCATCCTCCAGGCAAGTGTATACTTGCTTTATTTTATTTTGTGCATTTATTTCATATCATAGTTGGTAAACTATATGATTTTGCGTTAGAACCCTTAAAATAAATTTGGGAAAAGTTGAATATGAGTTTACATATTGATGTAATGTAAACTCTTAATGATTTTTAGTGTTAAAACCATGTTAATGGAGTATAAAAATGGATTGAAATGATAAGTTGGGATTTTTATGGTTTTAGGGTTTAAAACTAAGAGAAATGGTTTAATACCCTAAAATAATTGAGGTGTTAGTTGTAAAACATAGATTAGATGTTTATTGAGTTGTTGGATGAGGTTAGAAACAACAAAAATGGAGAAACATGGAGTTTGGGATTTTGGGGAAGACGATGAATAGTAAATCCATAGCTTGTGGGGTTGTTTTGGCCAAGAACAGAATTGATTTAGCTATCGTCCAAAACACGAAAGTCGTAGATATTTTCTATACGATCGTGTGGGTGCCGACCGCGTATTTTTCTGATTTTTCCTCGATTTGATATGAATTTTACAAGATGGCAGATCCGGGTTGAAATCATCAACTCAGAAATCAAATCGGGAATTGGAAAAATAAAGGCTAGAATTAATTGTGTAGATGTTTGGGATAATTTTTGGGGTATTTTAGAAACCCCGATAATGGAATTGGGTTGTTGGATGGAGGATTTGAGGAATAAAGTTTTGAGGACCTGGTGTGACCGGTCGACATCGTCCTTATGGCCAGTCGACCGCGTCAAGGAAAAATGGCCAACTGCTTTGTTTCGTAGGCTTATTTGCAACCCGCGGTCGACCGGGGCTCCAGGACCGGTCGATCGGTACCCTGTTTTCAGCCCAAGATTTTAGAGATTGTTATTACTTCTCCTCTTTGAGTTTAAAGTTTAAGGGCCTTCTAAATTAGAGTATTATAGAGGATTATGTCCTAAAGGACTTGAGGAATTGGGAATATATATATATATAACTATATAATAAAGTAGGAAACTTATGTATGTCATAAGATAGAACAATGATGTCATCAAGATGAATTAATTCATGTGTTTCCTATTTTATCCCTTAAAAATTTGAGTTCCCCCTCTTTTTAATCTCACTAATTGATTCCCCTCTTTCACTTTAATTCAAACATAAGGCTATTTTGGTAAAAATAAACCAAACCCACTTTAAACCCTCTTTCATTTATCACACAAACACCCGATGCTCCCTCTCCCTCTTCAAACCCTCTCTCCCTCATCCTATCCCTCTTTCATCCATCTTCGGCGTCTAACAACACAGACTTCTGTAGGTTACTCACTTACACACTCACATGCACATAAAGACACTCACTTATTTTGATTTCGGCTAAGATCTGTTAATTTTTTTTATAGATTTCTTTTACAGATTTTGTTCATTTTGTTTTTGATCTATTTATGTGTATGTCGTTTGTTGTTTATTTTGTCTTTTACAGGTGACCTGATTGTAATATGGTATATTTTTTTTATCAGGTATACATCTCGGAATCCTTTACCGAACACACGCATTTTTTTTGCGATTTTGACCTCTTTTTATTTCTGAATCTTAGATCTCTCTGGTAAACTCTCTAATTTGTGTTTTTTGTTAAGACTTTTAGTCATTTTGGAATATCAGATCCCTCAATAATCTCAAACATTTGGTAACTTTGATATTGAATTGGTGGTTAGGGTTTTGACATTAAAATTTTGTGCTATTTTGATGTGGTTTCTTGATTTATATGTTGCAGGTGTTAGAAATTTTAGTCGTGATCGACCCAGAATCACATGGTCCTATGGTACCTCTTCTTTTATTGCATTTTCTTGATTTATATGTTGCAGATGTTAGAAACATTTTTTTGTTAAATGTTGCCTTCATTTTATATATTTATTGGTTTATTTTTAGGGATTTTCTGTCATATTTTGCAATGTTTGTATATATTAGGGCTTGAAGTTTGAAGTGTTCAAATTAAGTCATCAAATGTTGGCTGAGTTTTTTAATCTGGTGTACATTGTTTGCAATTTTTGTGTTTGATTTTGATTGTGTTTCAGATTGACAAACTTTGGAATCATGGAGGTCTACTAAGATATTCGGTCAAATCAGGTATACTCTTTCATACTCGCTTTTAATTTTATTTGGTACTAATTTTAGATGCTTTTGGGTAAATGCTGATTTAAATACTTTTAGGTTATACATTGGATTTAAATGTTGGCGAATCTCTTCCGAAATCCCCCATATCATGTTCTCATTGGTTTTTTCTCTTCTAACATACTATTCTAAGACCATGCTAAAAACAATATAGTGCTTATTGTGCCTTATTTACCTTTGCTAGAATAAATAGTATTACATTCTCTCAGTTGACCTTTATCATAATAAGTAGGAAGTTGAGTTGATGGTAATCAATTTTTTATTTCCTTTTTTGGCTTTTAATTTTCGTCTATTGATTTGTTTGTATATATTAGGGATTGAAAGTTTGAAGTTATCAATGTTGGCAAAGTTTCAGAGTCTGGTGTACATTTTTTGTCGACTCAGATATCATTGGTTCGTTACTTCAAACCAGGTTTACTTTGTTTCATTTTAAGTATATATCATCTCATATTGGCCTTCAAGTCTCCTCTGCCCAAGCTCCAGATTGTTCTTCATGATTTTTATATCTAATTGAATTTTCATGTTATCATTTTGTGGAATTTTTATGTATGCGTTTATTTACCTTTTCTTACTTCATTGTCTCGAGGTATTATCTGAAGGATCAAACAATCATTGCAAGTTTCTTAATTCTATCATGAATGCATCCCCCACATGATTTTCTTTATTTTTACCTCTTTAGATGCATATGACTATTTTTTCTTCACCTTTCTTTTCTAATATATGTCAATGAAAGAATATTTGGATTCTCCCAATTACTTTGTTTATGCGTCCCATAAGTACATTTACTACATCTCTCCCTCTCTACATGTACTCTCTCCTACATGTACTCTATGTTGAAGTCGCAGTTGGTGTTCTACATGATTCATATTGATCATTTTACAACCTTTATTTTCATTTATGTTGAAACTTTATGTTACTTGGGCATTTAAATTTCAAAACATCGGCATATTGAAGCATAGTATGGTTTTTCCTATTTGTTATTCATAATCTCTACAAGTCTCCTCTGCGCAAGCCCCATATTGTTCTTCATAATATGTATGTGTAACTGAATTTTCATATTATCATTTTGTGGAATTTTTACACTATTTGAATAGTTTAAATACAAAAACGCCACATATTCATCCATAGTATGTTCATTACCTTTTCTTACTTCATTATGTCTAGCTATTGTGTCAAGGATCAAACAATCACTATCTCTAGCTATTTTAATCTACCTAGCCTTAGTCATGCTCTTAAGGTACCCTGGATCATAGTGTATATAATTTTTTTTGTTATCTTCACTCATAAACTTGACAATGCGAGTAAGTTGTTCTTGAATTTCTTGCTTTCTCTCAAGGGAGAATGATGAACTCAATAGCTAAATTGTTCATGTTATATCTATTTTTTATTTCTTTTAAATTGGCTACTCTTTTTTCACTATATTACCAAAAGAACTATAAGTAACAAAGTAGTAATCTTAATTGTATAGGGACATTCTGAATGACCATGTTAAAGAATTAAGGTATACAATAAACCTGATATTTTGGCATGTTTTAGTACAATTTTTATTAAACAGTAGATAAGTTTTTACCATTGACATCTAATTAGTATGCATGCTTCACACATCATACTTTGGAAAGATCTCCAGTAGGCCAACAACTCTGACTTTGATACTTGGGAAACTTTGACTTTGCCACAATTGGGTGAGGGGAAAACGTTTTTACTACTCTAATTAATATTTATGATTTTTACTGTCTATGATTTAATTTTGATTTGATTCTCACTGTTATGTTTTAACAGATTACAGCCGTAAATATCATAACGGACTATATAAAGTGTCGTGTAAATTGGAAATATTAGTCAAAATTGTCGTCTGAATATCATTCTAATGCATTAAGTAAATATTTAAAGCTGAATGTTTGTGCGTATTTTGTTTTCTTGTCTATTTTATATGAATTGCAACGTTTAGGGCATGTTTAGATGAATTGCAATGTTTTCCTTTCCCTTCTGTTTTCCTTTTTGTCTTACTCCAACCAACATGATGTATATTACAAACACTAAGGAGCTTATTACTACTGCCTGATTTCCATAGACTCTAGAAATTTGTTCTGAGTTGCTTATTACGTCTGCATATTGTGTTATTTAATCTGCATATTTTAGTCCAACGTCGGGGTAGGTTTTCTCTTACTCCTTTAAATCATAATATTTTATTGTTATAATTTCATTTGATGTTTATTTTTTCATTCTAACGCTGTCTAAGACCTTTCGAAGGTGCATATTAGAGATGTTATTTACCGATCTAAACGATCTGCAGCAATTTTATACACACCAGTGCAATTGGCAGCAACTATCGTGTGGTCGAAACTCAAACTGCTAATTGTAGCACCTAGATCTTATGCTTGCGTTGAGGGCGCTTTGTCAGCAAACCAAATCATCCAACGGATTAAAGCCACACAGAAGTTAATCAACAATAGTGAAGGTGAACTCTCCTATTCTCCCTCCAGTCATTGCAGTTCACTACTTGGTAAGCTATTTGAAATTTTTGAGAAAATCTGGATACATTCACTTTCATAGTTATTTTGAATGATCCTCTACTAACATGTATCAACAATGGCAATATTAAATGATGCCAAATTGATTATTTTACATGTTTCTATATATTTTTTTATTTGTTTTGGCAGCTTGGTTTGAGTTTTGAGTTCTAAGTTATTCTTAATCCCACATTTCAGTTGTAGTTGTGTACTATTTTAGGAAAAAAACAATTAGTCATTGTACTGAACTAAGGCTCAGAGCCACAGTCATAATGTTTATGAAATTCTGAACAAACCATTTGCTTTCTTTTGAAATGTTTCCCCTTCATTATCTTTCCAAAAATTATTGAGACAGAGTAGTTCTGTTATTCGGGGTGCTTAGACATGGTTTTTTTCCCCTTATCTGTCAAAGTATTCAATATATTTTTTATATAAGAGTTGCAGTTTTATGTGTATGAGGGAATTGTGTAATAACGAATATCATGGCAAGAAGTTTCAGTGGCTTATAAAGAGGGAATTTTGTTTTCTTATAGAGGATGGAGGTTTGGGAATTAGCTATCAACTGCTTTTACTTTCAGCTATATTTGTATTAGCTATCAACTACTTTTACTTTAGGCTACATTTGTATAATTAGAGTTCGTCTTCAAAAGGTAAATACTTCTGCAGCTTTTTAAGATGTAAAGAAATTGTGTGGAATGAAGAAGCTTAACTCATCTAAGAGTACATTATCTGATTTGGGAAACAAAGAAATATGTATACTCGAGCGGCGTGGTGGTGTAGCATTATCGGGTTAACATCATTGGTGGCAGGGCATGCAATTTAAGGCGCAGACTTTACAACCTCCACTTATGCATTGTTGGGAAACAACCCAACTGTAGCAGTGGCAAGGACAGGTTGATATTGTCTAAAGGTGTGGATGTTCATAAAATAGTTCATTCGATTAAACTCATTTCAACTTTGTGAATTGGATTATTTTGATGAGTTTGTTATTTTTCAGAGATGGGATAGGTCTGCGTCGTGCATGTTATTTTGTTGTGACACCCTTATTAAATATATTGCAACCGGTGCACTTCATCTTCTGAATTATCCGACCAATGGCCCCCAAAGCCGATAGCGCCGAAGGTATGGTACTCAACTTCGTCAACGAGAAAAATAGACCGTTGAATTCCCAAAATGTGGCTGAGTTTTTGCAAAAGTTCAACCTCAAAAAGGCTGCAATACAAAAGGCATTGGATACTCTCGCTGGTGGTTCCCCTGATCTAGAATGAAGTCTGTTGTTGTACAATAGGAAATTTACAATCACTCTCGGTCAGACATTGTTGCTAAAGGATGGTCGATGTTGCCTTCAATTAATATGCTGAATTGTTAATTGAATTTATTCTATTCCTCATGAAAATAGTTATTTATTTCCCTTTTAAACTGAGATTATATTTGTTGTGCGACTTTTCTGCATTGCTGTTGTATCTTATTCTCTGAACATATTGCATGATTGGCTGAAATCAGAAGAAATATCATGATGTATAATGCAAAAAAATGCAGATATCTTTTGTTGACTTTTTGGTATCATTGCGAAGATAATTTGATAGTTGGTTTCAACTATCTTTTGTTGAAGATAATTTGATACTTTCTGATGGTTTTGACTTTTAGATGACTTTCTTCCCAATGATGTTAAGTCTAAACTTATGGGTGACATTGATTCACGTCTAGATACAATTTGATCAACTGTGAGATAGAACCCTTTGATGCAGGGCCTGATGCAGAGACAAAACACTTGAATATTTTCTTAACTTTTAAAAATTATTTACAATTTGTAAAAAACATTGACTTAATTATACAAGATTAAAAAATTACCGAGTTTTTAAAAACTAATAGGTTCGTAGAATAAGTTATTTCAAAAAAGATTTTTCTATTGCGAACTAAATATGACATGATCCTATCAATGACGTCGTTTTTGAAAATTAGCGACGTGCCTTCAGGCACGGGCATACCCTAGTATATATATATATATATATATATATATATATTCACTTAGAGTGAATTAGTATAATTGGAGATATCCAATAAATCCTTAAGAGATCATTAAGGTAATTATTAGTCATCAAAGTAATAAAATACTTTGGGTTTAGTATCATGCGTATATGAATGCATGATTATGATTCTTCGAGAGAATCTTTGGGATTGTTGGTCATCGCTAGATGAGATTGGCAATTATGGCCATATTTATATTCGAGGAGGAATATATGGTATATGTATATACTATGTGATTAAAGTATATATATATATGATATGATGTAAAGGATTTTGAAAATGTAAATATGAATATTTTCAAAATGGAAAGACAAATGATTTTTCATAATTGATAAATTATGGTTACACACCTCTCTAAGTCGCTATCATAAGGGAAGTTGCGTGTGTATGGTGATGCCCCCTGGCTAATGAATGCAGGGTGGATATAGTCCTAGGCCATATGAGCGATTATTGTTTCTGCACTGGTTAGGGGATTCTGGGTGTGGTCTTGACTTTTTCGCAGGCATATGGCCGCTTCCCGACGATGTGTTAGGTTCCCGGGTTGTCTTGTTTGTAGGCCCTGAAAGATGATAGCCATTTAGGGGCGCGTCCAGTGGGGAAACCCGGAGGGGGGTCTTAGATTTGTTAAAGCAATTCATGATAATGGATTGGCTTTAATTACATTTCCTGGATATAGGAAGGGAAATGGGTTATATGGATTGGCTTCGGAAACACGACCCAGATGGAAGAAGGGAAGTGGAAGCATATGATATGGTAAAAGCATTTTTATGATAATAAAAATGGCTTTTAATTACATTTCCTGGATATGAGAAGGATAATGGGATGGTATAAAACGGAAAAGCATTTTTATGATAATAAAACTGGCTTTTAAAAAGTTATATGATGTGTTAAAGCAATTCATGATAATGAATTGGCTTTTAAATACATTTCCTGGATATAAGAAAGGAAATGGAAAGTTTTGAGATAAATATAATAAGTATTGATAAATACTTTGTATATGGATCCTCAGTCCGGGAGATAGATTCGGATGTGTATTATAAAGATGAAATTGAATTGGCAATCCTCACTCCGGGAGATATTATCCGGATGTATATTGTAAGATGTATATAAATATATTTATATATTAGTTTTGTACTACGGGCCTAATGGATCTCTACCATTAACCCTGCCAAGTAGTAGTGTATCGGGGGGTTCCTTGTTTGGATTTCGCTTCGCGAGACACCCCACGCACGAACTTAGTGCAGTGTTGAGAATGGAGAGAAGTTTATCCCTTAGTGCTCGGGTTGTAGAGGTTTCTAGTAGATGGGTGAATTAGATTAGTTAGGCAGGGTAGCTTAACTAGGATGTTAAGTGCGTTAGGTGTGCACTGTTAGAAGAGAGGTGAAGGGTATCTCATGGGAGTGCGATACCAATTTAAATCTGAGATAAAACATATTTTTAAAATAAATCATTTATGCACTTGCTAAATATTTTCACAACTCGGGCTCTGACCCGTTTATCTACTTTTCCTCTCTTGCTATATATATATATTATATAGGTGTCCAGACACAGGGACGCCTTGATGACACTGTCTTCGAGTCAGACGTCAGCTGCAGCAGCTGTGGATGCGTGCAGGTTTTCAATAGCCACTTCCATTCTTGTACTCTAGATATGAGGTACTGTATAAATATTCGGGCCAATGGTCCAACTGCATTTATTTATTCTTTTAGTACAGCATTCGATATGGTTGTATATTTTGACCGAGTGTTCGGTTATTTTATTTCATTTTAGTTTCATTTACGCAAACTGTGTGGATGTTTTATTTATAGTTGTTTAAAAAGAGTAGTTAAGTAAAAAAATTTAACGCTCGCCTAATAGGATATTAGTAATTAAATGGATTTTCGACAGTAATGCTAAGAATGATCCATATGTGACTCCTGTTTTAATTTGATATAGCAGTGATCGCCCGGTATCCCATTAGGCGGGTTGTTACACCTCTCGTACAAATTAAGAACTACCGGTTAAAAATGTCTTCTCAAACCCTCAATTAAACAACACACAATGGAGACAAACATAGTTCTAAGGCTTTGGTATACGCACATCCATAACGTACCTAAATGATCTTCCAGTCCCATAATACACAGCTTATTGTGAAGTGCCCTAAGTTTTATGTTCTGGGGCACAAATCCAGACCTCGTTGGAATCGCCAAGATGGGAGTACACACACAACCTATAATATATCCAGTACGTAGTATTTATATCTCTTGAATACTCAACGTACTAACGATTCACACATAATATTATATTCGTATTTATCAAGTATCACTCACTACCCAAAGGGTCCCAATTATCCCTTAAGAATTTCAGTAGTTAAAACATCACTAACCTACTGGTATTAATTTTGGGTTATCATTTACACTTCATATAACCCGTTTTAAATTCTCGATACTTAACACGATTGTTTAAATCTTGTAGGCCCTAGTCACATTTTACACTCATTATGACTAAGCCTAAGCCCCGATTATAGGTCTATTGAAATTTACAAACACCTCATATAGTTCATAAACCAATCTATACCCTGATTCAATTTTTGATTAAAGATTTCGCTCTCGAACACCCTTCCGTAGAAAATTCATAACTAATTAAAAAAATCAAAAAAATATGAAACTTGCAGCCACACGTTCATAACGAAAAGATCTATATCCATGACCTAAAACTTGTTCCAACTACGTATTAATCTCGTTCAAACAATATACAAATCTCATTCAATCTCGTTCGAACGATCTTAGCGATTTTTGACAGCTTCGTCCTAAACTCGTTTTTATCCATGGTTAACACCTCAAACCTTCATGAAAGTCTCTCGAACTCATATCCAATATATCCAAACCTCTAACATGTGACTAGGGATAATTTCTAACATCAATAATACATCAATTCTATAATAAATCTACTCAAGAATAGATTAAATTCCAAAATTCTCAAAACCCTAGTTCATAGTGTTCTTCATGCTTATTCATCAATATGCCCAGATTTCTTTCAATTTACTCATCACATAATTTTAGATTTAGTATTATCTACATAAAGGAATTAATTCTACATGAATCCTACTCTAAATCATGAATTATACCCAAAGAAATTCCAGGAATACACTCAAATTATGTAATTTCAACCCTACACTACATGGGTATTGTAACATGCTTAAAAGAATTGAAAGATAAACGCTTACCTTGGTCCAGAAGGCATGATTTTCTTTAATTGATGATAGAGTTGCTCTTCTCTTGATCCGATCTCCATTCCGACGATGTTCATGGTGCAAAACGATGTGGAAAGGCCTAGTTTCCTTCTCCTCTTCCTCTAATATGGCCTCCTCTCTCTCTAAAGTGTTCTAACCCTACACTCCCACTCCAATGGGCTGATATACTTCTTAAATTTTCAAAGTTCCATCTACCACAAACTCCTGAATGACTGAACGCCCTCTCGTGGTGTCGGTTTGGTCTAAAATCACCCCGGAACACGAACAGCATGCTCGAGTACACTATTTTGACTATTTTGATCCATTCAGAACCAACCATGACCTAAAAATCGCCATCTGAGTCACTCTACAAAAAAATTCCATCTCGACCTCATATAGTCAACACTCGACTCCTGGTTGGGGTATAACACTGTCACTTGTTATGACGTAAAATACTTATTTACTATTCACATAGTAAATGATTCCATAAACATTAATCATTACCTCTCCCAATTAATATTTTAATCAACACATAATAATTAATTCAACTAAATTACGGCACACATGAAATCCTAAAAATCACCGAATTAATTAATTTCTAAATACCCAAAAAATATGGGGTGTGACAATAAACAAATTTGCCCTAATAATTTGAGTGAATCTAGCCTTATTAAGGAGATAGTGAGAAATCTTCTCATTTCTCGAGCATACAATACATCCTTAAAAATTAGTCTTTTTAGACGTAAATTTCCATTCAACCTCTCCGGTACATGCGACCTTAGTGGAGTGAGTATCACCCACAACACTTGCTTATCTTCATCCCCAACACTAGTCTTAAATATTGAATGGATATAACAAGCATTGTGGGAAGCACCGTTATCCATCCACCACCGTCTCGTCCTCCTCACAATATTGATTTCAGAATTCATAGTACATAGGTATTCTTCGGTTAGGTTCACCCATGGAGTAAGACGATGCTTGTTCCTATAATTTCAAGCCATTACAATTAAAACATGTCCACTACCCATTATTACTAGCTTTACCACTTCTAGACGGGTGGTTCTTATTTTGATTATAATTATGGTTCACATTTATGTTGCATTTCTTATTCTAACATTTCATGTTCTTCCCAATTGTTTACGGAGCAACTAGAGTACAATTTTTATTATAATTTTTGTTATGAGACAACCAATTTTCAATTGTATAGTTCTTGTTTTTCTAACTTCTTCCTCAATCTTCAAACAAATGATTAAACGTTTAGGTGAAAATTTTATAGATTTATGCGCCAATATATATTTAAACTCTTCCCAATCGGGAATAAATTTTCAATCATTATAGCAACCTAAAATTGTTCATCTAACTCCATTATTCCATAAATAATTTTGTGGGCAACGTATATCAAATCGTGAGTTTGAGCAAAAATAAATTTGTCATTCGTCATCTGAAACTTTGAAGAATGGCTCACATCATATTTTTTAACGTGAGCCTCCTCAATATCTTTTTTTTCCTTAAAACTTCCTAAAAATATTTTAAGCACAATAATTATAAAGATGGTTACTTAGGTCATTCAAAATGTGATTTTTGCTCAACAAATGGTTTCTTCCCAAATTCTTATATATCAGCCATAGGGGTTCAGATTGAATAGATTTGTCCAATTGAGCATTCAATGTTAATTTTTAATCATCAATATTGTTTACCTCTACCGTTTAAAGTGAAACCCTTCAAATTTGAAGGGTTTGTTCACATCAATGGATACAAAATTGTATTCCATTTCCATTCTAAAAAGTAGATCGTGATATTGCTTATGCAGAATTAAAAGTGAGGAACAATATGAGGATAATTAAGAGGTCATCCTAATTCAGTCACGTGAGTGACTTAAACTCCATCACGTGCGTAAGTTTAACTCTAACCCATGTTTTTTTAATTGTTGCAGGAAGTCCTTTTTGTCGTTACGGTGGCTAGGATATGAAATTTGTTTACCATTTTACCCTTTTCAACCCTCTATTCATAGTCGTTTTTGTGTGATCAATGTCTTATCTTTAAAATCGAAGATTATTGAAGCAATTGAAAGTCATTTTTTTCAAATTGGAGCTACATTCATTGTCGGTTGCGTTTGTATGATCAATTTGTTTTCTTTGAAATCAAAGATAATTGAAGCTTATTCAAATGTGTTTTTTTTAAATTGAATCCACATTGTCTGTCTATTTTTAGTAATCGTGTGTCGGTTTATAATAATTGATTCAAGGTTATGCAAATATATGTCAATTTTATGGTTTTATTCATTTTGATTGCATATTTAGGTTACTAAGACGTAATTTGATTTTTTTGTTTGAAACATCTACGATTTTCATTTTTTTATCTACAATTGTATAGTTGATTTGACATATTTGTTCCCAAGCCCTAATTTCATGCACTTAGCTTTGCAAGTATTAATTAGATACATATATGATGCAATCGTCTTGATTTTTTTGTTCTGTAATTTTTGTAAATTGTATATTGAAACTTTTAGTAAATTGTTATATTATTTTGTGATTGAATTTGTAGGTGGCTGATAAATTTAAGCTTCTTGTATTAATGGCTAGTATAAATATCAGTTGTTTCATCTGTTCATATTTATTTGTTAATAAGATTTGTGTAATGTAATGAATTTATTTGATTTAAACTATATGTCATACGAAACCTTTATCAGATAACATAGTGAACTTATATGTTCAAAAGTCCATATAGGAGGAGCTTTTTAATAACACTTTTTGTAGTTTTCATGCTTAAATTATTAAATGTAAATTAAATCAGATTCATTTTGTAGTTCATATGTGATGATATAGTCTTTTTATTAAATTGTAGGTGTTATGGATTTTCTCATGTTGTTGATGTTCAAATTTGAAGAGAAAAGTTGTTTGATGAAGTGTGGGAGGAATACACAATTAGATGATTCGATTGATCATATATGCACAAAATGGAGGGAGTTATCGACTGTCATTGTTGATTTGCGTTATAATTTGCCTGGGCATTTGTTTTGAGCATTGGATGGTGAGTCAGATTTGGAGAATTTGATGTTTTATTGTGAGTCTCATTCAGTTAAAAGTATTGATGTTTTTTTGTTAAGTAAGATAATGGTTGAAGGGCATGGTCAATTGTCGAGCAGCAGTGGTAGCGGTGTTCAGTCGTATATTGAGAATGAGATTGATTATAAAGTCGGTTTGGTTTATTATTTTTCTAAACATGAAGAGAAGGTTTTGATGTCATCTGGTTGGTCAAAAGGTTTGTGTCATATTGGTCAAAGGTTTGAAGGAGGTGTTAGTGAATTTCGGAGAGTTTTGTGTTTGCTTTCAATTGAGATCGGGTTTAAGTTTAGTTACATAAAGAATGACAATGTTAGAATAACGACTTAATGTTTTTACAAGGGAAGTACTGGGTGAGCATGGTGTGTTCACGGTCGTGTAGAAAAGGCCAATTCATTTTTTTATATAAGAGATCTTGTAAATGAACATATGTGTGGCTATTCCTATGAGACAATGAAACATCCAAGGATTAGTTCAGGACGTGTAGCATCTCTGATTGTTGAGGAGATTAAAGAACAGACCCTTACGCTCCCTGTATATATTATTTACCATGTTCAAAACAACTATGGATCGATTATCAATTATTATCTTGCATGGTGGGATGTTGAGAGAGTTAAGCAACAAACATACGGGGATCAATCTTTGTCATTTGATAGGCTTCGATGGTGTATGGAAGCTTTATTGAGTTTTAATCCGGGTAGCATATTTGAGATTGATTAAAATGATGATTCGGGAAGGTCTAAAAATTTGTTTGTGTCATTACATGCATACATTGAAGGATTTAAGTTTTATAGTCCTTTATTGTTTCTTGATGGCGCATTTCTGAAATTCCAATATAAAGGAATTCTTCTTGCGGCTACAGGAAAGAACGAAAATCAAGGTATACACTATTTTGTTTTGTTCATATTAAAATTATCTATTTTAGTTTATGTTCTGGTTTAATATTAGTTTCGTAATTTTTTTGATTCAGGATGTTTCCATTGGCATTCGTTATTGTTGATTCTGAAATGGAAGAAAATTGGGAATGGTTTTTGGAGAAGTTATCACATGTTACTCCTTTACGTGTTATTAGTTTTATATCAAATACGAATAAAGGACTTCTGAAGTATGTTCCGAAAGTTTTTCCAAATTGCTTCCACTTTTATTGTTTGCAACATTTGAAGAAAAATCTTAGAGACCATTTATCCGGCTCATTTTTAAAGAATATGAAAGACAATCTTGTGAACATGTTTCGAAATTGTACATATGAATCAAATCACTTCAAATTTCACCAAAAACTGTAATTATTTCTTACGGAAGGATCCAATCCGATTCGTAAGTTCTTGTAGACTTTGAAGAGGGAAAATTGGACGAGTTCGTATTTTGAAGGTTAGAAATATGGTGAAATGTATTCGAACATTACGGAGTCATTTAACTCATGGATCCATGAAGGTCCTCATTTTCCGATAATAGAGTTGGTTGATTATATTAGAGGGAAAATTATAAAAATGATGGTTGAGCGTAGGGAGATGGCCAATCAATGGAATGGATGTTTATGCCCTGAAATTGACAATCAAGTTTCTAATTTGTTGAAAGAAAGTAGGAGTTAGAGCGTTAGTAAATCATCTGAATTTGAATTTGTCTTTGAGGTTCATTCGAAGGAGAGTGTTATGGTTGATCTCTTGAAAAGAACTTGTTCCTGTTGTGAATATTAAGTAAATTGATTTTTGTGTGCTCATGTCGCTGTTAATATTTACAAGTCAGGGAAGGATTTGAATAAGTTCATTGATAAGTTTTTCAGCAAGGAGTATTTTGTTCAATCTTTTGCAGAAGGGGTTTATCCAGTTCCTACATTTGGAAGGGATGATGAACCTGATACATCAATAATCATTAGTCCACCTAGTACGAAGCGGATGGCTGGGAGGCTAATAAAGAAGAGGATTGCTTCTCGTGGTGAAGAATAGAGATAATTTAAGTGTGGCACTTGTTGTAAAGTAGGACATAACAGAAAAAGTTATCCGGAAAATGTGTAGATAGGGACAGTTTTATATTACTTTTACAAAATTTTGTGTAATTGATTGGATCATATATGTTTTCATATTTCGAAATGTGAATAATAGTATGTTACTGATTTCTTATATTGGTTGTATATGCTTGCTTGGTTTGTTTAAATGTATTGTATTATATTTCAATTATTTAATTTGTAGATTTATTAGTTGAGTATGTAGATTACAATAATTTATTTTGTTATTATACAAAATGTGAATTTACCTATTTTTGCAAGAAAGTTTTTTTTTTTTTTTTGCCTTTTAGTTAGAGTGTTATGTTTGTTGGTATCAGATTGAAATTTTCTCTTCAATATAAGCCTAGTTGTTTACTATAACAAATAAAAAAGTGTTCAAATGCCAAAAAACAAGATAGTTTGCAAAAGAAAATCTGTAAATTATTATCCTTGTTGAAAATGTTAGGAAATAATTGAAATAAGCTAAATGAATTTGAGATTGACAATTAAATATTTCAAAAGAAGATTTTGGGTACTAATATTAATTGTAGTTGGTGATGTCTTTATATTCACAAAATAGGTTGAATATTTTTCAGTTCTATTGGAGACTCTTTGAAGCTTAAAAGACTCTAAGAAGATTTGAAGAACTGGAATAGGTCCACGTTTAAAGATAAATTTCCAAAATGTGAAAGACTTTGAAGATGAAGTGCTAATAAGGGAAAATGTTTTTGAAATGTACCCTTCTCCTCAGCATTGAAAAGACATACACGAAACTAGAGATAAGGTCAACACTGCTTTGGCTTAAGAGGAAATTTAATGGCAGCAGAAGTCCAACATTAAATGGCTTAAAGAAGGGGATTAAAATACCAAAAATTTTCACTCTGCTATCAAGGACAATTACGGGGATCAAAATACCAAATTTTTTCACTTTGTATCAAGGCCAATCAGGTTGTTGTAGCAATTCATAGAATTAAAGATGGCAATGATCAATGGAAAGTCACTAAAGAGGATTTTGAAAGCACTTTTGTAGAGCACTTCCAAGAAAGATAACAGACAAAAACAATAAGAATAAGTGAAATTTAACAGTGTGAGATTAATACAATAAATTTATCAGTATGAGATTAGTAAAATGAATTATCTCAACTATATTAGGAATAAGTAATCATTACATGGAAATGAAACAATCGTTTAATTGTAATAATGCTCATTTTTATAGGCAACCCCAATTATGAACATGTTAAAATTCATTATTACAATTTTCGCTTGTTTGTGTAGTAACTTGGGAATACAAAATACTATTTTAGTCAAATAAGTTACACTAATATTCAAAATATCCATTCAATATTCATATTCAAAATGTTTCCATTCAATATTGATCTTAAAATACATTCAAAATGAAAATCTTAATTTGACATAACTTGTGAAAATATGACAAAAATTATTGCTACTAACAAACTTACAATGTAACATTCCATCTTCAATCCAAAACAATTGTATTAGTGTTCATACTATAGGTAATACATTCATTAAGTACAAGTAACAAAGACAAAAATCTATTTTCATTCAACTTTGAAAATGACTTCATCTATTTACAAGTCGTTAATCTTTTGACCCTGCAGAAGAAGTTGTTTGATCACCAATGAACAAACGAAGCACATGTGGTTTTTCTTGATTTCAGTTAACATTGATTTTCTCTCGGACATCTTCTTCATGATGTGATAAACAATGGCTCCACAATCAACCTTATAAAAAGAAAACAGTTCATTAATTAGTAATATAGCATCAATTTAATGATACGTAAATAAAATATATTGGATAGATGTTTACGTATTGGGGTTTTGTTATGGACAATTTTCTATTCTATTCATCTTGCATTTGAATTTTTTTCCTTGTCAAACCATTTTCCTTTAGCTTGATAAATTTTCCTTCATCAATAAGCAGGGTCTTTCTCCAATGTTTCTTAGCATGGTCTCTCTAAAACAACGAAAAATAAATTATTAAAATTTTTAATTAGTGCAATTTAATTAGAAACTACTCAAATAGTTGCACAATATGTTAACAAGTGGGGAAAATGTGAAAATAAACACCAAAGAGTAGACAATGAAATCTTTGATAGTCGAACTGAACAAGAACAAAAGAAATTGTGGTCAAAGACCAAAATGAATCGAATATTTATGATGTTTTAGCGACTGAAAGGCGCCCAAAATGAACTAGGACAAAACAAATTGGGGCCAAAGGTCATATCACTACAAATATAACATATAGTTTATGAACAAGGGGTTTGTTTTGTAACTCATAGTTCTTGAAATTCTACTTATTTGTTCAAGTATAGCATATAAAAGTGATGATTTCTCAGAAACTGCAATTTTCTACGCCCATCTTACTTTCAAATTTACATCTCTAAGTGTTGGAGTGGATGATTTTAAATGCCAACTGAAATTGGCATTTAATATTCTAATGCAACTATCCAAATCTTGTAATAGAAAATATCTCTTCACCCCACATTATTAAGTTCATTATCAAGAATAAAAGAATCAATCCTTTCAAAAGAGACTATAACTTGTATTAAAAGTTAAAGAGCCTCAGGAATTATTGTAACAGCCTCTGATGTAGTCCTTAAGGAAAAAAATTATGAAAAAAGTGCCAACATCTAATGTTAATGATAAGCCAAAATTTGTAATGTTAATCATAAATAAATTATTTAATTGTATGTACTTACCACCACAAATGAATTATCAATGTAATGGTCTTGTTTGTATTTCTTGGAAGCATTGAATTGAAGTGCATTCATTGACCTTCCTCTGTGTCCAACACAAGCAACGTCCAATGGAATGGAGTTTTGTCATTTTTATTCTTTCCCGAGTTTATGGGAAAGAATAAGTACCTGAAATGATATTATGACATGTGTAATTAGCAACAAATAAATAAAAGTATTTAGAAAACATATACATATAAGTAGTAAATTAAGGTACATACTTGCAATTTGTCACTTCATGTAATATATCATCAACCAAATATTTCGTCGAAGCCATTTTATCTCATATCAAAGGCTGTTAATACGAGTTTGATAAAATTATAAGAAGTTAGTCTAATAAATCAATATATATTCTTAAGATATGAAAATAAAGATATACCCAAGCCATTGAACTGAAAAAATGGTTCCGTTCCCCGAATGGATTTTGTGAAGGTGACAATTGAGTTGTAGCTTCCATAATTCTTTGATCATGTTCGATCAGCACTTTCAAAATTAAATGCCATTGAACTTGTTTTGTCAACTTTGGTTTAATGTACCGAGAGCTGTTTGTTTCTTTCTTCTTCATCTATTTTTTCATACAGAAATTTATCCTTTTTTCTAAGATTGCGTAATCATCCTTTTGTAATTGAAGTTGTTTCTTTAAAAATTGAATTTTTGTTTTCTTTTTATGAAGCTTTTTTTTATTTGTTTTTCTTTCTTTAGTTTCATTTTGAAATCTTTCTTCATCCGCTTTAATTTTTCCCTCATATCTCTCCTCTATATCCTTATTTTTTAGTTTTTTTCTTTTGACATTCTCCAATTCTTTGTTGAGCATCATCACGAAATTTAATGAGAGATTGAATTTCGGCAGTAGTCGGATGATGATCAGACAGGTAATCTACTGTAAACTCTTCAGTTATATCATCTAAATGTCTAGCATCTCTCGCATCAGTATCAAGAAGCTCCTTGTCATCGTTTTAGCATGTGCATCAGCTGGTAATGCCTCTTCTTTTTTAGCAAAATCTTCCATTGATGATCATGGTGCTTAACCTATCAAGTTCACTTCTTCTTCTGTTCGAATCAACTCTTCTTTTATGACCTAGATCAACAAAAAGTACTTTTGCTTATAAGTTAAATTATCATATATATATATATATATATATATATATATATATATATATATATATATATATATATATACACACTAAGTTCTTCATAGAATATATTATTAGCTCTGATTGAAGAACTATTTCAACTGGTTTGTCTTTCATTTCCTTGTTTAATGCAGGAAGGTTCCATTTGACAAAGCGAGGCTGTTGAGTTAACTTTTCACATTTCAACAGTGTCGTGTGCTCGCAATACCGGTACTACAAAAGTTAAAAATATAAAAAAAAAATTAAGCATTTAAGATGTACAAATTTTATAATGAACAAGGATATGAAATAGAAAATATATATTAGTGTATTTTGTCACTTACAAGTATTAAGAGAACACGACCAGAAACCTTATATGGCTCTTTGTCAAAATTCCTATACACAAAAGACATTAATGTATCAAGTATCAGACTTAACCAATTTAAGTTTCTCTTCTCCTTGAGATTTTTCGTGTACTTCATGGCAAACCACTTCATAGTATATCCAGTTGATGTGAAGACAAGAGTTGCAAACAAATATTGATATAGCAGTGTTGTTATGTCTGTACAATATTCTACTTTGTTTCCTTTAACTGCGATCCTCAACTCTTTTTGGATAGCAGTTGCAGTTATGATGGTAGCATCTCTAAACCTTCTTCTAATAAATGGTGTGTCGGGCTTGAAGCCATATCCTATATTAACTTTTTCTGTTCCGATCGGTATTCCAAATATGAGAGACACGACATTTATTATCATTCGAACCAATTGTTTTCCAATTATGAATGCCTTATTTCGCATATCATAAGACTTTATCAACGATGTGACACTATGGTCATATTTTTTACAGTCTTCTTTTGTTATAGCTTTGGTCAAAAAAGCATTAAAAATACCCCCAAAAGAAGTTTTTTTCAGTTCTTTCTTATGGATAGGCTTGAGTTTAAACTATTGCAGCAAGCGAGAAATTCCTAACAAATTTGATCGAAATTGAATTGATTTTTTCGAGCAAGGCTTTGAGGTTGTTGTATCTTTGTTTCTCTTCCTCTATTGGCTTCTAAGTTGTTGTTTTTAGAGTCTGACTATCCTCAAAGTCAAAGTCACTAATAAGTTTAAAAGTTGGTTGGTCAGCTGAATTTTTAACTTTTTCTTTCCCTTTTTTGATCTTTTGTAGTTGATGATATTGACTTCTTTTACTAATTGATCTCGTAGACGATGCACAACAATTAAAAATATCATATAAGTACAAAATATATCTAAGTTTGAAATATTTTTTTAATATGTAAGATGAAATATGAAGATGAGTATGTAAGAAAAAATGATAAAATTACGAATATGCAAGCAAAGTTTAACTTATATGTGATGCCTTTCACGTATTATATAAATATAATTTGTATACAAACTCATAGCAATATCAAAACAACACATTAGTACTAACTCAGTTCCAACAACTCTTTTTAAATAAAAAATAAGTAACAGAGTACATTGTTTTTAGATATATACTAAGATCAATATCATAGCACATTGTTTTTTGAAACAGTACAGAAGAATAGAAAATGTAGTAAATATATCTAAATCGAAATACAATTTCCAAATTGAGTTTCAACAAATTTTAGTATGTTGGATGCAAGATGTATATAATTGTAGGAAAAATAAATAAATTTATTGCAATATCAAAGTACAGTTATATTTTATTTGTGATTGCAACACATTAGTAATTATTTATAAGAAAGAGATAAAATTATATTAAATAATATAATTTATTGTGGTTAATTCTAGTATCTTCCCGTAATCTCTAATCGCAATAAATAATAAAATATTCAGTATAAGCAATAATTCACAATGCTAACTAATAAAGAGAAGAATTGTACCTTGAACTTGATGAAGTCAATGGAACTTCCAACTTGTTTGCTTTCTTCTTTTGATTCTTGTCCTTCCGAGAACTTGTTATGGCTTCCAGAACAATAACAAACCATTTTATTACGTGTAAATATATCTAAGTTTAATAATTTATTTAAGATTTTTGTATTTCAAACTATTAAACTCTTTTAGGTTAACTACACATTCAAGGAATAACATAGATAAATTTACTAAAAACTTTAATAAATGATATGTGAAAACCTTTAGAATGGTTGTATGCATATATAAACATTTGCTAATAAGTTAAATGCATACAGTGAAGATAGACAAACTGTTCCACGCAATCAATTCAACTCTTTTATTTGTTGTGGTCCGCGCCAGCGGCATCCCGTTGGAACAAATCACAGCCAATAACAGAGTAGATTAGTTAATGCAACAAAGTGTGACAAGTGTTGAAAGAGTTCAAAATGGGTGTGATATTGCCTACATAATAACTCAAACAATGTATTCAAGTATATTATTTGTTGTTGTATGTGTGAATCGGATCGAATACCAGAATTCATTAGGATAAGCAACAAATCTCATACTCGATACCAGAATTCATTAGCATAAGTCAGAAACTTCAACAATATTATGCATATTCATTATATTCCTACATATTACTCTTTGCAACCTGTGACTTTGTTAACTACATGATATGCACCGAAGATATAATTGTGTTGTATATTTGACTAAGAACTTACAAAAATGTAGCGAAAAGTTTAACAAGTGTTAATGATAAATTTACTAAAAACTTTAAGAAGTAATATGTGCAAAGACTTTATAATGCTAATAACTTAAATGGATACGGTAAATATAGATAAATTGTTTCACACAATATACTAACAATTTTATTTATTGTGGTTCGCACTAGTGGTATACCATTGGAATGAATCGCAACTAATAATGGGGAACATTAGTATATGCAACAAAGTGTGACAAAACACTTAAATATCTAGTTAAACATCAATGAGTGTTAATGATGTTCAAAATAAAATTGTATGCACATTAACGTATAAGCAACAAACTTCAACATTATTCTATGCTTTCTTCATATTTCTCTATATCATGGATAGCTACATATTGCTTTGATAACAAAAACATCATAGGGATTCAACTTATTACCCTATGTATATTTATACATCTAAACATTGTAAAAAAAAAATTCACATTCAAGGAAGAACATAGATAAATTTACAAAAATCTTTACCAAGTGTTATGTGGAAAGTCTTTATAATGCTAATAATTTAAATGCATATGGTGAAAATAGATAAATTATTTTACAAAATTTATTCAACTCTTTTATTTGTTGTGGTTCGCGCCAGTGGTATCTCGTTGGCACGAATTGCAACCAATAACGGGGAACATTAAATTTAATAAAAAAAATTACAACTTTTAATGATGTTCAAAATAAAATTTGTATGCACGCTCACTGATGAAGATAGATAGATTACCTAATGTATAATCAACAAACTTCAACATTATTCTATTTCGTCAAACTATTTGTACATTTCATGGAGAGCTACATATTGATTTGTTAACCAAAACATCATAGACATTCAACTTATTAGTCTATGTATATTTATACATTCAAACATTATAAAGGGTTTTGCACATTTAAGGAATAACATAGATTAATTTACTAAAATCTTTATCAAGTGTTATGTGCAAAGCATTTATAATGATAATAACCTAAATGCATAAGGTGAAAATAGATAAATTATTTCACAAAATCTATTCAACTTTTTTATTTGTTATGGTCTGCGCCAGCGGTATCTCGTTGGCACAAATTGCAACCAATAACAGGGAACATTAAATTTAATAAAAAAATTCACAACTTTTAATAATGCTCAAAATAAAATTAATATGCGCATTCAATGATGAAGATAAATAGATTACCTAATGTATAAAGAACAAACTTCAACAAATTTTTATTTTGTCAAAATATATGTCCATGTCATAGATAGATACATATTTCTTTGTTAAGAAAAACATCATAGGCATTCAACTTATTAGTCTATATATATTTATACATTCAAACATTATAAAGAGTTTTGCACACTTAAGGAAGAACATAGATAAATTTACTATAGTCTTTATCAGGTGTTATGTGCAAAGAGTTTATAATGCTAATAACTTAAATGCATATGGTGAAAATAGATAAACTATTTCACAAAATCTATTCAACTCTTTTATTTGTTGTTGTCCGCTCCAGTGGTATCTCGTTAGCACAAATTGCAAATATTAATGGGGAACATTAGTATATGCAACAATGCGTGGCAAAACACAAATAAATTTAATAAAAACTTTCAGAACTTTTAATGATGTTCAAAATAAAATTTGTATGCAGATTCATTGATGAAGATAGATACATTACCTAATGTATAAGCAACAAATTTCAACATTATTTTATTTCGTCAAAATATTGGTACATATCATAGATAGACAAATTAGTTTGTTAACCAAATCATCGTATGCATTGAACTTATTAGCGTATGTATATTTATAGATACAAACATTATAAAACCTGTTTTTAGATATATACCAAGCATTTCAATATCATAGCAACAATTCACAATGTTAACTAATACAGAGAAGAATTTTACCTTGAACTTGATGAAGCCAACGAAATTTCCAAATCGTTCCGTTTTTTCTGTGGATCCTCATCCTTGGCAGAACTTCTTGTACTAACCATTTTTTTAGAGCTTGCAAAATAATAAGAAACCATTTTATTAAGTGTAAATATATCTAAGCTTATATATACATTTCCTAATAAGTTAAATGGATACAGTGAAGATATACATACATTTGCTAATAGGAGAAAACATTGGTATATGCAGCAAAGTGTGACAAAACAGGGATAAATTTAATATAAAAAAAATCACAAATTTTAATGATGTTCAAAATAAAATTTGTATGTAGATTCAATAATGAAGATAGATAGATTACCTAAATATCATATAGATTCAATGATGAAGATAGATAGATTACCTAAATATCATTTATAGCTACATATTAGTTCATTAACCAAAATATCATATGCATTTAATTTATTAGCTTATGTATATTTATATATTCAAACATTATAAAAGCTTTGCACATTCAAGGAAGAACATAGATAAATTTACTAAAAACTTTATTAAGTGTTATGTACAAAGCGTTTATAATGGTAATAACTTAGATGCATAAGGTGAAAATACATAAATTGTTTCAAAAAATGTTGCATTGTTCTCATACTTCTTTTTAAGCCTCCTTGATTTCGACAACACCTGGTTCTTGTTGACATCAACATGCACTGACTTTTTGATAGAATTATGAAAATGCACCATATTTCCAAACGAGTCACGTGTGTTGCCTCTGGACAACTACAACCCACATCGGGCCTTAACCGACGGGATACTCTAGGGGTAAGAGTCGTCACTTCACCACACTATCATGAAGCGAGAACCCCTTATGAGTTTGGTTCCTCTTCTGAGGCAAGGATTTTCAACTATAGCGACTCCGATACCAATTACAGAATAACACAAAGCTACGGAATATTGAACTAAGGATGGGACAAAGTTAGGTGGGAATTGGTGAAAGTTAGGTATATGGTAAGTATAAGATGAATGTGGTGGATGGAGTGAAATAAAGAAAGCAAGACTTTTATTACAAAGTAAATATGAGAGATGATGAGGAGATGATGTACAAGATGCTTTGA
The DNA here is from genome assembly GCA_949130495.1 of Sambucus nigra. Classification (NCBI taxonomy): domain Eukaryota; kingdom Viridiplantae; phylum Streptophyta; class Magnoliopsida; order Dipsacales; family Adoxaceae; genus Sambucus; species Sambucus nigra. The sequence continues at coordinate 647,645,422 of OX422212.1, forward strand.
GAACACATATCCGGCAATGATCAGAAGCATTTGTTTTTAATATTAATTTCTCCTCTGATTAAGGGAAATAGACTTTGGGACAATTTGTAATTATGTCTTGTTTTATTATCCTTACTAACATCGTATCTTGTTCATTCCATATAAATATATCACTCTTTTTGAGTTTTTCAAGAAGAGGTAATTTATTTTAGGATAACCCATGTATGAAATTTCTTCCATAATTTAAGATTCCCAAAAAACTTTGTAATTGTTTTTCATCTCAAATATTTTCATCAAAATCTCTTATTTTAGAGATTATATGATCTTGTAGTTGTAATCCTGTCTTCGTTAAGGATTATGACAAGAAAATCAATTTCTATTTTTTCAACTTCAATTTTCTTTGGGGATAGAATAATTCCATGTTTTTGAAATTTTTCACATAATATTTTTAGATGTTTTCTATGTTCTTCAGTTGTTTTTGAAAAGACAAGAATGTCATCAATATATACTACACAAAAGTCTTTAAGGTCTTTAAAGATATTGTCCATCCATGTTTGAAATACTTGTGGAGCTATATTTAATCCAAATGACATTACTGTCCATTGATAATATCCAATAAGGTACTGAATGCAGTCAATGGTTTTGACTCTTCAATTAATTTTAGTTGCCAAAATTCAGATTTACAGTCAAATTTACTAAAGATCTTTTTTCCATTAGTTTGACTAATTAAGACATCCTTTCTTGGAATAAAATATCCATCAAATTCTAATTATTCATTCAATCTTTTGTAATTTATAACCATTCTAGATTTGCCTCTTTTGGTTTCACTGTGTTTTCTCACTATGAATGCAGGACTAGAGTGAGGACTTATTGTTTCTTCAATCAGTTTTACTTCTAATAATTCTTTGATTTGGTTATCAAATTTATCCATATCTTCCTTGGTATAAATCATAGGTTTGACTCGTATGATGATATTGGGATCTCTTAGCTTGAGATTACAATATCTAGGGCTTTTATCCCATAATTTTAATGAATTTTCACTAAAATTTTCTTTTAAGATAGTATATAGCCAATGAGTTTCTTCCAATGCCTTAATTATTGGGGTCATATCTCCTTTCCTTGTAGGAGAAAAATCTTTTTCACATTTATATTTATGTTGTTGAAGTAGAGGGATTTCTACTAATTTTTTGTTTAGAGTTAGACTAATTGTTCCAAAATTAATATTCATTGGTAGATATTCTGAAATAAAATTATTTCCTAAAATGAAATCACCATGCATTTCAAGAAAGCATAAAATTTTTGGAATAATAAATTCCTTTTCATTAAATCAAATAGCTATCCTTTTAGCTTTTAGAGTAATATAGTTTTGTGTCCCATTAATCCCTGTTACAGCAACTGGATTTTTCATTTTTATCCACTTTTCTGGTGGTAAGACATTTGGTCTACAAGAACATATTATTGATCATGTATCTATAAGAGTACATAGACTATATTGTTTATAACCAGTAAAATTAAAGTAACCTAATACATGAGTGTATCTTTTTTTTCCATGGCTTGGAGAAAATATGATTTCTTCTCTTCCGACTTGGAAGTGATATATATGACTAGATTTAATATTTTCATCTTTTTTGTAGTATACTCAATCATTTCCTTTAAAAGAGCAATCTCATCGTTCTCACTCCATGTTTTCTGAAATATTTAATTTTTCGCCACATTCGAATTCTCATTGGGAATTGGGGTTGAGACATTTTTCTTAACCCTCTTCGACACCTTAACCTCATTTTCCACCAGCCTTTTTGTTCCGTTGACGGTTGTAGTGTGTTTGAATCTCTGTTTTTGCTAGATGGACTATGCATATTTTTTGTTGATAAATTTACTTCTATATTGCAGAAAACTTTTATAGGAATAACATAGATAAATTTTCTAAAAAATTTAACCACTCTCAAAGCTCTTCAAAATTTACGGTTATGAACATAGATAAATTTTCAGGTATGAATATAAATAAATTTGTTTGATTAGTGCATTTTTAAACCCCAACAAATTATTTTGTGTAACAGAATATAAAACTTGTAAACAGTAAGTGAATGAAACTCTAACAAAAACTAACATCTACAAAGCATAATCTAAATAGAACTTAGTTTAATTTAATATCTAACATACTATAGTGTGTGTAATAGGAAGTGTAATAGATATTAAATCACTTGAGAAATGATGAAGTTACAAATGTAAATCCAAAATTAGATGAATGATTGCACAAATTTGCCACAAATCTACTGATGAAAGGTTGTAAATACTAAATTAAACACTAAGTATATGAAATGCTAACAAAGTATAAGCATATTAAACCTTAATTTAAATTTATTTTGTGTAATACGAACTGTAATGTAGCTTTTTTGTGTAATACGAACTGTAATATAGCTATTAAGATATTGAATCACATATAAATGATGAACGTACCAATGTAAATCGAAAAATAAATGAACGGTTGCTGAAATTTTCCCCAAATGAACATATTGAAGGTTTCAGCTTCAGCTTTTCAATGTCGATACAGTAGTGATAAAGGCACGACATTTGATAATCGTGATCGGATTTGAAAATCAAATTGCACAAAGAATCGAATCGGCATGAAAATTACGTGTTTTCGTGATTTTGGGTATTTGCGAAAGTAATTTTGGGCAAAAAAATATAATGTTGTTATTTTGTTAGACGGACGGAACTAATTGACACATTTTAACCCGCGTGGGACTTGTTGCAGCACTAAAGGCGCGTGAAGGATCTACGAAATATATCTCCCAACAATATTACACTATAGATGAAACAAACCAATTTCAAAACTACAGGGAAAAAAAATTGTCTAATAGGCCGCTCTGTTTCGCAGCCCTGTCCAAAGTATGCAGCAATTTTGTGATTTGCCCCCCACCCCTCAATGACAAAACAATTCAGAATCAATTAGTCATATCCCAATATGCTATCCCCTATTCAAATCTATGCGTCCCCAAATCACCATAATAGTCATGTCCCAATATGCTATCACCCATTCAAATCTACACGTCACCAAGTCAGGAAAATAGAGACATTTCCAGATATCAAAACTCACTCAGACGCTCTATATTTGTGGGAAACTAATTTGAGCGTTGTATAGTGGGGAGTTAAAAACGAAATTGGTGACCAGCTGGTTTTAAACTTGGCCTCCTCTTTGATTTTTTGGCCCCTGAGATGAAGGCACAATTAGACAACCCCAATTTTCAAAAAAAAAAAACTCAACACCCCCCATGCCCACCCACCCCCCACTCCGAAAAAAAAACATGAATAAGGTACAAGTCAATGCACAAAATACATGTGGGATAATGCATATGCGGAAGGTTGTATCTAATTATGATATTATCTCAAGGGGCAAAGTTAAAAAAAAATTATTCCAGTTCATGAATACTGCACCATGTTTAGAAGAAAATGGCTCCGCTCCCTACCACCACATATAGCCATGATGTACGATCACTTTTAAGTACGCGGCGTAGAGTAATTTCCGTGGTGCCCTTAGCAACCACCATAACAGTTTAATAGGTTCAATAACACGTGCATATAATGGGATATTATTGCCCTTTCATTTACCAAAACAAAGAGGGAATATAAGAAAAGGATATCTTTTATACAAGGTATTACACCAACCCAGAGTTGCTCAAAGAGGAAAAATATGGAACTAACTACTAGAGAATACAAAATAAATGAACCGAAGGAACATGCTGCCTATCTATCAATCAATTAAGGATTGTTTGTAAAACATGGAAATGCAACACAAGCAACAACCACCACCTGCCATTGTCTTGTAACCAAACAAGAGACCAAAGAGTGATATTTTAAGCTAAGCAAAATAAGTTCCGACCACTTAGTATCGGTTGCATCTGTATAACTGCTTGTGTACTTGTTTCCTGTTACATTTCTTTTGCTGCTCCTCTTTCATTTGTCATGCCACATAATATTTACAAAATGTTAATTGCCCTGCGTATAAAGATTAGAGGTGGCAAATTTAGAAACTTCAAGATAACCAGAAATCAACACATTATGTCATGTTCATCCACGACTATTTTACACGAAGTCATGTCATGTGCGTGACAAATTTATGAGTCATGCGGTTAATCGTGTTTTCATGTAAAATTGTGTATTACGAGGTGTAAGAATTATTAGTCGCGTTAGTCGTACACTAGTCAGGTTTTATATGGGTTGATTCCGTGTCGTGTGAAAAAAACATGATTCTGTGGCGTGTTCAAGACGTATTAGTTCTCGTGTGTCGTGTCGTGCCAAAAGACAAGACAGTTTGGAAATACAAATTGCCACCCCTAGAATAAGATCAATATATTCTTCACCATCTTTTACCTGACAAAAAATAAATATCCCGATGATATGGCTGAATCTTTTAATTTAAAACATGTATTGCCATCCCTTACAATCTTCATATTCAGAAATTTGCCTTGATATTCCAACTCAGAACTGTTTTTAAAAGTCTAAAATTTAAAATTTAAAAAGGAATTAACTTCTTCAATGATCGAAAGAACAGATTTCTTCCTAAAAACAGAAACATTGTTCCCAAATCCAAACATTGGTGACCCGCTGAGTGGTGCGTTCAAGTTTTACTAGGGTATACTATAGTAGCATGAAGGCACTATTTGTGATGCCACCTAAAATATTAAAAATGGTATGAACAGTTTTGAATCGGTATTTAGATGGACTATACTGCAATGACAAATGGCACTCCAAAACAACCACAAATTTGGAAGAACATATCTCTCATATGTGTTGCCCTAGAAATACCTCAGAAAGACAAGAGGATGAGAGATTAAGTTCTAGAGACCTACAATCACATGACTCAAATAAGAGCTATGAAGCACGGACACTTCTCCGAAGGCCGCGTACGAGTGTCGGACACTCAAAGGACACGGACACGCAAGGGACACGGCTAGGACACGTGTCCGACACGCCACGGGGCGTGTCGGGCTTAAAAGACATTTAAAAATAGTTGGACACGTCTGGGACACGGCTGAGACACGGCTGACATAAATATATAATAACTTTAAAAAAAAGGGGGCGGGAAACATATGTTTTTTTTCCCTTTTTCTCACCTGTTTATTTATTTATTTTTTAATCTCTGTTTAATAAATTGCATTAGCCATATGCATTTTGATTGTTATTATTAGTATGGGATTTAGTATCATTGTGATGTTTGATGTGTAGAATGGATTTAATACTCTTAATGCTTATATGTTTAATGTTGTTCTTAGTATGAGATTAGTATTAATGTGATATTTCATATTTTTTATATATAAAAATAATTATAAAAAATATTTATTTAATACCGTGTCCCCGCCGTGTCGTGTCCTGATTTTTTTAGATTAGCCGTGTCGGCGTGTCCGTGTCCGTGCTACATAGAATAAGAGTAATACTAGGCATACCCAGAAAACAAACCTAGAAAGTTAAGGGAGGCGTCAACAACAAATTGCTTGGTGTGGGTCTATTTTCTGGGTATACCTAGTATTACTCCACAAATACTGAAAAAGTAAATCTAGCGAGAGTATATGGTAAAAGAGGAGGAATAACCCACTGGACACTAGATGACCAAAGGTACTAAAAGAGAATAAGATAAGTAATAACGAGACAATAACAAAAAAGCCTTATGGAGCCATGCCAGATATTGTCTTCCAAGGGTGAAGCCTGATATTCTTTTACATAGATGTTCTGCATTTTCACACCACGCGTTGTTTGTAGAATGGTATTTAGCACGAAATCTTGATGTGGTGTGCCTCCAGGAAACTAAATAAACTGAGGTTTCTGGTACAGAGGCTTGTAGTGTCAGGAGGCAGGTGGATGAAGTGGAGTCTTAAATCCAAAGTGGGAGGAAACTTTTGGAGGAGCTCCATTGGTGGCATCTCGCGGATTATGGCTGAGAGCGAGGACAAAGAATGAAAAAACAGGACAGCTAACTTCCACAAAGTCCCCAAGCCCATCGGTAACAGTGACATTGGTGGGATTCAATAGGCATTTTTCATTTTTCACGAGAGACTTAAGAGGAATCAGTTTGACTCTACTTCGAAAGACATGGACTTGTTTGAGGGATCATTTTTAGAGGGTGAGGTATTGGAGGCTCTACAGTCTTGTTGCGAGGACAAAGCACCTGGTTCAGATGGCATGAGTTTTGCCTTCTTTCAGTGTTGGTGGAGCACTGTAAAGGAAGATGCGATGGATTGGCTTGTGCCTTTTTCAACAGAAGTTTTAATGCATTTCCATTGCCTCGGTCCCAAGAAGAAGGTCGCAGTAGAGATGCAACACTTCAAGCCAATCAGTTTCATCGATAGTGTATATAGACTAATGACCGACGTTCTGGCAAGATGATTTGGTGGATGGTACTGTTTCTACTTTCCAGAAGGCCTTTGTGAAGAACACGCAAATTTTGGTTATGGTCTAAGAGGCGAATGAATGTGTGGAGGTGAGGTTGCATTCAAAAGCTCCGAGAGAAGTGTGTAAATTAGATATTAAAGAGGCAAAAGATTACAAGTGGGATCTCTTGTTGTATGTTTTGGACAAATTGGGGATCGGAGGGCAATGGATCCAAACTTGCATTTTATGATGCGCTTTTCCATTTTGATCTTTGATAGCTCTAAGGGCCTCGGATTAGGATACTTGAGGAGGAACTACCTTCTCCATCTCCCATTTTCTGTTTGCGGATGACATTATCCCCTTTCATGGTGCAGAGGAGCAGTCGTAGAGTATCATAATAGTGTTGATGTGCTTTGGAACAATTTCGGGTTTGAGGACACCAGAAAGTGTTGACTATTGTCAGTTGTTGAGGAACAAGAGCCAAGGGTTCCGGCAGAATTTTTAGATTATGTGGTGGGATAGTTTCTATGCTATTAGGCCCAGTTTGATTGTCAGGAAAGTTGAGCCGTAAAATGATTACCGGGAAAAGTGAGAGTTACTTTTTCTTGTGTATTTGGTTAACAGAAAACTGCAGGAAAATTATAAATAAAAGTTTATATCCATACACGCATATATAGTTATAATTTTACAATAACCAAACATGTATTATATCCATGGTTCAAAGTCTCGGTATCGGTCCCGGTATCGGACACCCGATTTTCAACTCGGTCGCGGTATCGGTCGCGGTATCGGGCGATACGCAAAGATACGCTATTTAGAGAGCGCAAAAAATTCCGAAAAAAATATAGAAAATTTTAAAAAAATAAAATTAACAAAGTGGACCAATGATGTACATTTAAACCCATCATTCAATATGCATTGCATTGTAGAATTGGTTATACTGAACCGCGGCAGAGTTGTCAGATTTAATATTGCATAGTAAACCAATAATAATATTGAAAACAATCTAATGTCACATAAGCTTAGATAAAAAATTTGTATGGAAGATAAATAGGAATGATTACAATGTTTCATCATTTTCATCTCCCTATCTAGTTGCGGTATCGATCATACGGATTTGGATAGGGGTAATTTCTTTCAGTTGGGTAAGGAAAGAAATATGAACCATATTGCTGCTCAGATGGCTGGGATGACTGACTAGATGATCTATAATTTGGAAATTATGGTTGACGATCTCCCGGTTGATTACCGTGATGATAATATCCAAAACCTCTATACCCAGAACTATCAGTTGAAGACCCACCATATTGCGTCCCTTGATTATATCCATAATAATCACCACCTGTTGTGCCGCTACTAGTAGATCCATAATGGTCTCTATAACGATCATAGTAACCACCTGTACTAGTACTAGTAGATCTTGGAAGTTGTGCCGGACCATAATTATCTGTGCCACTCCCACTCCCAGAGATACTATGTCTTCCACCGTGGTATGCATGATCCGTCATTAAACCCATTGCCCGTAGTTGATCATCAAGACGTTGTTGATCATATCCGCTTGAATACTCGTCACTACTAGGGAATCTCGTTAAATTGTCTAAATGCCTTCGTTGTTCACTTATTCCCGGGCGATAACCATGATCTGTGTCTTGCGTGGCATAGTAGTTTTCATCTCCTTGTGCCCATGTCATACCACCATCATGCTGTGTACCAGTATTGTAAGAACCACCCCCTTGGTGGCTACCACCAACTCCACTCCTTTGTCGGCTACCACTCGCTGTTTCCCTACTAACATCTCCCTTGCCACCACCTTGATCATCATCATTATCATCATCGTCGTCGTCGTCGTCGTCGTCGTCGTCATCATCTACACGATTACCATAAGTACCAGGAATATCTTGCCAACTATCATCACCACCATGATCATCATCAGAACTGGAAAGAACACTGACCGGTGCCGGTTGATTATGACCCCCTCGTCGTCCTTCCCCTTCGCTTTGTTGAATACCTTCATCCAACCAGTCTAAGTCATCGGTCGGTAAGACCCCTTCATCATTCTCTCGGGTCCACTCATCCAATATGTCATCCTCCTCAAATATTAAATTCAAGTCTATTGGATTGTAGAAATCTTCGGTCTCTCGCATGTACATCAGATTCCTAACTTTAAGTCTCTGATTGTAATGCACATACACCAATTTATGTAATTTTTTTATTGCCAATCGGTTGCGAAGTTTTGTATGGATGAGAGACCATGTGCTCCAATTCCTCTCACAACCCGAAGATGAGCATGTTTGACTCAGTACTTTGATAGCAATGCGCCTAAGATTGGGTGCATCATCACCGTAATTTTTCCACCACTCAGCTGGAAGAGAAGATTTGACTGCTTGCTTGGTAAGATCTGAGCCAAACTCCCCTCTCCTATCCGTAAAGAGTTTAACCTAAAAGGCAAACAAATTAATTTAAAAACAATACATATATGAAATAAATATAACTCAATGGAAACAAATGTGATACCTCATTTATTGCCAACGCTTGTTTTTGTACGTCTGGCTCTAGCCTTTTGATGACCTCTTTTAGTCCGGCTCTTATTTCGGGATGGTTTGAAAAATTGGATGAATACTGAAACACCGGATTTAAGAAATATCCCGCGGCATGCAAGTGTCGGTGCAATTGTCTCTCCCATCTTCCATCGATCACCTGCCAATACTTCTTCCAGTTTTTAACACTTGCCTGGATTGCTAGTTTTGCTTTATCCACCCCTTCGTAAATGATAGAGAGTGTAGGCTTTTTATCTTGATCTACTATCTTCAAAAGCAATACTAAGGGCTCCATAATCTTGGCAACTTCGGCAGCCCGTTGCCAGAATCGATCTGCCAGAATTAAATCCGACACTTTAGTGGCCGCACTCCTTCGGGTCCTCTCACGGTTGAATTCACGCCATTCATTCGTGGTACACATTCGCTTCAACTCAGACTGATAGCGAATGAGACTCTCAAGGGCGATAAACTCGGTAGCAAATCTCGTAATGCCTGGTCTTAGCAACTCCCGACCTCTGGTATACTCCTTCATTAAATTCACAACTTTTTGACTGTTATATATGAACGAGGTAATTGATTTGGCATCATTCAATACCGACTTGATTGACTTCATATTTCCAATTTCCTCGAGCATCAAGTCAAGACAGTGTGCTGCACAAGGTGACCAAAATAAGTGTCTCCTATTCGCCATCAATAACGCGCCAGCCGCCTTAAAATTTGGCTCATTATCAGTGACAATATGTACGACGTGAGCCTCACCAATTTCCTCCACAACTTTATCCATAAGGGAAAAAATATAATCCGCCGACTTGATTTTGTTAGTCGTGTCAACAGAAGTGTGAAATATCATATTACGATCACAGTATACCATGAAGTTTATGATAGGCTTCTTCGTCCTTGAACTCCACCCGTCACACATGATTGTACAACCATACTCGGGCCATTTCTCCTTTAGAGTTGCTATGTATTTATCCACCTCTTCTACCTCCTCATCCAAGTAAACACCTCCAATCTGATAACCACTAGGGCCTTTAATCCCTGGACCCGCCGTAGCAATCGTATCAATCATATGTTGATAGGCAGGTCCACTATCAGCAGCATGAAACGGGATGGCATTAAAGTGAAAGAACTTGCTAATGGCCTTCCCAACCTTCTTGACTCCATCTGTAGAGAACATGGATTTGACAGTTTTCTGACTAGACTTCCTCGACCTAAACATGGAAGGGTCAATTCCTTGAGCGGGCAATTCAACCCCCTGTCTCAATGACCACGATCGTGACACGTGTGGTCGCTTAAGCCCAGATGTGGATGGTCTTGCCCCGGAAACTGAATGTCTATGTTGTTCTCCTGCCATTCTCCGACTTTCTTTCATAGCAGCTTTCAACTGTGCTAATTCTAAACGGGTGATATCATCTTCATTACCGTCATCACTATCTTCACTGGCATCATCTTCATGATAGTATTTTGTTTGCTCTCGCAAATTCTCTACTTGTTTCTCCTTCTTCCTCTTCTCAAGGGCCCGTTGCTTCATACCATCTGCTAGAATTTTTTTAATATTAGTTGCTATCTCTTTCGGAACATGGCGACACGGTTCGACGTTGCCTTGCACTCCCGCCAAGTGTTCTTTTAGTCTGGTGACACCACCACTAACGACTTTATTACAGTAATTGCAAGCAATCTTCTTCTTATTTCCACCAACAGCAGTTCCATGCTCCCACCCAATATCTAGTTTAGGAGTCATTCTAAAAAATAAAAAAGGATACAAATGTTATTTTTTTCAAAGTTTTAAAAAAATAACTCTACTTTTATTTTTTAGTAGAGTACATTTTTTTAAAGGACGCAAATGTTATTTTTTACAAGAGTTAAAAAAAAAATAGCCCTACTGTTAATTTTTGTGTGTTATTTTTTAGTAGAGTACATTTTTTTAAATGAGGCAAATGTTATTTTTTACAAGAGTTAAAAAAAAAATAACCCTACTGTTAATTTTTGTGTGTTATTTTTTAGTAGAGTACATTTTTTTAAAGGACGCAATTGTTATTTTTTAAAAGAGTTAAAAAAAAATAGCCCTACTGTTAATTTTTGTGTGCTATTTTTTAGTAGAGTACTTTTTTTTTAAAGGACGCAAATGTTATTTTTTACAAGAGTTAAAAAAAAAATAGCCCTACTGTCAATTTTTGTGTGTTATTTTTTAGTAGAGTACATTTTTTTAAAGGATGCAAATGTTATTTTTTACAAGAGTTAAAAAAAAAATACCCTACTGTTAATTTTTGTTTGCTATTTTTTAGTAAAGTACTTTTTTTTAAAGGACGCAATTGTTGTTTTTTAAAAGAGTTAAAAAAAAAACACACGCAGCTTTTATAGCTCTTTTATAGCTCTTTTAAAAAAATGCAAATGTTAACAGCACTTTTATTTCCCCTTACTAAAACACACGCAGCTTTCAAACCCCAATTGCCCCTTACTAAAACACATGCAGCTTTCAAACAATTGCCCCTTACTCTAATGTTAACTAAATGACCAATTGCCCCTTACTAAAACACACGCAGCTTTCAAACAAATGAGGCTAATCAGCCCTCAAAAACCAAGAGCTAAAATTAGGGCAAAAATAGGAGAGAAAGAGAGACGGCCGACCTTTGTTTCTTCTCCGGTGAAAGTAGGGCTTGTACACTGACAAAAAAAGACGTATTGGGCTATGGAGAAAAGCAGGGAAAGCTGGTGTGGATTCTTACATCTGGAATGGCTTTTTTATAGCTGAAATTTTCCTTGTTTAGCAACCCGTGACTTGGTTTTTTGTCCCCTCCTCTCAAATCAGCTACATCAGGTTAGCATGTTAAAGAATCTTTGCATTATTTTACATTTTTCCGTCCTTTCTACACTTTTTCTGCAAAATAATTGATGTCTCGCCCTTTTTTTTCTAACTCGGCCGAGATAGTGGCGAGTCAACTCGGACCGGCCGATTTAACGGCGAGTTAAGCCGATATGTAACGATTCCAAGATTTTTTCGAATCGTGACCCGGTATCGTCTCGTCCCCTACCGATTCCGAGTCAACTCGGCCGATTCCGAGTTGACTCGGCCGAGACTTTGAACCATGATTATATCTCTTATTTCAATTACCAAAAAGTATGATCCCGTGCCAGAATTTATGATGGAAATACTGACAAGCACAAATACTTTTTGGTGAATCGAAAGGGGTGTGTTGTTTCCTAATTCGCCGTGGAGGGGTGGGTATCAAAGACAACGATTAGGGAAGTGACTTCGGAGATTTACCAACAAATAAGATAGGCTCTAGAGCCAAGTGATAGTAGCCAAATATGCACCACGGCGTGCAAGAGACCTGTTGGCCCATATAGTGTGGGTCTTTAGAAGGCCATTAGAACAGGACCGGGGGATAGTAAGTTCATTTCCTTGTGATTGCAGATGAACGCAAGGCAAGGTGTGGACAAATCCCGTTAGCAGACCCCTTTCTAGATCGTATTGCCAAGGACAAGGAAGAGAAGTGGCGAAGTATGAGTCAACAATGGGAGACAATGACATTTTTAGGGTAGGGAGTTGGGAGGTCATGGGCGAGCTTTTTGAGTTGCTATCCGAGACCGGTCTTCATAGTAATGCAAAGTATACAAAGTTTGTCGGGCGAGGGTTTCCCTTGGAGTAACATTTGTGGATAGCATCCCCAATGAAAATGGCATTTTTTTGTGGACAGCAGGGAGGAGTGTCTAGAGATGGGAGGCAGGGCAAGCAGTTGAAGACCAGATGTTGGATGTGTAAGGCAGCAGAGAAAGACAGTTGACCATCTCTTGATTCATTGTGAGGTGATTAGGGGTTTGTGGGCATGTTGCATGCATACAACGAGGGTTTTGCCTGTTAATAAGTGTATGAAGCAGTGTTGTTTAAGGCGCAAGGCGCACCCAGGCGCAAAGGTGTCTCTGGAGCCTAGGCGCAAGGCGAGGCGCGCGCCTAATTGAAGCTAGGCGCACTTTTTGAAAAAAATAAAAATAAAATATTTATTCATTTTTAAAGCAATATATTTATGTTGTAATATCATGACATCAATGATAAACTTAACAACAATTACCAAAAAATAAAAACCAAACTAACAAGAGTTAAGACACCAAATTAAATGTATTATATTTAAATTTTTCGTTATATTGTATTTCAACTGATACTTTTTTTTCACCATGTAAAACAGCAAAACAGTAAAATATATAAAATAGTAAACATTAAAACAGTATTTTCAGCAAATGGTGTTGTATTGTATTTAAATTTTTCATTGTATTGTATTTCAACTGATATTTTTTTTCCTCACAGCAAACTATAAGAAAGGAAAAAGGCAGAAAAAAGAAGAAAGAAAAGAAAATGCAGAAAAAAATGGCTGAAAAAAGAAAAAAAGAAAAAAAAAGGCAGAAAACAGCCATTTGGGGAAGAATTGGGCAGAAAAAAAGAAAAAAAAAATACAAGCCTCAGAAGAAAACAGGAAGAAATAGGCTGAAAAAAGAAAAAAAAGACGAAAAAAAAGAGCACGAAAGCAAGGAAAAAAAGAAGCGCGCCTAGTCCCACGCCTGCGCCTCGTGCCTTCAGGCGCGCGCCTTTTGAAATGCGCCTCGCCCACCCCTCCTCTAGGCGCCTCACCTGCGCCTAGGCGCGCCTTTAACAACTATGGTATAAAGTAATGGGTCACCACTTATTCGTCATTTGTAGTGTTGGGTATGTGTAGTTATAACCCTAAATCTTAATACCACCGAGAGATTACCTATTGACAGTTTTATCCCGGTGTCATTAGATGACAAACAACTATTATAGAAAGAAATTTGAAATTGAAATGTAAACTAATACATAATGATTATGCAAACTTCAATTTACCTCAGATGCTAGTACAGTTCATCCTTCCTCATCCTCTGACTGGGAAGTCTCTGTGGAAGCTGTCACTAACTCTACGGTGGGATGTTGAGGTGCATCTGCAGACAATAAAAAGAGAAGAATATCTATGTAAGCAAATTTCAACATGTTGCGTCTTGCGATTGGGATTAAATCTCATTTCGCAATATATAAAGGATGTACAGACTCAAAGAACCAAAAGTGAAAAACTTTTCTACGAGAAATTAAACTCTAAGACTATCTCCAGGTCATTGTGCAAATTGGATAACTAGTATTCTGCATAACTAATTTTAATAAATTATATAAAAGGATGCAGAGGCATAATTACCGCTGCGGGAGACCCTACCGCGGCATTTGCCACATTTAATTCTATGTAGGACAGCATGCCGCGGAATTCAGGCCGCTAAGGCAGACCCTGCCACGGCATTTCTCGACAACCAACTACCTAATCACGGCAGTCAACTGCTATTACAACACGATCTGTATTGTTAAATGTGATTAATCAAGCATTTGATAAATTAAATAAAACTAAAAATGATATTGTATTAATACCCCATATGAAACTAAATTAATACATCTAATAAATCAACCAACTTACAAAAATAAATCAGTCCAGCGATACATACAAATCTAAACCCGGTTCTCGGACAGTAAATGATATTGTACGAATACCCAGTATGAGTTATATGGTATTCAAAAAATGACAATAAACCAAGAAAAAATAAACCAAAAACAAACATTACAGCCACATGAATAGGGTTTCTTAGAACAATTCTTGGGCAATTGAAGATGTGCTGAAGAGAGAGAGAGAGAGAGAGAGAAAGTTACGGATGAAATTGCATACATTATTTGTACATGACTAATCTTTAATAGAATCCCATTCACACTAAACTAATAATTAAAAATTTTGCCCAAAAAAAGTGCTTTATAGGTTTTGCCCTCTCAAAAAAATCAAATATATTTTGGCTTCCATTGTTAAATTCCTTGGTCCACCAACAGCCACTACCCTGCGATTACCAACAAGATATTTAGACCAGGGGTGATTACCAACCAGATATTTGGTCCAGGGGTTATGAATAAATTAAAAAACGTTTCACATCATATGTAAAATAATTTTCACATCTAACATAAATTATTGTAGAAATGGTTTAAAAGATAAGACACTCACTTTGACTCAAACAAAAACAATTTGTTTTACCTCACCTGTATATACCAACGAAGTGATACATGGTACAAATCTTATGAAAAATGGTATTCTTAAAAATGTTTTATTTTAAGGTTGGGGAAAGAAATAAACTATTTGGAGAAATAGAGGGCTAAAAGACACCATTTGCAATCTCTCTCACAAAAGTATGCTTCTTGCCAGAGGTTGGATAACTAACATATAATGAGATGATTATTGCTCAATAAGAACCTATGATTTTAGGTGACTTCAATAAAACCTATAATCAACTTAACATAATGGAATTAAATTTTATCAAAATACAATCCTTAAAAAATTGCCAACACAACTCGAAAATGCATTTGTCACAATAGTTTGTGTTCAACTACACAAGCAGATTTGGCCACTTTCCTCTTCAATGATCTCTTGAATTACACATCTTTTCAAGGCTTCAGCTCACATTAGCCTTTTTCACCTTTCACTACTAGTAAAAAATGAATCCTTCCATTCATCTCTTGCAAAAGAACTTGAGGTTTTTAACCTACTGCAAAATCATTGTTCTTTGTTGCACAATAAAATCACCCTTGCCAAACTCAATGCTATGAATTACCAGTGCTTCTGCAGCTTCCAAATAATGCACTTCTTTGATTCTTTCTTTTCAGTTAAGAATAAATAAATAAATAAATATATTAAAAATAATTTCCATTTAGTCCATAAATTTCTGTTTGAAGTAAAGTAAAATAGGACTTGTATTCCATTGTGCAAGGGGGTGGCAAGTAGGGGTTTGGCCTCACGAGATCTTGTTGTCCTTGTATAACATTAATATGACCCCATTTAAACATAACATGACTAACACAAGGAGACCGTTCAGGCCCCCTTATTTTTTTTTGTTTGGGTGGTGTGGGGGGATTACCTCCTTCATTTGGTTTTTCTCTCAACCGGTGGTTATGTGCTACGAGAGGGGTAGCAAGGTGAAAATAGGGAGAAAAAAAAGGTAATTGTCATGAAATTTCTCCAGATATCTCATGGGCAAAAGCCATATCAATGCCCAACAGCACCTAAAATGGTGTGCCATTACACACTCCATAACAGCCATCCACATACAATTTCAGATAATCCATACTCCAAAATAATGAATCCTTCAATGATGCAACCTAAGCAATCAAATTCAATATGACACAATTACATTTCGGACCCGCGAACATAAACCACGGGGCGCCGTTCGCATTATTACAACGTGGTGAATTGTGTCATTGATCAGCTAAACAACCAGAGTGTCACAGTTTTCAGTATTGGAAGCCCCGGTGAGCAGAGTCAATGAATTGGGAGTTGTTTCTCCAACGTTAGGAGGTGAAACACATGAGGGGTGGGTGAAGGTTTGGTGGAAAACAGGGTGGGATTGGGGTTCGGATTAGCATTTGAGATAGAGATCGGGACATGGTTGTTGATGCTAGAAATTAATATATGGCCGATCTGAGCTAGGATTGACTAATTACCTAACAATTAAGGGATGAAATGAACTCAAATGCAACTAAAATTATGAAGAGAGGAAGAGAGAGACGGATTCAACATGGTCCGGCCCCAAATCTGCTACATTCGTCCACAGATGATGATAATCACTAAATCAGATTGAATACTCCATTGAAGCTTTGGTTACACGTTCACTATCACTTTACTCTCACTCGAACAACATATACAATGGCTCATTTTTTTCTATTTATACATGTGTGAGATGAGTGAGGTGAGATGGTGTGGCCCTAATGGACACATGGCTCATTCTTCATCACACTTCACATGACCAAAGATAGTTATTGCACATAGGTTAGAACATCTCCATATCTTCACTTTATCTCGCATACCTGCCTCTTGCTATTGTCACCTGGTCACGTAATGTAGGTCTGAGAAGACGGAGATGATACATATCTATCTTTACAAATTACATTTAGATCCCACTATTTGTAAATTTCAGAAAATTACATTAAATCCTAAATTTTAAGAAAAAAATGACATGTCAAACACCTTCACTTAGTTACATAGTGATCCCATGACTTTAGTGTAAATATATTTTAGCCCCTAAACTTCCTAAAAGTTCACATTTGTACCCCTAGACTTTCTATCAACTGCATTTTTTACCCCTAAACTTTCTGTAAATTACAGTCGAACACACAAAAACACATTATTTAAACACACTCCAATCTAAATTGCGTCCCATCAACGTGCTAGGAAGAGGAAGGTCACCCCCTTGAGGAGTGAGAGCCATCACCATCTCATCCGACAACAAATTCTCCAACTTCTTCTGCAACAAATCCGCAATACCATACCACCGTCTTCTCAGCGGCCCCTGGTACGAAGATCTTGGCCGAAACGGCAAACCAATCGTTTAATCACAATCCGGTGAATCGCATCTTCAATTATCTAAATGGCTATGGCATCTCAATGTTCGGTATCCGATTTACTTTTAATCTACACCCTTACATATACCCATGCCCCATAATCCTGTAATTTACATCATTTATCTTTAAAAGTAACATTTTTAGACCCCTATTTTTTGTAAATTACATTTTGACTCTCCAAAATTTTGAAGATTACATTTATCCCTAAATTTTAAGAAAAATGACATGTCAAACACTACCTGTAAAATTACATTTTGACCCCCTCAAATTTCTGTAAGTCACATTGTGGTCCCTGGACTTTTGTTTAAATTACACTTTGATCCTCTAAACTTCCTATAATTACATTGTGTCCCCTAAACTTTCTTTATATTACAATCAAATACACATTAAACAAAACTTCCTATAATTACATTCTGACCCCCTAGCGTAGTGAGAGCCATCACCATTTCATCCGACAACGAATTCTCCAACTTCTACACAAAATCAACAATCCCATACCCTCGTCTCATGGGCGGCTCTTGATCTTCAGTGTCTGATATACCTATACCCTAAACACTTGCCCTTACATATACCCTACAACCCATGCCATATGTAGTACGAACACGGACACGTGTGTCGCGTCCGACACAACATAAACTCAACGACATGGCAAATCCAAAAAATTCGTGACATGACACATGACACGGCAGGGACACGGCGTCAAAGAAACATTCTTTTTAATATTTTGTACAGATAAAAAATATTAAATATCATGTTAATACTAATCGCTCGCTTCATCACAATCAAATGAATCGTATCCTTGATTCTCTAAACAACTATAGTGTCTCGAAGTTCGGTATCGGATATACCCCTATACCTTATACATGTACCCTTACCCCATATCCCCATTAACCCCTACCCCTACTCGTTTTTTGTAAATTACATTGACCCCAAAAATTTTAGAAATTTACATTTTAGACCCTCGACATTTGCTTAAACAACATTTTGACCCCTCCATTGTTGCATAGATTACATTTTAACCCCTAAACTTTTTATAAATCACACTTTGATCATAAACATATTATAATCAAACGCACAAAAACATAAGATGTACATACATACATTCCAATACAAATTACATACCATCAACATAATAGGATGAGGAAGGCCACCCCCTAGCGTAGCAAGAGCCATCACCATTTCATCCGACAACAATTCTACAACTTCGGCAGCGCAATCCCATACCCTTTTCTCCTCAGGAGCATTCTATAAGAAGATCCCGACCTAAATGACAACCACTCTGACGTTGCTTGCTTAATCTCAATCCGCTGAATCACATTCTCGATTCTCTAAACCGCTATGGCATCTCGATGTTCGGTATCGGATATACCAATGCCCTAACCCCAAACCCTTTACCCTACCCCTTATCCTTGCATTTCATTATCACATTAACCCATAAACCTTTAGCCTTTAAGCCTTTAGCCTTGACGTTTTTGTAAACTACGTTGACCCCAAAAAATTTAGAAATGCACATTCACCCCTAAATTTTCAGAAAAATGACTTGTCAAGCACTTTCTATATATTACATTTTGGCCCCTAAAAAGTATGAAATTAACTTTTTGGTCCCTAAATTTTGTGTAAATTACATTTTGCCTCCTAAACTTTCTATATATTACAATCAAATACAGAAAAAGAAAATACTTTAGAAAGCAATCTCAATTATAAATTGTGTACCATCAACATACTAAGAAGAGGAAGGCCATCCCCAAGTTGTCGCAAGAGCCATGACCATCTCATTCGACAATGAATTCTCCAACTTTTGCACCAAATTCACAATCCCATACCCTTTCCCCCTCGGGGGAACCCAGTACAAAAACCCCGGCCAAAATGGCATACAATCAGGCGCGGCTCGCTTATTCACAATCCGGTGAATCACATCATCGATCTCTAAATCGCTATGGTCTGACCCCTAATCTCTAACCCTATACCGTACCCCTTATCTTTACATACCCATACCCCCATTAACCCTACCCTTACCCTTACCCTTACCCTTACCTTACCCTTAATCCTACCGATACCTTTAGCCTCGACTTTTTTGAAAACTACATTTTAACCCTAAAAATTTTAGAAATTCACATTTACCCCCAAAATGTTTAGGAAAAAATGACTTGTCAAGCACTTTCTGTACATCACATTTTGGCTTACATTATGGTCCCTAAATTTTGTGTAAATTACAATTTGTCTCCTAAACTTTCTATATATTACATTTTATCCCCTAAACATTATGTAAATTACAATCAAACGCTTTAGAAAGCAATCTCAATTATAAATTCCGTACCATCAACATAATACGAAGATGAAGGCCACCCCCGAGCCGTCGCAAGAGCCATCACCATCTTATCCGACAAAGAGTTCTCCAACTTCTGCACCAAATCCGCAATCCCATACCCTTTACTCCTCGGGGCACCATAAACTAAGAACCCGCCCAAATCGATAACCAATCCAACCTAGCTCGCTTAATCACAATCCGGTGAATCGCATCCTCAATCCTCTAAACAGCTATGGCATCTCGATGTTCAGTATCGGATATACCTATACCCTATACTATATACCCCATACCCTATATACCCCATCACTCCATACCCTTGCCCTTACCCCTAATTTTTTTTGTAAATTACATTTTAACCCCCAAAATTTTAGAAATTTGCAATAACTTCAGAAAAACTGACATGCCAAACAACTTTTCATAAATTATATTTTAGCCCTTGATTTTTTTGCAATTTGCACCGTGTTCTTTATAGTTTTGGGTAAATTACACTTTAGAAAAATATTTTCTATAAATTACATTTTGACCACTTAACATTTTATAAATTACATTTTAGCCACTAAAGTTTCTATAAATTACCATCAAACACACAAAAACACATAATTTAAACATATTCCAATCTAAATTACATACCATCAACATAATATGAAGATGAAAGCCACCCACGAGTCGTCGCAAGAGCCATCACCATCTCATCCGACAACGAATTGTCCAACTTTTGCGCCAAATCCGCAATTCCATACCCTTTCCTACTCGGTGGCACCCAATACGAAGACCCCTGCTGAAACGGCAACCAATCCGGCACGGCGCGCTTAATCACAATCCGGTGAATCGTATCCTCGATCCTCTAATCTGGCATCTCGATGTTCAGTATCGGATATACCTATACCCTATACCCCATATGCCCCATCACTCCATACCCTAGCCCTTGCCCCTATTTTTTTGTAAATTACATTTTGACCCCCAAAAGTTTAGAAATTTGCAATGACTTAAGAAAAAATGACATGTCAAGAACTTTTCATAAATTACATTTTAGTCCATTTTTTTGCAATTTACATCTTGGTCCTTATACTTTTGTGTAAATTACATTTTAGCCCTAAATTTTCTACAAATTGCACTTTTACCACAATTAACTTTTTTATAAATTACATTTTAGCCACTAAAGATTCTATAAATTATTACCATCAAACTCAGAAAAACAAATAATGTAAACATATTCCAACCTAAATTACATACCATCAACGTAATACGAAGATGACGGCCACCCACGAGCCGTCGCAAGAGCCATCACCATCTCATCCGACAGCGAATTCTCCAACTTCTGCACCAAATCCGCAATCCCATACCCTTTCCTCCTCGGGGGCACCCAGTACGATGACCCCGGCCGAAACGGCAACCAATCTGGCGCGGCGCGCTTAATCACGATCCGGTGAATCGCATCCTCGATCCTCTGAACAGCTACGGCGTCTCGAAGCTCGGTTTCAGATGAATCTATTGGGGTGAGATCAATGAATTGGGAGGGCTTGGACGAGCTGGATTGGGTCCGTGAGATTATGAGGCGAAAAAAATGGAATTTTGGATTTTGGGTTAGGGTTTGGGAGAGGAAAAGAGATCGGGCCATGAGGATTTTTAGGAGGAGGAGGGGGTATTTTTGGTTGGAGGCTTATGTTAGTGCGAGAGAGATCTGATGAAATTGTATAAGTAGCTGTGGATATGTATATATATATATATATATATATATATATAGGATTTAGATTTCGAATATTTGTTTTTGGGAGTTTTCACATTCAGTCACACCCACCGCCTTATCGTGTATCGACCGGGGAGTAGAGGTCAGCTCAGTCCCTTCTATATGTTACATTACATGTTAACTAAAATCATTAATTTCACGTATGCAATGATGTGATAATTTAGAGTTCAAATAAATGTTGACTCTTTTTTTAAAGATATTAGTTTGTAGGGCATACATTGCGTAGTCTTAAAAGATTATATTTTGAATATTCAAGTACTTTAATAATAATTGTATTCTTAATAAATAATAAATAGAGAAGTAAATCAAAGTTTACATGTGTGGAGATGGAGGGAGAGCAAAAAAACAACAAGAAGAATACACATAAAAGGAGATCCGTTCGAAACACAAATATTGAAAATTGTTTTTTTAAAAGGGTCATTTATCAAATAGTTTCTTGAATTTTTTTAATACACGTATAGTCCAAGTTTTTTTATTTTGCACCAAAAAGTCCTTCACCATGCCACCATGCCGCTGGCACGGACCTTTAAAGATAAGAGAATAAATGACTTTTTGATACAAAATAAAACGCTTGGAATAAATGAGTATTTAAAAATATTTGAGAGACTTTTTGGTATTTGATTCTTTTAAAAACTTCATCTTTTAAACACTATGGGCGTGTTTGGTTCTCTATTCAGAAAATTCAATTTAAACGCTGTTTTTAAGTGCAGTTTTAAAATTCAGTTTTTTGTGTTTATAATTATTGATGTGCGTTTGGCAAACTTGTTTTTAAATACAGTTTTTTCAAAATTGACAAACATGTATATTTACATTATATATATATATATACACACACATATGAGTGTGTGTGTGTGTGTGTGTGTGTGTGTGTGTGTCTATATAATGATATTACATGTATAATTTACTATAAAATTATATACATGCATGAATTGATAATATATTTAATACATATGCACTATATGTATATTTTATATTATTTCGTACATTAATAATATATGTATAAAACTATATATAAGTATCATGTATCTATTGATAATATTATATAGTTTTATATTATTCCACACATAATTTGTGTACATATATATATATATATATATATATATATATATATATATTTTATTTATTTATAAAAATTATACACATGTTAATGTTTTATGTATGTATATTATATATCAAGGTATAAATGCATTAAAATATTAAAAATGAATAATTCTGAGTTGAAAAATAAAAAACAAAAGTTATAAAACACCATTAAATTGTTTTCTAAAAAACTTGATTATAACACAGAAATATTATAATTCAGTGTTTAAAAACAGGTTGTCAAACACAGATTTTTATCAGAATTGTATTTAAACACAGAAAACAGAATTATAGTTGCAAACCAAACAGGCCCTATATTTCCTTCTTTTTCTCTTTGTCTCCTACCTCCATGCATTCGTTACCATATGCAACAAACCACAACACACACACAAGGTCGGTCTCGAGATTTTAGCGCGCCGAGGGGAACTCTTGAATTGGGGGAACCATATTTAACAAGAGATTTTTTTATTAATTTATAAATTGTAGGATTTCTTTTACCGAAAAGATGTCGACTTATTTTTCGGAATTGCGATAAGTTTAAATGTTTCTCCGTCGAGTTTTCAACAAATTATTTTTGGGACAACTGGAAAATGACGCTATAAATATATATGCATATATAAAATTTTGGAACCCCTAAAATGCGTCAAAAATCGGGGGCCCGAATCATCCGCCTCTCTCGCCTCCCCTCAAAATGCACACACACGCGCTCGCGCGCACTGAATGTAATATACATAAACGTGTGTGCGCGCCACTAAAAAAGACAAACGTTATACACAACTTATATGTAACATACACAAATGCTTTAAAAAGGTGAATGGAAATAAGATAAAAAAACATAATATATAGAAACAAAATGGAAAGTTCTAGAGCCTATCTTTTTTTCTTTTCTTTTTTTTTGTGTGCAAATGAAGTCTCACTTTTAGACGATGCACGGGAAGAGATAATATGAAAAAATTAATGAGTGATTAATTGGTTGATGGAGATATATATAATGACCTAAAAGCAGTTGCTTGTAAACTTACATCGATTGGGTGGTATAAATCATAACTCATTATCTCAAAAATGTATCTACCCAAATACATGTATATATTACATTTATGGTGTGCTCGATAACACTAATTTTTCATACAAATATAATATATGGAATCATTTTCTATCTTTTGGATGTTTGATAAACAAAATTTTGATATGGAATTGGTTTTTAAAACAAGTCACGTAACCACTTTTTTCACAAAAAATTAGATTTTAAAAATCTCCACCCACCTTATTATTCATTTTTCAGGGAAAAAAATTCGCACACCAAAAGTATTGGATAAAAAAATCCAGAAAATGAATCAAAACCCAAAAATAATGAAAAAAATACATAAAGTAAATAAAAAATAGAAAATAAATATTAGCCCAAAATTAATTTAAAAAACACCAAGAAATTTATTGATAAGAAAAAAAATGATAAGAAAATTAAAAAATGAATAAAAAGCGGCATTTACCAAAGAGTCCCTCGAACTTTTTTTAGCACATTTAGTCCAAGCCTTTTTATTTTGCACCAAAAATTCCTTCACCATGCCAAAAAGGCTATACCATGCCGCTGGTGCGGCCCTTTAAAAATAAAAGAATAAGGGACTTTTTTGTACAAAATAAAAGGCTTGGACTAAATGTGTTTTAAAAAATGTTTAAGGAACTTTTTGGTATTTCTTCCAAATAAAAAACATAAATAAATAAAAACCAAAAATAATGAAAAAAACAGATAATGAATAAAAAACAGAAAATAAATATTAACCCCATAATTAATTTAAAACAAAACTATAAATTTATTAAAAAGTCAGAATATTATAAATTAAACAAAAAAATAACAATAAATGGAAGAGAAAAAAAGCTCAGAAAAAATAAAAATATGAACAATAAAAAATAAAAAATTATGAAAAAACATACAGAAAATGAATAAAAAATAGAAAATAAATATTAACCCTATGATTAATTTTAAAAAACACCCATCAATTTATTCAAGAGTCAAAAATTTATTAATTAAGAAAAAAATAAAAAATATTAAAAAAATATAAATGAATAAAAACCCATAAATAATGAAAAAAATTCCAAAAACATAATTAATTTTAAAAAACACCCAGAAATTTATTAAAAGTGATAAATGTACTAATTAAGAAAAAAATAATAGAAAATAAAAAAATGCTCAGAAAATTAAGAAAACATAATTGAATAAAAAACCCATAAATAATGAAAAAATACAGAAAATGAATAAAAAAATGAAAATAAATATTAACCCCGTAATTAATTTAAAAAAACTCCCAGAAATTTATTAAAGAGTGAAAAATTTATTAACGAAGAAAAATAAAAGAAAACTCAAAAAATTAAAAAATTGAAATGAATAAAAACCCTAAAAAACTAATAAAAAAACAAATATTAGAAAATAAATTAAAAATTAGAGAAAAAAAATAGGTACAGATCTCGTGAGAGGGGGGACGAAATAGTTAAGGGTTGGGGTGGGGCGGTGGGGGGGGTTTATTCATTTTCTATTTTTTTTTCTTAATACTCCTAATACAATTTTTTTCGGGTTTATTTATTTATTTTTTATATTTGTTTTTTTTAAATTCATTATGGGGTTAATATTTATTTTATGGTTTTTTTATTCATTTTCAAAAAAAAATATTTGGGGGGTTTTTATTCATTTTTTGTGTTTGTTTTTTTATTTTTTGGTTATTTTTATTACTTTTCACGGATTTGTATTAATTTTTTGGATTTTTATTATTTTCTATTATTATATTTATATTTATTTTCTACTTTTTAATTTATTTTCTATTTTTAAATATTATCTGCGTGTTTTAATTTATAACTTTTATATTCTGCTTTTATTCAATTTTATAAAAAAAAATCGTTTTAGGGTTTTTAAATAATTTATGGGTGTTTATCCCATTTAATCCCTCAAACACCCATTTTCATTTTAGGGTTTTTTTCATTTTAAATATTTTTTTAAAGAGGCACATACTTTTAGTTTATCCCATTTGATCCCTCAAACACCCATTTCATTATTATTTTATTTAAAAGGTCTGCACCAACGGCACACTTCCCCAAAATGTGTGGTAAATGACTTTTTGGAACAAAATAAAAAAGGTGGACTAAACGTGTATTAAAAAATATTCGAGGGACTATTTAGTATATGTCCCTTAAAAATTTAGGGTCAAATATAATTTATAAACACATAAAAGATTATTCTATATCAATATGACCACATGTAGTTTTTTTCCATGGAAACTATTAGGAATCAAACCCCTAAAAGATGGAAAATATAATATTTTCCACCCGAAAAATAATTTTAATCAAACAACACCAACAAATTTTTTCCACGAAAAATATTTCCAAGTTTTCAATTGACTCTTAAGCGTTTATTTTCCATCTTGTTTATCAAATACGCCTTTAATATAAACTAGTTGTGCCCACGTGCGTTGCACGTGTGGCCGTTTCCAGATATTAATCTTCCACTGCAAATTTATGAAGGACAAAGTAATAAAAATACTTGCAACATATTACGTAGAATCTGTTTTGTTAAAATATAACATAAAGTACCTAGTACAAAGCATCAATCATTACCCCAAAAACCAAACATCCATTCAACTGTAAATTATACAAGATATTCCTGTGAATACTCTAAATCTATCACAAACGAACTTAGAAGTCCCTACTCAAAAGCAAGAAGAAATACACACAAACATGTATATATATATAATCCGAATAAATATATCACAATGAAATTAGCTTGAAATGATTTATAGGGAAATATCTTTAAAAAAAATAAGTTAAAAAAAGCTTCAGCAAGCAAATTCTAAATCGCAGTTATTAAAAGATGACATTTGATAAAAACAGTGTGTAATCCTAAAAACTGAAAATTTAATGCTTAAATATGTTGCTTTTGACGTTTGTTATGATTCACGGGTTCTTCTTCCTCTTCAACTTTATGAGCGACGAACATGGATGACATTATCCGAAGAACCTTTGTACAACATTCTTGTTCCATTACATAATCCAATTGATGGATTTATATTGCGTATAAGAATGATTGAACAATTATGTTTAAGTTTCAATGCGTGTGGTGGCAATCCATTCGTCATCAAAGAATTTAAATATTCTTCTTGGTAAAAGTTGTGCGTGTCATCCACAGCTTCATCAAAACTATTTAATGTCTTCAATTTTTCGGGGAACATATCAATCATCATATCATTGAGTGAGTCTACGTGCTCGTTTGTTGTTGCAAGAATTGCTCGATCTGTCAAGAAGTTTGGCGAGTTGGCATTTATATTTAATGATGGAAAGATAACGTCAATGAGAAACTGTTCGGGGCCCTCATCATGTGTTGATGCTTCCGCCCATTCCCAATCCTTAGAAGGAAATCACTAAGTGAGGAATTGATACCCAAATATTTAATTACTTAACCATCACTATTAAGTTAAACATGGCATTAGTTATTTTTAGTCATTACATTTACATAATATGATGGATGGATTATCAGTCTTAACATATCAATACAACAACTTTCAAAGATAAATTACGTGAGACAGAGAAACTGCATTCATGTTCATTAAATAGAAATTACAAAATAACAAAGAGAATCCATCTGGTTAATAAGTATGGCAAACCTAAGTTTCCAAGCAATTAAAATAATTTACTCAATAATAAGATGAATTGAAAACAACAATTGTAAATTAATTTTAAAAAATTAAAAAAAATTATGGTATTTGAATAAGTGCAATGTATTCCATAAGTATCCATAACCCTTGAACTAAATAAGTGACACTCAGTAGTAAATATTAAGAGCAAGGAAGAACAAACTGAAATTCTTTGAACACTATGTATCTAAAGATGCTAAAGATACAATTTAGAGTGTCTGTTTGAGTTGACAAAGATAATTCAACTAATGCATGTAATTGCAGCTTCAGTAAGGTAATTTATACTCATTTTGCTCACTTATTTGGTTGTTCTTGGAAGTTATGCTTTTCTTAGTTGGGGAGTTACAACCTGAACCGACGTAAGACTTAATAAGAAGAATATATGTATGAGAGAGACAAAATGAATACATTGAACCATAAGTGTGAAAAAATTCCAACATAGAGGAATTTCAAAAATAATCTTTTTACTATTTAAAAAAATGGTTCGCGCCAGCGATGCGCATAGGCGGGGACCATTTTTTTAGTATCTTGGTACGCGTCAGCGGTATGTATAAGCGGTATTATAAAACATTTTAAATAAAATGTACAAAAAAAAACAGTTTTAAACAATTTTTTAAGTGCCTAAAGATTTTATTTAAAAAAAAATTGTTTTAAGTAAAATCAAAGCATGGGAGTGTTTTAAGAAAATTGTCACAAAAATACGAATAGTTACAAAAATTGTTTTATAAAAATAAAAAGTCAGTAGTTCCAAAACAGTAAATATTATAATCTTAATTTCTTTTAAATAAAATATTTAGGCACTTAAAAAATTGTTTAAAACTATTTTTTTTGTACATTTTATTTAAAATATTTTATAATAGGCGATCAAAATAAAATTAACACGACATGGCACGACACATCTCAAAATCTTAATTTTACGTAAAATGAATATGACACATATGAAAGTGACATGGCACGACACAAAATCCATTTTTGTATGAAATGCGAACACGACCCACTCGTCGTGTTGCATTTTAAGTGGGTTGTGTTAGTATTTGATAAAAAATGAGATTTCGTGTTGTGTTATATTAGGGGTGGCAATTCGGGTTAGTCGTGTCATTTTCGGATCGCGTTGATTTTGATATAAGTATAAGTTTTAGGTACTCTTAAATCTATACAAATTAATCGTGTCATATTCGGGTCATTTCGGATTATTACCATAAACGGGTTATCGTGTCAAAAATTGCCACCCCTATGTTATATTACTTTTATAGGTGAAAGTAAGATTTTTAGGCGTGTCGTGTCATTTTTATTTTGATTGGGTTCGTGTTTGGTTAAAAAATTAACATATATTGTGGCGTGACACTTTTACTTGGGTCGTGTTCGTGTTTTGTAAAAAAATAATATTTCATGTTGTGTCGTGTCACTTTTATTATGATCGTGTTCATGTTTGGTTAAAAAAAAATTGTCGTGTCGAGTTGCTTTTATTTGAGTCGTGTTCGGTTATAAAAACATTTTTCAATTTAAAAAACAGTTTTTTATTTGTTAATTTTTCTCCCAATTTTATGTATAAAACATTTCTTTTGGAAAAAAAATAGTTTTTAAATCTATCTTAAAAAAAACTTCTATAAAAGTATCATAACAGTTTTTTAAAATAAAAAAGGGTTTTTAAAACTATCATAACAATTTTTTTTAACAGTTTTTATAAAATATAGTTATCTTTTAATTTTAAAAAAATAAAAAAATGTTTTAAAAAATAGTTTAAATATTGTTTTTTATTAAAAAAAATTAACAAAAAAAAAATTATTTGTTTGATCTTTAGAGCAAAAGGCAAGTTTGTCTTTTAAAAAGTAATTGGAGTGTTTTAAGAATTTTTAGAATCTTTAAGAAATAAACATGAATACAAATATGTCCAACTGGGAAATACATATGAATGCATAAAAAATAATAATCTAATAAGGTGTGAACTTGGTAATTCCTTAACTTAAAAAATATATATAATTTTTCTGAAATTAACATTGAATTTAGAATTATTATAAAACATGAATAGAACAACAATAAAATTGGAAATACAAAATATGAGCACAAAAGAGAGACAACATTCGTGAATGAGATAGATATAATTACAAAAATTATGTATTTGCTTTCAAATTAATAAATGCATACTTTTGATGGCAAATGAAAAAAGAGTAAAAAATTAGAGAGAAAATTAGGAGTATTGACCTTTTTTTGGACAAGAAACAACAACAACGAAGAAACTATGCAATATGAATCTGATGGGAAGATGAAGGAACTTGGGCAACTGACTTTTGATTTCTAAGATTCCAAGATGAATAGATGAATGTATTAGGAGAGAGAACGTATCAAGTTAAGATTCATAGAATGATTTTAATTTAATGAATGTGTGAGACTAATATTAAGGGTATGATAGGAAATGTTAATTTAATGAGGGTAGTTTAGTACTTTGAGATTTGAAGAGGAACTTCCATCTTTTTAAATAGTAGAGATAGAGATAGAGATAGAGATATACTCCATTTAGACTTCTATACATGAACATCATAATTCATGAACCAACTATATGCATATATTGACCAAATACATATGTGTCTACTTTAATCTAGATAATACGACATTAATAAATGGCTAATGCATCAATAAAGTGTACACGTGTGGGCACGAAATATGTCGACACTGGCTTGTGACGTCAATTTTAGTCATATACTATAATATATATGACCTCGATAAGATCTTTAAGCAATATATGTCTCAGAAACTAAGTGATCAAACATACATAAATGTAAAATGTTTTAAAAGTTATACATGTTCACTAAAAATTAGGCATGTATAAATTACTTTTGACCAATGTTTTCATTTTTTCCGATTCTTTTTTTCTTTTATAACTAAATGCTCTAAAGAACTAAAAACTCAAATAAAGAGAAAAGAACAACCAAAACAAGTGTTTAAATCAACTAAAATCTCCATTTGATACAAAACTCATACATTACACTTTCGGTTATCATTAAATCCATTCATTTCTGGTGGTCATCAAACTCTAAATTTAAATCACTTTTTGAACAACACATTTGTATATAAAAAGAAAACTTTAAGGGTCCATTTGAGGAGCAAGTGGACAAATACTGTGGGCGACAAATCCTATAATTTTTCCGGTCTTTTTTTTTATAGCATTAATTTTCCTAGTTGTAAATCATTTTTCAGGATTAGTATGATTTTGAATAAAAACAGTTATTTTTATTTTGTTGTTTTTAGGTTTAGTACAATTTTATTGTTTATAAAAAAAAAAAAACTTATAACCTACACTTTATAAACACTTTTTGTTGTATAAAACATTTTTTTAACTATTTTTTTATATATATAACAGTCTTTAAATAAATATTTTTCAAAACAAAATATTTTATTATAAAACAATTTTTAAAATATAATAGTTTTTTATTATATAAAAGTGTTTTTTTAAACAAAAAAGTTTTGTTTTTAAAAGCAAAACATTTTTTTGCTATATAAAATTGGTTCTTAAAAAATATTTGTTTATAAAAATGGATATGTATAAACATTTTTTGATAAAATATATATATTTTTTAAAACAAATAATTTTTTAAAACATTTTTTAAAATTTTTTATAAACATTTTTTTAAATAAAACATTGTTTTATTTTAAATAAAAAGTGTTTGTTAAAAATATCTAATATAAAAGCAAACCATTGATTTTAACAATATAAAAAAACTTTTATTTTGACAAAAAGAAAGTTGGCAAACATAGGTGGTAAAATTTGATTTGAACGGTGTTTTTTTTAAATGCATAAAGAATGCAGTGTAATACCACGCATTTTTCGGCATTTGTTGTATTTCATTAATTGTGAGAAGAAATTAATAAATGAGAATTAATTATTACTTGAAAAAATTAGTTATAAATGTCTATTTATATAATAATTAAATTTGCATGTTATGTGATTTATGTCGCATGTTATATTTAATTAATCAGTGTAATTA
Organism: Sambucus nigra; assembly: GCA_949130495.1. Classification (NCBI taxonomy): domain Eukaryota; kingdom Viridiplantae; phylum Streptophyta; class Magnoliopsida; order Dipsacales; family Adoxaceae; genus Sambucus; species Sambucus nigra. The sequence goes on from OX422212.1 coordinate 647,676,520, forward strand.
ATTAACTGGACTATATACGGTTAAGCGTAAAATAATTAATTTGATGATTTAATTTACATTACGAGGTATTACCGTGAGATATGAGGTATTAGCAATTGAAGCAGACTCTAGGGTGATACGGAGACCTCAGTATGTGTTTTTAACGTCTTAAGATGGGACAAAAATAGGCCTATTGTAGACCTACGAAAAATTTGTAGTATTTATTGGCGTCTTTAATTCATTAGTTTTCACATAAAAATAAACCCTAGCATCCTTAGGCTTGTGGCAGAACCTAAGGAGACTTCAGGAGAGAATAATAAACTAAGGATCAAATACGTAGAGAATCCAGCGTTCTTCGTTTCAGGCAAGAAATTTCTTGCAATACCACTTTATAATTTGTAACTTGTTTATAATTCATGTTTTCCATTTATATTGGGGATTAGAACGCATGTTTAGGATCTGATTCGTTTAATTTCAATCATTATCTATTTTGGGCTAATTAAGATTGGTGTCAATTGTAAGGACAAATTTCCAATAGAGTCAATTTGGTTGTAATTGGATGAATTTCGGATAAAATATTTGAGTCATAGGTCAGAATGTGTGTTATCGATCCCATAAGCCTATGACGTGTTCGATGAAGATGTAGCGAACAAGTTATAAAGATTGGATACATCATGACTTGTTTATCATGCCAAGTCTATCTTCACATCTACCGGGGATCTCGCAAGTATGGATGCATTATGAAATATGGTCATTGGATAATTTTTTAGGGTGTTTGTTTTTTAACAAAATCGTTTTGAACTGTTTTTTAAAATATTTTTTGAAGAAAATATTTTTTGATTCTAATTTTGTTACAATTATATTTGTACCTCGTTAGAACGAAATTGAGTTTTCATTCCGAATGACATTGGAATCTTATTAGAACGACTATCTAACTCACATCTAACGAGGTCTCCACTATTTAACAGTGCCACTCTCGTTAGAAGCTCGTTAAAAGGACGGTTGAATGATAAAGCTTTTCTGCTTGAACGAACTGGAGTTTCGTTAGAACAAAAAGCTAATCTCATTCGAATGACCTTTATTTTCATTCGAACGAGTTCTTCGCCTTGAAATTCGTATTTTACTATTTAAGGCGTACTTATGGCGAAAATAATTTCCTTATACGTTTACAGAAGTTCCACAACTCTAGTTTCACCGTTTGTGTCTAAAGATCAAAGTTCCTCATATCCATATGCTTTGAGATCTTTACTTTACGCACCAAGGTTATTTTTCTACATCTTGAGAGAGCACGTTTCGCACGGTGGACTTCGTACTTATTGTTTACATACGGTGTACTCCGCGTTTGTAGTGTTATGGTGAAGAAGCGATGGATTTCGCATTGCAATCCGTAGACGGTTGTTGAGCCTCATCGGTAGATATCGAGACGTGCGTGGACTCGTACGTTATGGCAGGTGGCGTAGGTGGACTCCTGCGTTGCACAGTTGAGGAGTGATCGTAGATTGAAAATCATCAAGGCTTATGGGGGATCGAGTCATTGAGTAAGTCCATTGTTAACTTTTTTAATTTCGTATCATAGTAAACTATTTGGATGGGTGATCTGAGGTTTTCCCTTTGTATTTTTTCTCGTACATCGGCGTGTTGTGTATCATTTATTTATTTTATATGCTTATCACCTAGATGTATGTTTTAGATTAGAAAGAAAAAATTGGATAAATCGGATTTTCACAACAAAAGGTTTTAAATTGGGCCACATGGTTAATTTGTTTAAAGTTTGAAAAATACAAAAAGTGTTTTTGTTTGTTCAGACCATCATTATCTATTAGCACACATTTTACTTTCTCATTAATTAACCTATCTCTGAAGACTTGCAATTTCTTAAAGAGAAAATCTTAACTGCAAGAGATTTTGTGATTGAATTTATGTTTGGACACGGGATTTAGGATTTAATCTCAATTTTAAGTTAAATCACCAGTTAATTAAAAGATTGAATCTGAAATTTAAAGATATATTATAAATTTTTCATGTTTAAGATAAACTAGGTTTAAATATATATGAACTGGAAGTATTGAACTTTTTATATGACGTTTTGGATCTTAAATAATGGTTAGTAATCATTTAAGATCATGCACGCAAGTTTAGTTTTAGTTTTGCTACCGTTGGGTTGGTGTTTGGGATCTTTAAAACTCATTAATGAATGATTTTAAGATGATTTGCGTTTCTGGTAACGAAGGGTTGTTTTGCAATCTCATTCGAACAAGTTGGTTGGGTTTGTTCGAACGAGGATTTTTTCTATTCGAACAAGGGAGTTAATTTCATTCGAACGACATTTGGAAGACTTATGTGGTAGGATGCAGTTTGGCTTAAATTTTTTATGGGATTATTTTCTCGAATTGATTCAAGTGGTTGGATCTTTGTTTATGTGAAAAGTGACCAATTTACTACAATAGTTAGGTTTATTAGAGTAAAAACAAAGAGACACAAATTATGTTAACTTTAATCAAGTTTGAAAATTAATAACTTTAATTAATAGCACAATGTGGTGTTTGAGGAATTGGGTGAGTTGGGTAAACGCATGAACGAAGCGATATCCCATTAGTACTTACATAAATTGTGTGGTATATATATATATATATATATATATGTGTGTGTGTGTGTGTGTGTGTGCGTGCGTGCGTGCGTGTTGATTAGTCACGAATATTGCATATATGCGCTTGGTATCTTTATGCATTCTAGCACTTTTTGTGTTCCTTATGCCTATATTTATACTCGTTAACCAGACAACCTCGGTTTTTGATATATATATATGCTTTGCAGGGTTTAATTGAGACTTTGTAGGTATTGGGACGCTTAAAGTGATTGGTTGCATTTCGAAGAAGTTCCTTCGTCAGAATCAACTTCAAGGGCATTTTATACATTTCATACTTCATCTACACCTCAGTGGAATTCCATGGAAGCATAGTTAAGTGAGCTAGCTTCGCGTGGTATCAAACGGCACATCATTTCGAGTTTGGACGAAAAAGTTAGAGTCGATTTTGTTTTGCACCCTTTCTCCCTCATTTTGGACCAAAGGACACCAGGAAACAGGGGATCGGTCGACCGGTATTCCAGAATTTAGCCTACGAAGGAAACAGGGGAACTCAAGTCATGACCCTGGTCGATCGGTCCTACCAGATATTGGGCGGTTTCTCTATTTTGTTTTCTTTTCCTTTTATTTATTTTATAACTTACTATATAAAGCAATTTTGTTGTAATAATCAGATATTTAGTTTTATCTTTAGTTTTTCTATTGGTTCTCTTAGGGAAGTTAGGGTTTGAAGGTAGATTTTGGGTGTGACATTTCTCTCTCCTAGGGTTTACCCATATAGGTTTTGTAAGAACATTATCCATCATCTTCTTCATCAATCCAAGCTTCCATAGTTGTATTTATTATTTTATTGCTTCATCATTTATTTGTTGCTTTGTAGTGTAGATTTACTTGCTTTCACTTACTTACTAGCTTTAATTTTCCTGCTTCTATTTAATTAATGTCATTTAACATGCTTTCTAGCTAATTTATTTATGTTGTGATTGATTGAACTCGCCTTAGTTTTAATAGTTGCTTTGCTATGGTGGTGAGTTTTATGTATTTAATTCGATTGGGTTGTTCTTGTTATTACGCCTAGGAGATTTAACGGGGTATATCATTTATGCTCCAAAGTTACGACCTTGCGTGTGTAATTTTTGGGGTATTTGTTGACGTCAAAATTATATTACGCTTTTATGAAAATTTAGGTGGAGACAATTCCAAATTTAATTGATTGTCGAAATGAGATTCAATCTTGCTAAATTTTGCTTGCCATGTAACCATTTATACGTATTAAATTGAGGAGAGGGATATTTCTCACAATCTATAATTTTTATTCCTTTTGTTAATCTTAGGTTAACTTCCATGCCTAGTTATCTTTTATTTTGTTAACAAATTACCTTTTACAGTTTTATTCCTGAAGTATTAAATCAATAGAAATCTAATAAATAGTCTCTGTGGATTTGATACCCGGACTGGCCGTTGTACGCCCTTAAAAGAGTGTAGTCAATAGTTTAGGTTTTTGTATTATGGTGATGAAATGAATTCAAAGACATGCGTACTGACATCGGCCTTTCGCCCTCGGTCAAAATGGCGTCGTTGTCAGGGACTTGTTCATTTTATGATTTAGGTTATTTAGTATTTCGTCATATTTTCTTTTTATTTGTATTTTTTAAGTTAAATTTTTTTGTAGGACTTCTATATTTGAGTGCCAAGAAACGTTTGAATCTTTCGGACGCACATCACTTTATGGATTTCGCTATCTTGAGCTACTTTTGGGGTAACCATGTCTTATTCTAATTTTTTCGGTATTCGTGATGATAATTCTCAAAATCCCCCTAAACTTATAACTTTTGGTGAATACTCGCAAAGTCATAAACTTCAAACATCTAAACTGACTTTGGGTGAACACTACCAAAGTCAAGCTATGGATTATGGGAATTTTTAGAATGATCTTTCAGATGTTGGGCCTCAAAATCCTTATGGTAAGAATTTTGAAATAAATTGCAATAGCTGTCAAAATTCTTATGTTGATGATTTTGATAGTAGTTCCGAGGATAGTTTCTAATATTCTCATTTTCAAGAATCCGCGCCCCCACCAATGACTTTGCATGAGGGTTTGCGCACTATTGAAAATGAGAAACTTGAAAATTGTTATCGGGAAGAAAATCATCGTTGGGAACATGGCTTGGATTTATTATTTGAATCCGATGATGATTTTTCTTCCAAGACTTTTGAAGTTGAGGAATGTTTTGAACCAAATGAAGAGTCGACCCCTACTTTAGAACAAACCATTCTTCACTTAGCCCATGGTATAATATATTTTGAAAATGAGGATGAAATGGACGTAGTATCCATTTGCAATGAAATGATCTCTTCTTTGGTCCCCAAAGAAGATTTTTTTTAAAATGATCCTATTTCCTTCAAAATTCAATCTTCAAGCGATGATGACTCATCTCTTGAGTTTGAATTTCTTTCCTCCCCGTCTTTATTCTCAAACCAATACAAGTACCTGATAAATCGATTTTGAACATTAAAACGTTTAACCCTTTCGTCGTTGAGGAGTACTTGTTCGTGTTGCTTTCCATAAAGGCCATTTTGCCTCCATGTGTGCCACTTCCCATTCAAATTGCAAAACCTTTGGGCTGAAATTCTATTTTCTTTTCATCCCACGTGTATTCATCACCCATTCAATCCAAATCCCCCAGCATCCCCCAAAATTTTTAATTGGTGATGTTTCATTTCTTTTGCCTTACACATACCTTCCGTTGTTCGAACGAAATGTCTATTTTCTGGAAGGTATGCATGAAAATGAGGGTACACCAATTTTTCCTCAAAGTCAAGTTGTTTTTTAGGTGGACCCTTAAAAATTTCAACTTCTAGTGTATAGTTAGTTATACGTTAAAATTGTAGTTTGTAAATAGTTAGTTTTTTTTCTTTATTCTTACTTACTGTCTAGTGTAATTAGTTAAGTTTTTATTATTTATTTTTTGTTATGCTTTGGGCTAACATGTTTAGTAGAATCATTGAACTTCTACTTTCCAGAGATCACTCTATTTTGGGTAATATCGTAATTTTTCTCTCTTAACTTGGTTCATAATTCACATTGAGGATAATGTCATGTTTAAGTTAGGGGGTGTAGGATATTCTATCCATTCATTGGTAGTTTCTGCGATTTGATTATACATTTTTCCTAAGCATGCTTTTCTTGTAGAAAATTAAAATTTTCAAAAATGTTTTATTTCTTTTTTCTCCTTTGTTTGGCATTTTCCCCCTTGTTTTCGATGATAAATTTTAATAAATGCCCGATCCAATTGACAATTCAATGATGCATGCTCTCAATTTTAGAAGTTATTAGACTTTAGCCCTCGGTTATTGATATTATGAATAACTTCACGAATTAAACTTTAATCCCACGAGCACATGCGTTTTTATTTTCAAATGATTTGGTTTAAGATTTTTATAACTCGACTCGGTAATCTTTTATTGCTAATGAGCTTCGGGTTTTTCTTCGTTTGTGAGTGTTATACACTATTCTTTCCTCTTTGAAAATGTTACAGTCGTTGGTAATCTCACTATTCTTTCATTGATCATTTATTAATTGAGTCATGTCTTGAAATGTGTTACTTGAGCATGATTTTCAAAGTTAGTTTTGACTCGAGAATTGCGAAAACTTTAGGAAATGATCATAGTCCCTCTTTGTTGTATTATCCATATTGACCTTTGTGACACCTCGCCTAATTAAATACCGGGCGATCACTCCTTTATTAAATTAAAATCAAGGTGAACAGTTGGTTCATTCTTAGCATCACTGTCGTAAAAATACTTTTCCAATTTAAACACCCTAAATAATTAAGCTAAGTGTCAAAACCATTTAAAACCTTATTCTCATTTTATTAAATCCGGTCATAAAACCTTAAACCATTAACATCTAAAGAGTCACACATTAAGAATAAAAAAGAATTGAACATACACGAATTTAATCATCAATAATAAATCCCAACATCTACAACACTAAAGGAAAACATCCTGACAGTAATAAATCCCGAAATAAAGGTACTGAAAGCAAAAATTTCAATCTCTGACAATACCAACTAAATAATAGAAAAAGGGCGACACATGCCCCTGCTGGATAAAACTGAACTAGGAGTAGAATCAAATGGATGAAGTCGCCTAAACAACAGGCCTGGGCAACTCCCACCTAAGCTGCAGCACGTTCCTTCCAAAGGATCCTAAGCAAGACGCCCCTGTGGCTGGGCACCTGTAGTACATACATATATATACAAGAGAGAGAGAGAGAGAGAGAGAGAGAGAGAGAGAGAGAAAAACGGGTCAGAGCCCGATAGTGTATATGATTTAAAAATTGTTTAGCAAGTATTTAAATTGATACAGGCCAATGCAACAACATATTAGTGTGACACTCTCTTGAGAAATTCTCACCTCTCTTCTAATGTGCACACCTATCGCACTAACCTTCCCAATGGTCTATCTCATCATATATCACGCTATCTTTCCCCAATGATTTAACTTATCTTAGGTTATTCGCAGGATTCAAAATTTAACGATTCAATTATTTGAAAATAATATTTCAATTAGTAACCAAAGTTCTCATTTTTAACTTTATTAATCAATAAAGTTTTCCAGTGTCATATTATACTTTCACAAAATAAGTATTTACAATTTGAGTCATCAACCATGTCCTACTTATCAAATCACAGTAGGCAGTTCCAGATTTCAGAATTTCATATATATATTATCTACTCGTAAAATATATATATCATAACAGCACCCCAAATAAAAACTATAGTGCGGGCATACTCTACTATCCAAAACCCCGTATCACTCGTATTAAGGGGAATACATTCGGAATCACTCTCGAATTGTATTAACACATACTCAAACAATATTGAGGCAAAGCATAGATTCCAAGTCTCTAAGAGGATGGCATATGTCTGCGCCTCTTAGGACCGTCTGAACTATCACTGCGATAGCCTGTACCAAGGATATCTATATACAAACAAAGTGAGGCGAAGCATAGATTCCAAGTCTCTAAGAGGATGGCATGTGCCTGCGTCTCTTAGGACCGTCTGAACTATCATTCCGATAGCCTGTACCAAGGATATCTATCTTCTAAGGTACAAGTCAATATCCCCCATAAAGGTCCCATCGAGATAAGACTGTCCCAGCGCGGAAACCTCAGGGATAGCAAGTAGCGTGGGCATGATTTTTCACATGTATATAATATATGCATACACAATCATATAAATATACCACTTTTATCATATTAATATAGGTTCCTCTCCTTACCCATAATTACAACATTTATCCTTATTTTTCCATTATTATTTATCAAGTATAATGGTTCGTTTCTAACTTTAATTCGAAGGGTTTTTCCAACTTACTACGTAACCCTCATAGACTCTATTCTTTCAAATGTACAATTCAATAGATATCCATTTATGTTCCAACGTAACTCTCTCTTACGTGTCTCCCCTTTAATATATACTTAATTGATTTTTTTTTTCTAAGAGTCCTCAAAACATAAAACTGTCTAGCAAAAAAAATATTGAACGGTCCGATCGAGCTGAATTTTTTTCTGTAGCTTCCTCTCGGCTTCAGCTAATTATCTGTAAAATTTCATCCAATACCGACGGTCCGATCGTCCGGAATAAAATTTTTAGTGTTTGTATCTGATTAGAACTCTCTTCTTAATCAAACTTTTAATCCTTTACATGACAAAGGGTTTCCAGAATATCCAAAAAAAAATATTAAAAAATATTGAACGGTCCGATCGAGCTGAATTTTTTTCTGTAGCTTCCTCTCGTCTTCAGCTAATTCTCTGTAAACTTTCATCCAATTCGAACGGTCCGATCGTCCGGAATAAAATTTTTAGTGTTTGTGTCTGATTAGAACTATTTTCTTAATCAAACTCTTAAACAGGTTTCTATCAAATTTTTCTCCAGAAATTCCTTCTTATAATCATCATAATTTCATGGTTAAATTCCTCTACATGGCAAGGGTTTCCAGAATTATCAATTAGACCAATACTACATGGATTTTTCTATCATAAATCGGGTTTTATTCCATTAAAACTCATCCTAATTACTCCTAAACTAATATGAAAGATGCATCAACGAAATAAGCAACATAAACACTTGCCTGGGATTTTCGATGTTCTGATTTGGTATTGAATTTGGTGTGGTTGCGTTCCCCGTCGCGCGATCTACGCGTTGGTGGTGACGGCGGTGCAATCGGAGGTGTTCTTGGCCTAGAACTCCTTGGAGAGCTTCTCCTCTTCCTCCCCAATGGCCGTCATTTGTATTTCATTGTGTTAAACCTAAAAGATGACACTTTCCATCTGATATAACCCTATAAAATCCGTAGGTTTAATTACCCATAATTGCGAAATGTCCAAAACGCCCTCCCGGGGTACTAATTAGGCCTAAAAACGTCCCGAGACCCAAACTAAACCCCCGGGTACACTTTTCTGACTATCTTGACCCTTTCGGATGCGTTGGCGTACTCAAAAAGACCATACGAACAACTTATAAAATATTCACTTTTATTAATCCATATTTAGTCCCGACACGACACAGGCGCGTCCCGACTTAAATTTCCACAATTGTCATTTTATTCACACGTGACAATATTATAAAAATAAATCTCATATATTACTATACCCATCCAGTAATATGCCACAAATAACAAATGTCCAATAATTACTAACTCTCGTCACGCTAGTAAATATTTAAAACAACATTCCGGATTAAAATTAAATTAATTTATCTCAATTAAATTTAATAAATCCTTAAATTTAAAAGCCATGAAAATACGGGGTATTACATACTTCCCCCCTAATAACGGAATTTCGTCCCGAAATTCGAAAAATAAGGCCTACTAGGTAGCACAATTATGGTAATCCTTGTCAGTACGCAAATTATCTACATAGTACGACGCTCAATCACTATAGCTTTTTCCTCACAGCAACATTGTTTTACATTCTCATTGGAGACACTTCACATTGCACTCCCAATTTACAACATTTGAATAGGTTACGTCTATACGTTATAAATTCCATTATCTCACTATCATTAGGAGGCCGCACCTCACTACATGACAACTACTCGGATTTATTCATACACAAAATTCCCATTCTGAGAAGATCATACGAACATTTGACCACTCTTGACTGCCTAAAACCGTCGTGGAATTCCACCATAGTTATCGAATATTTTCTCGACCGATACAAAAATTCTGATTATCTACTCTCCTCTAAACATACGGAAGGAGAATAGTCGAGGTTCTTCCATAACAAAACCTTAATAAGTACCTCGTACGCGACAAACAGGTACGAGTGCTTCTACAGAGCATTCTTGAAATCATCGTACCAAGATTCCAAAATCTCCTTCACGTGGCTCCACTAATCTTTAATCACCATGCGCTTATTCCCTGGCTAAGGGTGATACATCCTACTTGAAACGAAATCTTATCTCCGCTGGTTCCTGAAATCCCAATACAAAGGTGGGATTCACCAATCTCATCCTGATTCAGAAGTTTATACTGCGCCTGACCATGCACTGGCGCGATCCTTCCTTTCAAAGGAAGTTTGGGGCATACTAGTTAATATTGTAAGCCAGCCCAAAGGAATATCAATCACTTCCTTCTCGGCGACTTAATTCACATGTTCGGGATAAACCCTTGATCTTGTTTTGAGGATGGCAACCCATCCAAGAACTTTACCGACTTTACCAACCTCTTCCAATTTCAGGAATTTTTTTATAAACACAAAATTCTTTGGTTGATTCTCCTCTTTCAACCAAACCTTACCTATGGGCAGTTCATGTAGAGACTACTCACTACGTCTCGCTAAATATCGATTCTTCCCTTGAAATGTCTCACATTAAGGGACACGTAATACTCCCCTTCCTTCCTTGGAGTATGCCGAAAGTTCCGACCCGTGCTCTTCTCTCCACGAAGCGCACTTCTAGATCTCTTATACTATACTAACATCATTACTCTTTGTATGCGCAAGTCGCTCTCACACTTGACTAATAACAACTCCGCTCCGGGTGTGCTTCATAACAATTAAACTCTACTCTATTCAAGGATTACCAATTCTTGAATGGCTTCCCACAGCCTTCCAATCAAGTTAGGGCGTGCTATTCTAATTGCACACTTATGTATAGATTATCGCCCCTCATGTGACGTTTAATCCACTCTATCACTTCCACTTCGTTATACTAGTCCCACAAACATATATCTCACACGTCTATTACCACGTCCCTTCGACTCGGACTATTTTAACTGTAGTTAACCAAGATGCCCACATTTTTGCAACACTCCGACCGTCCTGGGAGAGCGAACGGCGTGCTACTCATCTGTAGGACTAACTAAATTCAATGGAATAGAAGGAATAGGGCATTCAAATTCCATGACAATAAAAGAGGAATAATAATTCTCAACCTTCCTCAGATAAGTACAACAATTTTCCCAAATAGGTACAACAACCAAAATAAATCACTAACTCTCTATTCATCAAAATAATTACAGGTCATCTCTTTTGTATAATATAAAGTTCTTTCTAGATAATCCATGCTAAAAATCATTCCAACTCTTTATTCACCTTGTGTTCTGTACGCGGTTATGACATTTGGGTACTCTCAATCACCCTAGAAATCAAAATTCTTAAATTCTCCTTATCATCGTTCCACCCCTCAACTCGTGGGGATAACTTTCAATGCTTTCCTACCACAAAAATCCGGCTCCAATGAACTTAAAACAAAATTCAACTTCCAACTTACGTACATAATTACTTGATCCCATTTCGACCAGGGTACCGAACTCATGGAATAGTGACCAAACGTCTCCCTATTTCCAACCTTACGCTAAGTTTCATGCGTGGGATGTCTCGCAAAGCGAAATTCAAATAAGGAACCCCCCCGATACACTACTACCTAGCATTATCGGTTATCGAAATCCGTTAGGTCCTCCGTCCATAGTATATACCCCTTTATTCCGTCCCTTGACAGAAAAGTTACAATTTCTCCCGTAATTATGCTTAACAAAGAACGTTTCACCAATTTCACTATCGTCCCGTATTGGTTGATGGTAATTACATTCTATAAACCTTGGATACATACGATCGAAATTCTCTAAATTTCCTTTTTCTAACATTAGGGGTATAACTCTTAACTCCCACATCTCTTAAGGATAAATATAACACTGCACTCTTCCTATCACTAAGTCCGGAGTGCTAAACATAATACCGAGTCAAGTCTTTTCGCTCAACGGTAAATCCCGGTACATACTGAATCATACTGACAAAGTCTATACATACATTGGTATCGAATATCTCGAGCCCACTATCTCCTCCGAAGTCTCTAGGATAGATAATATAAGTGCGAGTCCAACCTTCTTACAAGTAAAGCCTCGCCAAAACAAAACGTGTTGCACTAATGTAACTACTCCAATAGCCTTGCAATAAATGCCCACTATCATACTACCCATTTCTATAACATTTTAACAAAGATAATATCAGACTCGTGTATCGCATCACTACAACGAGTAGCCTCAATAAAGTATAAAACACTGTTAATATACTCATTCATCCCCTGCGGATAGCACCAAAGAAAAATCTCGCTATACTAAGGAAAAATATTCACATAATGGTAACATTTATAATGATATGCATTAAACTCGTCTCACATGCTAATCTAGCAATGAACAAAATATGGTGACTCGCTCGTGTCACATAAACACGTCGCATCCTCTAAGGATACAACTTATACTTCCATCCTGGCAATCGTCTTGATTGCACAAATGGTTTTCGGACGTAACACGTCTGCCCAAACCAAACCAAAATTATTTTAATCGTTGCCTTTTACTAGGCACCGTATTCTTGCCCTTTTTCTCATTTGGAACATATTATCGTGAGCGATCTCACTCCGCACAAAATACCTCAACACATAATCCACTTACCACCTGTCCTACTAACCAGGTTAGGATTGTCCTTCTCTCGGACTTTAGTAGACTCGATTCCTGTTAGCCATCCCGGTTGTTCTCTTAGCTTTTTAGGCCATAAAGATCATGTTACTATCTATAATAGTACTTACTGAATTTACCATCACTTGGTAAGAATTTAACTATCTGAAGCATTTACATGGTTTTCCTGATGTGTATCCACATCCTTTTGTGGTGCTATACCACCACCGTTGTATTCAGTCTTATTCTCGACTAAATTCTTCGATTCCTTTAACTTCCCCCACAAAGAAGCGTTATCATCTATATTGACAAAATATGACATTGTTAACCTCTGAATCGGTCGTCCATCATAATTTCCTCCTCGAGTATTATCAACTATTATTACAAGTTGGTCTCCCACTTGGAGTCGTTTCCTCCACTAGTATCTACCTCTATCGATACAAAATTTGCTAACGATTAGGATTCATATCCACAATTGGACTTCTGTCATGCCCTCCTGCGATGAGTTCAGAACCACGTTTGCTTCTCATCCTGAACAGTTGAGGAAGGAACATACGGTCAACACTGTACCTAAGGTTCTCCTATAGGCATAGCATTCCACTTCTAAAATTGGTGGTTGACTCCAACCATTATAATTTCGTCTCGAAAGCCAAAAAAAATTTCTCTAAATTTTCACTTTCAGTTTGCCACACTCCGTCCTATATTTAAGCCTTTGGATACTTTACCTCCTTTGGTAAACACATACAATTTTCGCGTTTCTAAAATTTCCCACTGACAGTCTCTACACGTTTTTGTAATATGTTGGGTAAGTTTACCCTCGCACCTTATTTGACTATAACAACATTTGAAAATCATTGCTGCACCTTAGTCGCCTTTCTAGTCGTGGCTTCTCGTGCCATAATGGAGGTGACCTCGACTACGATCATCATCCTCGAATATATTTCATAATCTCAATTGAGCCCTGCCTCCTGATGTACGCTTAACGGTCCTCTTCTGACATCCGTCATCGATCGGCACACGCACACATCCGAACGAAATTAGAATTCACTAGTGTATACACATTATAGCAGGAGAACGAAATCTCGTCAAAGGAATCGACAATCCTAAACATAGGGCTATATAACAAACAAAGCAACGCTGAAAGCATAATAAGTCGTACAGATCCTAAGGACACTAGAACCTGATGCTCTGATACCACCTGTGACACCCCGCCTAATTAAATACCGGTCGATCACTCCTTTATTAAATTAAAATCAAGGTGAACAGTTGGTTCATTCTTAGCATCACTGTCGTAAAAATACTTTTCCAATTTAAACACCCTAAATAATTAAGCTAAGTGTCAAAACCATTTAAAACCTTATTCTCATTTTATTAAATCCGGTCATAAAACCTTAAACCATTAACATCTAAAGAGTCACACATTAAGAATAAAAAAGAATTGAACATACACGAATTTAATCATCAATAATAAATCCCAACATCTACAACACTAAAGGAAAACATCCTGGCAGTAATAAATCCCGAAATAAAGGTACTGAAAGTAAAATTTTCAATCTCTGACAATACCAACTAAATAATAGAAAAAGGGCGACACATGCCCCTGCTGGATAAAACTGAACTAGGAGTAAAATCAAATGGATGAAGTCGCCTAAACAACAGGCCTGCAACTCCCACCTAAGCTGCAGCACGTTCCTTCCAAAGGATCATAAGCAAGACGCCCCTGTGGTTGGGCACCTATAGTACATACATATATATACAAAAGAGAAAGAGAGAGAGAGAGAGAGAGAGAGAGAGAGAGAGAAACGGGTCAGAGCCCGATAGTGTATATGATTTAAAAATTGTTTAGCAAGTATTTAAATTGATACAGGCCAATGCAACAACATATTAGTGTGACACTCTCTTGAGAAATTCTCACATCTCTTCTAATGTGCACACCTATCGCACTAACCTTCCCAATGGTCTATCTCATCATATATCACGCTATCTTTCCCCAATGATTTAACTTATCTTAGGTTATTCGCAGGATTCAAAATTTAACGATTCAATTATTTGAAAATAATATTCCAATTAGTAACCAAAGTTCTCATTTTTAACTTTATTAATCAATAAAGTTTTCCAGTGTCATATTATACTTTCACAAAACAAGTATTTACAATTTGAGTCATCAACCATGTCCTACTTATCAAATCACAGTAGGCAGTTCCAGATTTCATAATTTCATATATATATTATCTACTCGTAAAATATATATATCATAACAGCACCCCAAATAAAAACTATGGTGCGGGCATACTCTACTATCCAAAACCCCGTATCACTCGTATTAAGGGGAATACATTCGGAATCACTCTCGAATTGTATTAACACATACTCAAACAATATTGAGGCAAAGCATAGATTCCAAGTCTCTAAGAGGATGGTATATGTCTGCGCCTCTTAGGACCGTCTGAACTATCACTGCGATAGCCTGTACTAAGGATATCTATATACAAACAAAGTGAGGCGAAGCATAGATTCCAAGTCTCTAAGAGGACGGCACATGCCTGCGTCTCTTAGGACCGTCTGAACTATCATTCCGATTGCCTGTACCAAGGATATCTATCTTCTAAGGTACAAGTCAATATCCCCCATAAAGGTCCCATCGAGATAAGACTGTCCCAGCGCGGAAACCTCAGGGATAGTAAGTAGCGTGGGCATGATTTTTCACATGTATATAATATATGCATACACAATCATATAAATATACCACTTTTATCGTATTAATATAGGTTCCTCTCCTTACCCATAATTACAACATTTATCCTTATTTTTCCATTATTATTTATCAAGTATAATGGTTCGTTTATAACTTTAATTCGAAGGGTTTTTCCAACTTACTACGTAACCCTCATAGACTCTATTCTTTCAAATGTACAATTCAGTAGATATCCATTTATGTTCCAACGTAACTCTCTCTTACGTGTCTCCCCTTTAATATATACTTAATTGATTTTTTTTTTCTAAGAGTCCTCAAAACATAAAACTGTCTAGCAAAAAAAAATATTAAAAAATATTGAACGGTCCGATCGAGCTGAATTTGTTTCTGTAGCTTCCTCTCGTCTTCAGCTAATTCTCTGTAAAATTTCATCCAATCCCGACGGTCCGATCATCCGGAATAAAAATTTTAGTGTTTGTAACTCTCTTCTTAATCAAACTTTTAATCCTTTACATGACAAAGGGTTTCCAGAATATCCAAAAAAAAAATATTAAAAAATATTGAACGGTCCGATCGAGCTGAATTTTTTTCTGTAGCTTCCTCTCGTCTTCAGCTAATTCTCCGTAAACTTTCATCCAATTCCAACGATCCGATCGTCCGAAATAAAATTTTTAGTGTTTGTGTCTGATTAGAACTCTTTTCTTAATCAAACTCTTAAACAGGTTTCTATCAAATTTTTCTCCAGAAATTCCTTCTTATAATCATCATAATTTCATGGTTAAATTCCTCTACATGGCAAGGGTTTCCAGAATTATCAATTACACCAATACTACATGGATTTTTCTATCATAAATCGGGTTTTCTTCCATTAAAACTCATCCTAATTACTCCTAAACTAATATGAAAGATGCATCAACGAAATAAGCAAGATAAACACTTGCTTGGGATTTTCGATGTTCTGATTTGGTGTTGAATTTGGTGTGGTTGCGTTCCCCGTCGCGCGATCTACGCGTTGGTGGTGACGGCGGTGCAATCGGAGGTGTTCTTGGCCTAGAACTCCTTGGAGAGCTTCTCCTCTTCCTCCCCAATGGCCGTCATTTGTATTTCATTGTGTTAACCCTAAAAGATGACACTTTCCATCTGATATAACCCTATAAAATCCGTAGGTTTAATTACCCATAATTGCGAAATGTCCAAAACGCCCTCCCGGGGTACTAATTAGGCCTAAAAACGTCCCGAGACCCAAACTAAACCCCCGGGTACACTTTTCTGACTATCTCGACCCTTCCGGATGCGTTGGCGCACTCAAAACGACCATACGAACAACTTATAAAATATTCACTTTTATTAATCCATATTTAGTTCCGACACGACACAGGCGCGTCCCGACTTAAAATTTCCACAATTGTCATTTTATTCACACGTGACAATATTATAAAAATAAATCTCATATATTACTATACTCATCCAGTAATATGCCACAAATAACAAATGTCCAATAATTACTAACTCTCGTCACGCTAGTAAATATTTAAAACAACATTCCGGATTAAAATTAAATTAATTTATCTCAATTAAATTTAATAAATCCTTAAATTTAAAAGCCATGAAAATACGGGGTATTACAACCTTGACCTCACCCTGAATGTTTTCCCTTATAAACCCCTTTAAGTCTTAATATAGCCCTTTGTTTCATAGCCGAAAATCCCATGACCAACTCCAAATTGAAGTTATAAACCATATATTTCACCTTTGATACCTTTGTCTGGAATGATACTTGGGATGGAATAATGTTCGTGTTACGTGGTTGCAATTAAGCATGTGAGAATGTGAAAGAAAAGAAAAAGAAGAAAAAGAGAAGAAAGAAAACAAAAGAAAAAGTGAGAAAAGAAGGAAAGAAAAGAAATAGAGAGTATTTCCATTTTGTATATAGTGTTCAATAATCTTTGTCACTTTTCAATGTTATATTCAATGATTGTTATGGAAATCATTTTGAAATTTTGAAATTGTCCACAATTTTCCATTATCCCAAGTGTTTCATCCCCAAACACCTTTGAACTCGTATATATTCCCTTCCTTTCATAACCTTAACCCCAAACCTACATTACAACCCTATAAAAGTCATATGTGATCCTAGGGTGAATTTTAATTCAAAAGTCATAATAGGCTTGATAATTTGTGAAAATGCATTTCACCTCTTTAATGATGATATCCTTTGATTGAGATTGCAAAGTTTTTACGTTTTTCTTCATCGATGAAGTGTGCGCGTCCTAGTTTCCATTTACATTTACTCTTTAAGCCCGCAAGTCCCGTGTATTACCTTCCATTCATAGTGATTTCATTTGTTGAATGTAATACCTGGTAAGGATCGACGTATATGCACGCTTTAATGCTTATCCGATTTATTTAAGTTTTTGACAAATTATACTTTGCATGTGCCTGCTCCCCTCCCACATTTTAAGGTTTCAATACTACGAAGTTCAATCTATAATGTTAATAATACGTACTTTTGTGTGAATTCATTCACTTTACTAATAACATGTTTGAAATCTTTTTCGTTGTTGTTGGGCTTGTTGCATGTTAATTGGGCATGTTTTTTAGGAAACTTTAGTATTTGTAGGTTTCATCCCTAAGAGACAACACTTGTCCACTAGGGTAACCTAGGGGTTTAACGACTTCTTGCACATGCTAAATTCAATCGTGTTCCCTAAGAAAGTGGCATTTATAGTTTTGATGCATATATACGTTTTTTACTGCCTTTTGTGGACTGGTTTTATTTGTTTCATCACTAGGGACTAGTAATGTCTAAGATAAGCGGTGTGATTAGTTATGAATATTGCATATTCGTGTCAGTTATCTTTATGCATTCTAGCATTTTTTGTGTTCCTTATTCCTATATTTATGCTTGTCAACCAGACAACCTCATTTTTGGATATATATATATATATAAACTTTGCAGGGTTTAATTGAGCTTTTGTAGGTATTGGAACGCTTAAAGTGAGGATTGGATGCAGTTCGGAGAAGTTATATCGTCGAACTCAACTTCAAGGGCTTTTATACCTTTTATATTTCATTTTTTCCTCAATATAATTCCATGGAATTCGTTGAGTTAGCTTCGCGTGGCCGCAAACGGCACGTCGTTTCGAGCCCGGACAAAGAAGTTAAAGTTGATTCTATTTCGCACCATTTCTCCCTCGGTTTGGACCAATGGACACCGGGAAACAGGGGACCAGTCGACTGTCCTGAGACTTCGATCAATCGATATTCCAGAATTTAGGCTATGAAAGAAATCGGGGAACTCAAGCCATGACCCTAGTCGACTGGCCCCTTGGCCGCAGTCAACTGGTCCTGGCAAATGCTGGGCGGTTTCTCTATTTTGTTTTCTTTTCCATTTATTTATTTTCTAACTTACTATATAAACCAATTTTGTTGTAATAATAAGAAATATAGTTTTATCTTTCATTTTTCTATTGGTTCTCTTATGGAAGTTAGGGTTTGGAGGTGGACTTTGGGTGTGTCATTTCTCCCGACTAGGGTTCACCCATATAGGTTGTATACGAACATTATCCATCATCTTCTTCATCAATCCAACCTTTCATAGTTGTTGTAAGATGTGGGTTCTTGGAATACGGTTAATATCAAATGAGGCGTAACCCCTTATCAAGATCGAGATTAACACCGTGTGGTATTAAATATTGACAATGAACACAGGTGAATAAGAGACCAAGGGATTCAATGTTAAGACTTGCATTAAATGATATGTTATCACAATAAATACACAACATGCATAATAAATAGATGGGACCATCAGGTAACGTGGTCGGAGGGAGAAATAACAAGCACTCTAGGAAAAATAAAGGCAAGGCACGAACTTCAAGGTCAGTTAATGCTCAATGATATGGGAAGTTATGTTCTCACAATAGCTCTTGTGTATGGGGGAAGTTGGGCAGCAATTCTAGGTTCAGAATGCCTGTGCTCGTTAAACTGTTTGTATGATGTATTTATATGAGGGGGAAATTATTCGAGCGAATTTGTCCGCATTAAATATGATCGATCGTATTAAATGCATAAGTACATCTCATTAATGTAGAAGATATTACATTAAATGAGTGGGATCTCATAATTTGGCGGGAAATTGTTTCATTGGCTGGAGGTATGGTGGTCATTAATGAGGGACGTGACATGGCAGCTCGGATTTTACCTCCGAACGACTAGAGGGTCAGGTTTGGTGAACTAGACCTACTGTGCTAAGGATAAACTCACTTGAGTGCCGTAACTTCGAGTCCCTAAATGTCAGATGTTACAACGTCAGAAAGTGAGTAAACAGTGACTCTATTAGGTACACGGTTCCATCAGTCAGGCGGGATGATGTCTGCTTTTAAGGTTGCTCGGCTAGTAGGTAGCCTGAGTGTTTGATTTTCTATTTGTTGGTTAAGAACTATATTAGAAGTAAGATGAAACATTGAGGTACCTCAAGAAGATTCCTTGAACAAGCAAGAGTTGAGGTGGCTCGGTTGTGATGGCTCGATCAACCGTATGTGCTAAGTTAAATTTTGCCCAAGTGTGCCAGGAAGGTTTGTAATTGTATTCCCAATGTTACCTTGCTCTCAATCCTCCAAACTATGTCCCTACGAGGTTCCCAAGAGGAGGTTGCTCTATAGAGCATGTTATTTCTCCCATGCCCTGCCAGGCATGGTCCCTCGTGGGTACCAACTAACCTCACCCAACATATATTTATAAGATAAAGTACATGATACAGATTATTCTATTTCTTGTTACAAACTATCGTCATTCAAGTGACTTTGATCTACAAGTTGGATCCTTCGAACCAGGTCCCTTGGAGAATCTTCGAGGTAGGTCCTTCGAGTAACCTCTGTGGAGAATCTTCGAGGTAGGTCCTTCGAGCCATTTTCGCGGAGAGCCTCTTCGAGGTAACTTGCTCGGGCATCCTTCCTTCTCCTTCTTCGTGAGTCGTTCAATATGTTTGACAAAGTTAATCACTCTTTTTTTTTTGGGGGGGGGGGGGGAGACTCCCCCTACATTTGCCCCTTTATTGAGATATTTATTTATTGCATGAAGAAATATATGTACGAAACCCTTCGTTGGTCTTCAGTCGTTTCTTGCAACAAGTTTCAAATATCCCTGGGCACTTGATTTATAAGAAACAATAAATTATTTAAAAAGGATTTATATTTTCCTCTATCTTTCGAGCCACCTTGTTGGTTTTAATGAATATACTTCCATACTTAAATAACGTATTTTCTCTTCTGTGAGGCTTCATATGCCTTGGGGAAAGTGAAGATATTTATTTAAATTTCTCCCAAAACTCTTCATTCCCCAAGGCGAAAAGACCCCAAACATGTCGCATTAAATGAGATTATAATTTGTACTTCTGTATGTAACACATAGCAGTGCCAGGGTACGCACATGTTCCCCGCGCTCCTAATTTGCGCGTCTGTCCCCCGAAACATCATCATTGCAACCCTTAATCTTTTGAAGCCGCGCGTGCTTGACGAACACGCAAGCTAACCTGTTCATTACCATGCTTTTCTAAGCGTCGCCTTTTTTCGCCTATTAGGGGCCGTGTTGCCCCTATAAAAATGGGTATCCTCATTTCAAACACTCACCTTTGGTTCTTCGTTCTCTTGTGTTGAGCCTTTGTGAGAGTTTACCTTCTTCATCCCTTTCACTATTTTTAACTTACTTCCTCACTTTATTCCTTTAAGATTCTATAGCACCAATCGTCAAAAGAACCCACTCATCTAGGGATGATTCCCCCCAAACCCAAGCACGCCAAAACCAGTGGACGCGTTATCATCGTGCTCCCTATTTGGGCAAGTCTGATCGCTTCTAGAAAACAGTGGAGAAATTCCTCGGTGAGTTAGAGTTAACGGAAAACCCTAATCTGCTAATGGAGGAGGGTGAAAATGCTGAAGACTTTGCCTATATCCCTACTGCTAGCGTCACCCGCTTCCGTATTAAACGTGGTGACTTCCCCTTCTCCAAAGTAGAGTTTGAATCTTCCTCAGGTTATTGTGAGGGATTAGGTCCTTGGATAGAATACATCCACTTTAAATATTATGTCCAGCTGGCTCTTAATTGTTTGTCTTGTTACCTCTGGCTGGGTGATCTTACCCTTGCCAAAAATAAAATCGTCCTTCAACTACTAATCTCACGTTGGAGCCACAGGTCACATACTTTTATGGCCTCCTAGGGCGAGTTTACTATCACTTTGGAAGATGTTTGTGAGCTTCTGGGGTTGGAAGTTACAGGGTTTGATACTTTTTTTGAGGAGGCAGTCTCCAGCAAAGAAAAGGCCTTGAGGGCTGAACTGGAAGCAGTGGTGAACGATTTTATGGTTACTTATAACAAGTTCACCTACTACGAAGTGATTAGGTACTTCTATTTCATCGAAGACAAAGTTATGATTAAGGCCCGCGAAGTGACCAAGGATAATCCCCTGAAAAAGTAAATATTTGAACAACCCATGGCAGGAAAGGGCTTTGACTCCCAGATCGAATTTGCTAGCTATATCTGGGTGGTGTTATTAAAAATCTACCTCCCGGGCAATCCCCGTGATTGCCCCCGGAAGAATTTAATAAACATGGTTGTTCGGATGGCGAGCGACGTGAAGATCCCTCTTGATGCTATTGTTCTTGGTTCATTATATACATGGCCAGATCATGTGGCGACAGATTCTACGCGAAGCATCGGCAGGTTTGATATCTCTAATTATGCAAATCATATCCTTTTGGCAGCTTTCCTTTATGCCCATTTCCCCGACAATGCTCCTGGTGGTAACTACCCCAGTTCTCATCCTGTGAGGGTCCCCCGTATCTGTTGGTGGAATCATAAGAGTGTCAAGAAGCCTCTTGTTAATTTGATCGATTGGGCCAAAATGTTCTTACCCCGCCCATACGTTGGGGTGGATCATTTTTTTACGAATGACTTTTTTGCTGAGGAGGAACGCCCCATTGCTCCCATTGATGAAGCTCTAGCGAGGAACTGCCCCTCGAACAATGTCCCACTTCTGTTGACCCCTTCCTACTTACCATTGTACATGAAATGGTCTTCTTTTTATTCCGTTTACAAGCCCCACCATGTAGCCCAACAATTTGGCTACGCTCAAGGAACCCATTTGTTGAGTCATTTTACTCGTGAAAAGCCAACAAACTTTTCCTTCACTTGTGTGAATTCTTTGTCCTCGGCTGTTGTGAGTATGTGTGCCAGTTACCCGGCCAATTATGTTATTCTGAGCAAAGAAGCTCGAGGAAAGAGGTCGCCCGTGTATGTAACAGTATTTTGGCAAAATTAACTTGTTCATTTTCAGAGTAATATTATGAAGGAACCTCGCTATCCCGAGGTTGAGAGATACCCACCCACAGAGTTGGGTTTGAGAAATTATTCCACCTTCTCTTCCATATTCCCTCTCAGTACTGCCAATAACGCCGTCCCCTCCGAACTGCCTCTGTTAGCTCCAGTGGACCAGGCAGTTATCAAAAAGAAGAAAGTATCTCAAACCTCCCTTCCGGTCGAGGTAGCTATTATTGCCTCTGGTCCCTTAAGACCAGTTTAAAGAAGTGATTCTTCACGTATTGCCTCGTCTGGGGCAGTGGTTAGGGCTACCCGAAGAGCTCCAATAAAAAATCTTAATACTACCCCAAAAGCTCTAGTGGCCCGCACTTTTGATCTCAAATCACCCAAGCAGTCAACCGAATGTTTGATCGGCTTAGACAGACTTGGGAGAATATCAGTGAAGAAGATAGGGAGTTTATGTCAGCTAAAATGGCTTCTAAGGGCTTTTCTTATGCTCCTCACACAGCTGGTAGTAGCAAGAAATGGAAGGTATTTAGTCCTTTTAAGCTCGTGAGGGATTGTCTGAGTCAAGCAAGGAAGAATTGCCCGATAGGCATGTAGTTGCTGATGTTGTGGTGATGATGATGAAAATTAGGATGATGAGGAGAGAGAAAAGCAAGTGGAGGAGGAGGAGGAAGAAGAAGAAGAAGAAGAAGAAGAAGAAGAAGAAGAAGAAGAATAGGAAGAGGAAATTGCATTGGTTTGAAGGCGTAGGTTATGGAGGATGGTTTTTCCCTCAAAACCAGCCTCGCCTCCCCCAGATTATGAAGTTTTAGAAGATGTGCTAAAGGAGGAAGAAGTATGCTCTCTATTCCCATTAATTTGAAGTTTTTTTTTGTGCTAATAACTCCCTTCTACTCCAACTATCTTGTTCTTTTTTTAGGTTGATGTGCGAGGTGACACGCATGATGATGTTGAGGAGGGTCGTCTGGTGGAGAAAGATGGCGCAGCCTTACCTGTCTCGAAGGAGAGCGCTTCGCAGGACATAGCTGCCCCTACTACATCGCAGGTAACCTCCTATTTCCCCCTAGGCACAGTTATTTTTTATACTTCGTCTGAGTCCAATAGCGACTATTCATCTTGATGCAACTGGTCAAGGGGAAGGGAGATAAGAGGAGGTTACTGAGGTAGGGGTGATGTGATTCCCCCCAGAGTCAACATCCTTTGGTGGCCCCTGGTCCGATTGAGGAAGAGGATATAGTACAAATAGCTACTCACGAATTTGCGGACGAGCATCATCCGGAGGTACTATTTTGTTCTTCTATCTACCCCCTATATGAAATCTCTTTTATTTTAGTTTTGCCAAGTCATGTGGGTCTTAGCGAGGGTCAAGAAGGCCAAGTCTTATTGGCATAATCTCCCATAACCGAAAGTCAAGTGGGCTAAGTCTTATTGGCATAATCTTCTATAACCGAGGATCATACGGGGTAAGTCTTATTGGCATAATCTCCCATAATCGAGGATCATGCGGGTCAAGTCTTATTGGCATAATCTCCCATAATCGAGGGTCAGGCGGGCCAAGTCTTATTGGCATAAAATCTTCCATAACCGAGGGTCAGGCGGCCCAAGTCTTATTGGCATAATTTCCCATAATTAAGGGTCAAGCAGGCCAAGTCTTATTGGCATAAAATTCATACTTGCAAGATAGTTTGTATGTGTTTTTATCATTTTGTTTCTTACTTAGCCATTTCTTGTATCTCAGGTGGAATTCGAGCAACCTGTAGCACGTGGGCCAAAAGTTGAAGCTATTGCTCAAGAAGTTGTAGACACGAGGACTTTAGCTGAATTTTTTTATCTGGGTGGGGCTCCTGCTATACAGATCTAATAAGCAACACCTATCATTGGTGAGGTGCCCGAAGTAGTTGCCTATAGGGTTCAAGAAAGTGACAGTGCTTTGCATACTCGTTTCCCTTCTACAAGTGATAACATCTTCAGTGCCCATCCTCCTGAGGCAGCCCTGAGCCGATTGTGAGGCAAACTTTGGCTAATTTACCCCATATCTTGACTGAGGGTCCTCACTTGTTGATTGAGTAGCTCTTTGTTCGTTTTCCTTCGACTTTCATCTCCCGCAATCTTCAGCCTATTCCTGGGATGATGGCATGCCACTTACTCGGACTCGCCATAGTCTTAGAGGAAATCCTCAATACCCCCTCGAGTCTATTAGCCCTGATATGATCAAGTCTTTATTGGGGAAGGTTAATGTGCTCATAAACGATGGATTCTCCCTATCCTGGTCATTGAAGTTGCTTCGTGATTTTAAGAAAGCTAACCTTCATTCCATCTATCATCGACTGCAGAGTTCACATCGCTCGCGGGTGGATATTTCACAAGAACTTGTAAGTCTGGAGACCAAGTTGGTAATATCTGAGCAAGAGGTGCAGGACGCTCGTGAGGCCATTTCTCATGCGAAGGCTGAGCTTACCAAGAAAGAGAAAGAGTTGGAGACCATTCAATGGATGATGGAGCTTCGTCAGAAGGATTTGGCTGACCTCGTTTCAGACTAGAGCAACCTTGTGCAAATTCTCCCCCAATATCATCATCGGCTGCTTGGATTAGCGAACCTCTGTTTCATCATGGACGGCTCCTAGTGACCCTTATTAAATACTTCTTTCATTAATGTTTCTTATTTTGAGATTTAGAACCCCTCTCTGTTTTATTTGCGTGTAATCACATTATCTTTTTTATTAAATGAAGGAACATTAGTGACTTTGGTATTTTTGATGTTTGGTGTTTTTCTTCCATTCCCCCCATTTTTTCTTTTAATACTGGCTAAACTATTACATCAATACGAGTCGCACCATGTAAGATAAAAAGAATAACAAACGTAAAAAAAGTAGTGGGCTAACATTGTCCACCTAATATCATAACATACTATATTTAAGTAAATAGGCCCAATCGTTTTCGAGAGACATCCTTTCAAACAAACACTAACAAGATACAATGTAATAAACTTAGGTGTTGTCAAAACATACATTTAAACATGGTATAACTTCAGCCACTTGTTATTCAGTTTGAAAGTAACATTGTCCTCCACTTTTCTCTCACAATAACCCGAACCATAAGCTACTCGACAACATACGGTCCTTCCCAGTTAGCCTCGAACTTGGGTATTTATAAACCCCTAATATGCCTTGTGCATGCTTTCAGAACCAAGTCCTTTTCTTTAAACTTCTTTGGCGTCACCAGTTGGTTATAGGATCTGGACAACTGCTTCTTGTACATCTAGAAGTGTCTCGCAGCACAGTCCCGATGTTCTTCTAGTGCTTCGAGTTGTACGTGCCGATTATGAGGGAGCATGGTTCTTCGCAAGTTATAGTGGGTAGAAGGTACTTCGAGTTCAACTGGTAACACATCTTCTTCCCCAAACAGTAAGCGTTGGTTTCCTCTTTTATCATTCGGTAAGCCTAAAGTACTTCGGGGATCTTGTCATTCCATGTGCCCAAAAAGTCTTCCAACATCTTTGCCAAAATATTTACTAAGGTTTTGTTTGAGGCCTCTTCCTGCCCATTGCACTTCGGGTATGCTACCGTTGATTTATGATGAATGATGGAGTACTTTTCTGTTAGCAAATGCACATTGCTATTCGTGAAAGGGGTGCCATTGTCTGATAAAAACACCTTCGAGATACCAAATCTACAGATAATGTACTCCTTCATGAATCGGGCCACTATCCCCGTCATGGCTATCTTTAGTGGTATAGCCTCTGCCCACTTTGTGAAGCACTCCGTGGCCACTAAAATCTAAATCTTTCCTCACGATGAAGGGTTTGTGTCCCCTACAAAATCAAACCCCCAATTATGGAACGAAAAAGGTATGGAGAGGGAATGCGGGTCCACTGGAGAAGCATGGATCATATTCCTATATAGTTGACAAGCTTTACACTTACGAATAAACTCCGTTGAATCTTTCTCCATTGTGGGCCAATAATACCCTAAGGTCAGGAGTTGGTCGTAAAGCTTGGCTACTTCGATGTGTCCCGGCTCGTGAGCTTGCTTCAGCACTTCTTCAGCTTCCTCTCTCCTTATGCACCATAGGGGTCGTTCATGGTAGCCTCGTATGTATAATTGCCCTTCTTGCACAAAGTACCTTGGTGCTCACCTCTTTACCTCAGTGGCATCTTCTTTGTCCGTAGGCATTACTCCGTCTATCAACAGATCCATATACGGTTGCCTCCAATCTTGGGGTTGATCAATGAAATTGCATTCTGGTGCCTGATAGAACAGACAACACTTTGCGCACTTTCTTTATACTGCTGCAGCATCTTATCTCATCGAAGGCCAAAAGTATCCTGCCCACTGTATCCTTCTGTACGGAGGGATCTCGGTGGTTTCAGAGTTGTCTTCATACACCTCGATCAATCTTCTTTTGGCTTCCTTCGGATCCACACATCTGGACAGCCAACCCCCTTTATTTTTATAGTACAAGTTTCCCCTAGTAACGAAGTATTGTGCCAAGTCAACTAAGCTCAGTGACCCTTTACCTCTTTCCAGTTACTTTCTGATCTCACCCCTCCAATCATCTTTATCATCTAAGGGAAACATTTCTAATACCGTCGATTGGGGTTATTCTCTTTGTGATTCGAACCACCATTGAATCCCCATCAAAGACGATCTTTTGGGAGATAATGGTGTAGGTGTCTGCATGTCGGTTCATCATTCGAGGATACATCTTGATCCTTACCACCTTGAACTGCCCGAGCAGTCGCTGAATGATTATTCGATAGGGTGTTAGGCTCATATGCTTCAAAGCTAATTCCCCAATTACCTGCTTCACCACCAAGTTAGAATCCCCCTTTATTGTCAAGATTTGGATACCCCTTCTGAGAGCTTCGAGTAACCCCAAGACTAGTGCTTCATATTCAGCCTCATTATTCGAACATTCAAACTCCAGCTTAAAAGATAAACAAAATTCTTCACATTCTCTTTGTAGAATGACTCCTGCTCCCCCCCTTTTCTCGATCGAAGAGCCGTCAAATTCCATACTCCACTCGTCCAGACTAGGCGCTATAAAATTGGTCTAAAGATCGTCAACTAGGAGCTCTTCAAGAGGTAAATTGAATGTTCCTGATGGGAAGATGGCTAACAAATCCACGTATGCCTGGCTCTTGATGGCTTGAGGCACCACACACTTAAGATCATACTCTGAGAGGATTAAGAACCATCGTGTTGCCCTGTCTATTAACATAGTTATAGCAAGCAAAAATTTTATAAGATCACACCTAGTTACAATATGAACTGTGGACGATAATAGGTAGTGCCTAAGTTTTTGTCCTACGAATACGAGGGCTAAACAATGCCTCTCTATGCTAGTATATTTGGCCTCAGGCCCATGTATGATTCTATCTGCTCAAGTAATAAATAGGTTTCTCTGTACCGCCCATTTATTGGGCCAGCAAAGCACCAATAGATCGTTCAGCTGATGTAAGATATTGTGGTGACAATTATCATGCAACACAAATAAATAAGAGAAAGGCAAGCACCAAATAAGAACAGGGATTATAAAACGACAATCACATAACAAAGGATGTACGTGGTTCATCAAAGATGTGCCTACGTCCACGGTGGTGCAGTCGGTATTATTTCTATATACTCTGGGGAGTGACTACAGAGAACACAACTTGTCCTTTTGCCCCGGACTCAGGGTTCAATATATACATGTGCGTTTAGGTGAGTGGGGGAGTTGGATTCCCCCACGTCTTCCATCTCTCCCTATAACCTCCCTTAATGGGAACGTGGGAAGAGACCGGATCTCAATTAAAACAAGAAGTGGGAGGCCTGGACTTTGGGCTGCCAGAATCGGGCTACTCGTCCAGGCCCATGGTCTTGATTTTGGGTACCCACAATTACCCCTAAGTTTGTTGGGCTATGTTTTGGGCTCAATAAATTTAAATGATTAGACATAATGGCTTTTTGTACACCGTGCAACTCTTCGAAAGTTATGGAACTGATTTTGGCGGCATCCGCTTCGTATCTTGTGCACTATGATTAGCAAAATTTGAAGGTTCTCTGGAATAGCCACCTTTCTACCGTCGTTTCAATCTTTCCAGTACTCTTCCATTCCCTGTGAGTTCTAACACTTCGTACCTTCTTCTCTCAATCTCCATTCTCATTGCTTCCTTATCGTTTGGGCCTGTGCTTCTTCATCGTTCGAGTCGATCTTCTATCTTGTAAGTTTCCTGTACCTTTTCTTTGCACTTTATCTTTGAGTTTGTAGCTTTCTAGGGTTTTTCAATGGCAAAAATTGGGAATAGGTCAGTTTCTGAGTTTAGGAAGTTTTACAACATCCCTGAGTGGGTAGACATTGAGTGCTGTGTCTCCCATCCTAGAAACGTTAGAGAGATAGAGGATGCCCACTGGATCCACGTTTTGTTGCTTTCCCAGGGGGACTCACTTTTCCTCCCAACGATTTGTTCTTACATTTCTTTGGCTATTTCAATATTGTTCCTGCACAATGCTCGCCCAATGTGTGGAAAATAGTTAATGGCGTACATAGGATAAATCAGTTGTATGGTACTAGGTTAGGGCTCGTCAAGGTCTATTTTTGCTATTTCTTCTCTAGAACTAGTTCTGGTGTCCTCTACCTTAAAGCTAAGAGCCCTAACAGGGTATTGGTAGTAAATCTACCTGATTCCCATAAGGACTACTGGCAAGAAGGTTTCCTTGTTAGAAATTGACAGTTTTCTTCCCAATTTGAAGGGTTAAGGTCTGAGAGGTTCTCTGTTCCCTTTTATGGGGAAGAATATATAGGTAGACATTGCACTGTTATTTCGACTTTTGTTGATTTGTGATCTTTCTAACTCTTCTTTGCTTTTTCTTCCACAACGAGGTCAAAGAACTTGGAACCTGCTCTCAGTGAGGTTCGTATCTCGGAATTGGTTAAGGCTTGGAATATCAGGGAGCCTTTGGGTGACGGCGAGCATCCCAGGTCTGCTGCCTTTCTGATCGAGTACAAGAACGTTGGTTCCAGCTTCATTACAAGGCCTGTGGATAGTATCCCAGAGTTTGACTCCTCCGAAGAAACTGCTGCAGATCCTATCAAGTTGGACGAGGAGGAGAGCAGCTTTGAGAGTGACATTGTAGGAGCCGTAAGTAATTTGGGTGGAGGGAGCTTTAATAGTAGTAGTCCCTTTGATCGTGGGGAGGTCTCTGAAGCTCGAGAGTCGTCAAGCACGTCCAGTAGTTCGAGCGAGGAGATGGCTCTACCCCGAAAGAACCTGATTCAGGATGATGATGATGAAGACCATATGCTTCTTGCACAGAGGTCAAAAAAGCAAAAATCTAGCTCTGGGACTGTGGCTACTGGTTCCCGGTCCTCTGCTCAGGAGCATGAGAGAAAGAGGAAGGAAGAGGAGCAGGTAAGAGAGAGAGAGAGAACAAAGGAATAAGAGAAGAAGAAGATGGAAGAGAAGAGGAGGGTAGAGGAGAGGAAGAGGAAAGAGAATGAGACGGAGGAGGAGAAAAGGAGGGCAGAAGCGAGGACGAAGGCTGGGCAGGCCTTAGCCCCGGTGTCCGCGCTTCCCGAGGGGACTTCTGTTGCGATTTCCCCTCAATTGGCCCCCGCTCTACTCGAGAGAGATGTCCTCCCTGCTAATCGCCAAAGGGCGGTAGGGTCCGAGCAATTGGACCTTCAGGCTAGTCAAAGGCTAGCTTTGGTAAGATTCTTCCCTTTTCTCCCATGTTTTTATGAATTTCCTCATTTCCCTCTTCTAATGTCTTCTTTTTTTTGCAGTTTGTGACTGACTTCGCCATGCTGTATCGTTCACGCGATGAGCTGGTGAAGAAAAATGGCGAGCTGGAAAAAGAGAACTCTGCCCTAAAGCTGAAGGGTAAAAAGCTCGAGGCTAATTTTAAAGCTGTTGACACTGCTCGAATTTCATTCGACCTGGCTCTTGCTACTGCCAATAAGGAGAAGGATGCGACAGTAAAGGATTTAAAAGAGCTGCGACAGGCCTACGACCTGGTTTGCTCGAGCAAACTTGTTGTGGTGGAGGAGAACAGAGTCCTTTCTGAAGAGCTGAAGAAGAAATAGTCTGAGGCGGTCACTGCCAAGGAAGACTCATACAATTCTGGTTGGACTGTAGCATATAATGATGCTGAAGTTCAGATAGTCTATATTAGTCATCTGAACTTCAAGAAGGGCTGGAATAAGGCCCTCATAACTGCCGGAGTGGATGCTACATCTCCCCTGTTTGACGAGCACGATCCAGGGCCGAGGCCAGTTATAGATGACGGACCTGCCCCAGCTGTTGAAGGCACTGACCCTGTCCCTCAGGCGTCCCTTGCTGACGCGTCCCTCATCGTGGCGATAGAGATTACTCCTGCCGAGGGCGGTGTTCCTGTTGATGCCGACAAGGGGAAAGGGCCATCGACCTCTGGGTCACCTGAGGTTGCTAACTAGTTATCTGCTAGGATAACTTTGTATTTTCGGTGTTTTCTGTCTGTAAACTTTATTTTCTCTGTTCGATGTAATCTCAACTTTTATTAATGAAAAGGCTTATATTCCTTAGTGCACTGATTCGTCTCTTTCTTTCCCTTGTCTTTCGATTGCTCGTAGTTAATTGATGTGGATGATTACATTCCCGCTACTTCTCAATTATGAAGGATGTTGGGGCCAAATGTGAGCTCTGAAGTTCGTCACACTTTTGTGAGGATCTACAAGTCTCTACGACTGAGGAACAAACGCTTTATAGAGCAAACAAAGCTCGTCGCCAAGCTGAAGGACAGGCTCCAAGAGATGGAGGACATAGGTGCCTTAGTTCAAGAGGAGGTCAATGCGCTGAGAACGAAGCTGTTAGAGGCCTCTGAGATCAACCAAGTTGGGGAGGTTCTCCAGCAGGAGAATGAGGCTCTAAGGAGAGAGGTATCACGCCTTAATAAGCATGCGTCGAGCACTGCTCTAGCAGTAGTACAGGGCTCCTCGTTGTCGCGAGCTAGAGCCGGTCAGAGTGGTATGCCCCCTGCGTTGCAGGGTCCTATTCCAATTATTCCGCGAGCTCGTAAGAATACCAGGGGTTCATCAAGGGAAATGGAGGAGCTCCAGGATGATGTTCAACGGGCGTATGTGATCACTGCCGGGCTCTAGAGGGACGTCACTTGGTTACGACACTTGTTCAAGAAAGGTCCTCGACAAGTGTGGGCTGATGGCTACGACCAGGGTTGGTTAGATGCTCCAATAAGGTTGTCAGAGTTCGGAGAGATTTCCTTTGTTAGGGGGTGGCTGAGTGCTTTGAAGGAGCTGTAAGTACCGAGGAACTCGATGCTCTGGTATCGCCACGAGATTTCTCCCTCCACCCTAATGCCTAACCCCTTCCGGAGGGATGATCGATGGATCCCCATTGATGCCATCCCTCGATAATTATTGGAGTCGGATGCGAATGAGGTTGAGGAAGAGTTATCTCCTGCTCCCGATGACGGACGAAGAGCTCGAGTGGTTGATTATCTCGCTCAGAGGCCTCACCCCCATTGAGATTTTTCGAGTTGTTTTTTGTATTTTTGATAATGTAAATGCTTTGGTCGAGTTCGCCGACTAAACATGTATCGCCATTGTTGTAAATATAATGAATTAATGAAAAGTTTGTGTTTTGGGCAATTTTGCCGACTAAACATGTGCATCATATTCTTCATATTCTTGCTTCTTTATGATCTTATGAGTTTGTTTTGTCATGCAAGTGTCCTCCCAGTCCAGTATAATAACGAGATACCATTGTGCCCCACTTTACCTTTTAGGTTGTGTCGTCACACTCCCTTAGGCCTAAGTGGGGCAATTGGCGAGGGCACACCTGGTGTTGGATGCTTTATCCGATCAGGATTTTATTCAATCGAAGAAAGTTTGATGACCAGTATAAAATATGGTCATACTGCCTAAGGATCGCTTCATATATTGACAGGGGCAATGCTAAGAGGTCCTTCGTGTTTCATAACGACGACCTCAGGAGGGATATTCCCCTGCTATAATGTAGTGGTCAATGTGCCTATTACTTGGAAAAGATGTATGATAAATCTCATGCAACTGTTACTTATCAGAATGTAATCAATTAAATAAGACTAAACATGTATCGCCATTGTTGTAAATATAATGAATTAATGAAAAGTTTGTGTTTTGGGCAATTTTGCCGACTAAACATGTGCATCATATTCTTCATATTCTTGCTTCTTTATGATCTTATGAGTTTGTTTTGTCATGCAAGTGTCCTCCCAGTCCAGTATAATACCGAGATACCATTGTGCACCACTTTACCTTTTAGGTTGTGTCGTCACACTCCCTTAGGCCTAAGTGGGGCAATTGGCGAGGACACACCTGGTATTGGATGCTTTATCCGATCAGGATTTTATTCAATCGAAGAAAGTTTGATGACCAGTATAAAATATGGTCATACTACCTAAGGATCCCCTGTAGGGCTTCATATATTGCCAGGGGAAATGCTAAGAGGTCCTTCGTGTTTCATAACGACGACCTGAGGAGGGATATTCCCCTGCTATAGTGTAGTGGCCAATGTGCCTATTACTTGGAAAAGATGTATGATAAATCTCATGCAACTGTTACTTATCAAAATGTAATCAATTAAATAACTTTCATTAATGATAAGGGAAATAAAATTCTAGCTTTATAACAAAAGAATAAAAGAAAGATCTAAAAGTAGAATCTCTTGAGATTGGCTGCATTCCATGCTCGTGGTATTTCTCTTCCTTCCATCGTTTCCAAGTGATAGGCGCCTTGTAGGTCGTCTCTTGTTATCTTAAAGGGTCCTTCCCAGTTTGGACCTAGCTTGCCGTCTGATGGTTTCACTGCGCTGCCCAGGACTTTCCTTAGAACGTAGTCCCCAACTCGGAATGTCCTCGGGTTAACCCTTTTGTTGTAATGCCTCGCGAGCTGTTGCTGATAGCTCGCTAGTTTCACTAGGGCTAGCTCCCAGTGCTCGTCGGCTAGGTCGAGCTCAGTGAGCAATGCTGCATGCCCTGGTCGACAAGGTTGGACCTCATTGTTGGCAAACCTGCTTCTAGTGGGATGACTTCTTCCATGCCATATGCCAGCGAAAATGGAGTTTCTCCTGTTGCTCGCCGAGGAGTGGTTCGGTATGCTCATAGGATATGGGGTAGTTCATTTACCCATGCGCCTTTGGCTCGTTCTAGTCGCTTCTTTAATCCATCGATCACAGTTTTGTTGGAAGCCTCAGCCTGGCCATTGCTCTGAGGGTAGGCCACTGAGCTGAAGTGGTGTCTGATACCGTGTTCGTTACAGAAATTTTGGAAAGAGCCGCTTTCGAACTGTGTTCCATTATCGGTGATGATGGTTCTGGGGATGCCAAAATGAGTGATTGTGTTCCTCCATATGAATCTTATCATATCAGCGTATCGGATGTTCGCCAGGGGTTCCGCCTCGATCCATTTGGTGAAGTAGTCAGTTGCAACCAATAGATATTTGCGATTGCCGGTGGCGGTAGGTAGTGGTCCCACGATGTCCATTCCCCATTGGGCGAATGGCCATGGGCTGAACAGAGATTTTAGATCGCTGGCGGGTTGGTGGACCATAGGAGAGTGAAGTTAGCATTTCAGGCATTTGTGGACATACATCGCTGGCGGGTTGGTGGACCATAGGAGAGTGAAGTTAGCATTTCAGGCATTTGTGGACATACATCGCAGAGTTCCTTTGCATATATGGCCACCAATAGCCTTCCTTCATTGCTCGAAAGGCTAGAGACCTTCCTCCGATATGGCTTCCACAGACTCCTTCGTGAAGCTCGTGTAGCACTTGCTCGATATCTCCCGGGTGGACGCATTGGAGGTAGGGATCGGAGAAGGATTTCCTATATAAATTGCCTTCTGGGGATAAGTGAAAGCGAGCTGCTTTGACTCTTATCTGGTGGGCAGTCTTCTTGTCATCCGAGAGCGCGCCATCCTTTAAATAGTCCCTTAAAGGTCTATCCAGCTGGGGGTTGATCGCACCTGGAGTACTTGTTCCACGTTTGGTGGCTTGCTGTTGCGGTTAATGCTCGGGCGAGTGAGGAAATCGATGGGGATGATTATTTTTAGGTCGGAGTCAACTTCCGAACTCAGGGCTGCTAGGGCGTCAGCATGACTATTTTGCCCCCTGGGAAACTGCTGGACGTTGATCTCTTCAAAGCTCGATATTAGTTTTCTCACTAAGGCGAGGTAAGCTGCCATCCTTTCATCTTTTGCATTGTAATCTCCACTTATCTGATTGGAAACCATTTGGGAATCGTCGAACAC
Source organism: Sambucus nigra (assembly GCA_949130495.1). Taxonomy (NCBI): domain Eukaryota; kingdom Viridiplantae; phylum Streptophyta; class Magnoliopsida; order Dipsacales; family Adoxaceae; genus Sambucus; species Sambucus nigra. The sequence continues at coordinate 647,711,321 of OX422212.1, forward strand.
CTGTAAATGTTTTGCTCCCAAAGTGTGCGCCTTTTGGAGGCCGACTATTAAGGCTTCGTACTCCGCTTCGTTGTTGGAGGCTGCAAATCCAAGCCTGATTCCTTGTTCAAGGATTGTATTTTTTGGAGTAATGAGGACAATGCCTACCCCTGCCCCTTTTGAGTTGGAGGCTCCATTAACAAATAGTTTCCAGGTTTCCTTTGTTGCTTGTTTCTCCTTTTGCCTTGCTGGTTGAGGTTGGTCAGAGGGTCCCTTGCCCGTGAATTCGGTTATGAAATCAGCAAGGATCTGACCCTTGATAGTTGTCCTTGGTTGAAATTGGATGTCAAATCGACCGAGCTCGACTGACAACTTAGACAGTCTACCCAATAAATCCGCTTTCCTTAAGATTGCCTTAAGGGGATGCGATGTAAGGACGATAATAGTGTGAGCTTCGAAATAATGTTTCAGCTTTATCGAGGCTACTACTAGTGCAAATGCGAGCTTCTCCAATGGTAGGTACCTTTGCTCGGCGTCCAGTAAGGTCTTGCTCGCGTAATAAACGGGGTGTTGGATTCCTGCAACCTCGCATATTAACGCAGAGCTGACAGTGTGATTGGACACGAAGAGGTATAGGTACAAAGAATCTGTCTGTTGTGGTATGACGAGCAGTGGTGGAGAGCTTAAGTAAGACTTTAGCTCGACCAATGCTCGCGAGCAATCTGGGCTCTACTCTACCGTTTTCCTCCCCTTGAGAAGCTGGAAAAAAGGCTTGCACTTCTCGAAGGATTTAGAGATGAAGCGATTTAAGGTAGCGAGCATACCAGTGAGCTTCTGTACGTCTCGGATTGTGCGAGGAGGTTGCACCCTGTTGATTGCATCGATTTGGTCTGGGTTAGCCTCTATGCCTATCTTACTGACTAAGTACCCAAGAAATTTTCCTGACTGGACATCGAAAGAACACTTGCTCGCGTTAAGTTTCATTCGGTACTTCCTGAGGATTTTGAAGGTGTTTGACAGGTCTGAAAGGTGATTTTCCTTCTTCTTACTTTTAACGAGCATGTCAACGATGTAGACCTCCATGGTGTCTCCCATCTGATCTTTGAACATCTTGGTGACCAGCCGCTGATAGGTTGCCCCTGCATTCTTGAGCCCAAAGGGCATGACCTTGTAGCAGTATAACCCAACTGTCGTGATGAACGCCGTTTTGTCCTGGTCTGGGGCATATAAGGGGATCTAGTGATACCCCGAGTATGCGTCCAGGAAACTCATTCGCTCGTGAGCTGCAGTGGCGTCTACTAGTTGGTCTATTTTTGGGAGGGGGAAACTATATTTAGGGCATGCCTTGTTGAGGTCAGTGAAGTCGATGCAAACTCTCCACTTCCCGTTGCTCTTCGGCACTACTACTGGGTTGGATAACCACTTGGGGAATTGTACTTCCCGTATGGATCCTGCATCCAGTAGTTTTTCAACTTCTTTTTCGACCGCTTTAGCCTTCTCTGGTGCGGTTCGTCGTGCCTTCTGCGTGATCGGTTTGAAGGTGGGATCGACGTACAGCCAATGACAGATCATACTCGGATCAATTCCAGGCAGCTCGTATGGTTCCCACGCAAAAACATCTACGTTGCTCCTCAACAGGGTTGTCAATTCCTTCTGTTCCTGGTTGGTGAGAGATGCTCCAATCAAGAAGACTTTGTTACTATTTCCATCTCCAACCGTAACTTTTACCAGGTCCTCGACGACCCGCTTGGAGGGGAGGAGCCTAGTCTCCTCTACTCCAGGTCTTTCGTACTTTAATTACTATTTAGAAGGTATCAGTCCCTCTTCAACTTTCTCGTTGGGCTGCTCGGCCTTCTTCTCTAGCTTTAATCGGATGGCTGCTATGAAGCACCTTCTCGCCATTGCCTGATCGTCGTGGATCTCCATTACTCCTCGCTCGGTTACATACTTGAGTTTCTGATGGTAGGTTGAGGAGACTGCCTTCATCGCATGAAGCCATCCCCTGCCAAGGATGGCCTAGTATGGCGAGTCGATGTCAACTACCAAAAACTCGATCATCTTGGAGACGTTTCCAGCACGCACCGGTAGTACAATCTTTCCCAAGGGTATAGTTATTTTTCCAGCGAGGCCAACTAAAGGTACAGTAGTTTCCTTTAGGTCGGCGATGCTTAACTTCAATTTTCTAAATAGGTCAAGATACATTACTTCGGACGAGCTTCCTTGGTCGACGAGCAACTTGTCGACATCAAAGTTAGCTATCCCGAGGGTAATGATCAGAGCATCGTGATGCGGGGTCCTCACTCCCACTAGATCTTTATCTGTGAAAATAATATGCTTGTTATAGTTGACGTCATCTGCTCGTCGGCGCTTTCCTGACTATGACTTTGTTGGATCGATCTGAAAAGCCTGTATTACCGCTGTAAGTTTCTTCATCTCCATTTGAGCTGTGTTTCCTTGTATCTGCTTGGCATCAGATGCCCCGTGAATTACCGGGAACTCATGTCCCGCGTCATCTTCCAGCACATTGTCAGGTCTCGCCTCTCTATTGGCAGCCACTTTCTCTGCCCTTTTCTCCACAAACTCGTTCAAATGCCCAGACTGGGCCAGCTCCTCGAGGTGAGACTTGAGAGCTTTGCAGTGCTCAGTCTTATGTCCTCCCTCTTTGTGAAAAGCGCATCTTAGCGCATTATTCCTCTTCGAGGGATCTCCTCCCATCTTCCTGGGCCACTTGATGAATGGCTCATCTTTGATCTTCGCGAGAATTTTGTAAATTGGTTCTTTGAAAACGGTGTTGACCGCCTGGAATGCTTTCGACGCATCATTATTTCCTCCGTTCTTGGAGCCATTTTTGCCCCCGTTCTTTCCTCCTTTCTTCTGGTTCTCAGCTTTGTCACTTCCCTTGGTAGTGAGTTTAGCTCGACCGTTTTCTCCTGTACTGAGTCGGGTTACATCTTCTACCTTAGCATACGTCTCGATGCGAGCCATTAGGTCATCAATAGTCATAGCCTCCTTCTTTGTCAGGGACTGGTATAGAAGGGAAGAACTGGGTAGCCCAATTTTAAAAGAATCCACTACTACTTGCTCCGAACAATCCTCGACCTCATTAAATAATTCCCAGTATCTTTTCGCGTAGTCCCGAAGGGTCTCTTAAGGCATTTTCTTCATTGTTAGCAAAGCATCCATCCTTTTGGGATGGGAGCTACTAGTAATGAATCGGGCCATAAAGAGCTCGGCCAGGGACTTGAAACTCCTGATGGATCGGTGGGGAAGCCTTTTGAACCACTTCTGCGCTACGTCATGCAGGCTCGAAGGAAAAATTCGGCACATTAGCGCGTCCCGGTGGTTCCAAAGGGTCATGGCCTGTCGGTACTGCCTGACGTGATCAATGGGATCAGTCTTACCGTCATAAATCTTGAACCTTGGAATAGTAAACTTCTTGGGGGCTTCTTCTTCCTCAATTTCCCTCGTGAAAGGTGATTTCATCTGGGTTTTGAGAGCTCGTTTAGCGAGTTCTCGGGTCAATTTGGTACCGTGGTGGGCAGGATATTGGTCCATCTCCCTGCGGACCAGATTTCTTATGTTCTCGTATCTGTGAGCAGGGCTCTGGTAAGGGCGAGCTCTTCGCAGCTGCTCGCGGAGGTCATCGTCTGATTGGCCTCCTTCAACCTTTTGAGATCCCCGCCTAGGGCTCCTTCCTCGATTACGAGACTTGCTCGCCTGAGGGCTAGGAGTACGGTATGGACGTCTCCTGTTATCAGGATGAAGCTCCCTCTCCAGTCTTCTTTTCAAGCGAGCATTCTCAGCCTCATATCTGCGAGAAGACTCCCTCTGCTCGTGGAGTCTTGCCTTGTATGCGTCAATCAATCTGGATATCTGGGTGGACCTCGCTGGTCCTTGGCTTTCTTCCGAGGCTGGCCTTTCCAAGCGAGCCCTCTGATCTGAACGTCGAACTTCAGACCTAATCCTGCGAGGAGCAGGTGAATATCCCCTGCCTGGGGGGCATTGCTGCTGTGACCAGACATTTTAAACTCCTTTTTTGGTGTGGGCTTTTCTCAGGGAAGATAAACGTTTCCCACAGATGGCGCCAATTGTGGTGATAATTATTATGCAACATAAATAAATAAGAGAAAGGCAAGCACCAAATAAGAACAAGGATTATAAAATGACAATCACACAACAAAGTATGCACGTGGTTGAGCAAAGATGTGCCTACGTCCACGGTGGTGCAGTCGATATTATTTCTATATACTTCGGGGAGTGACTACAGAGAATACAACTTGTCCTTTTGCCCTGGACTCAGGGTTCAATATATACATGTGCGTTTAGGTGAGTGGGAGAGTTGGATTCCCCCACGTCTTCCATCTTTCCCTATAACCTCCCTTAATGGGAATGTGGGAAGAGACCGGATCTCAATTAAAACAAGAATTGGGGGGCCTGGACTTTGGGCCGCCAGAATCGGGCTACTCTTCCAGGCCCATGGTCTTGATTTTGGGTACCCACAGATATAAACTTAAAGGGATACCTGCCTTTGAGGGGATCATTATGTGAAGAAAAGTATGAAGTGATTTCAGCTTGTCCATGGCGTCTTGTTGCATCACCTCCCACACAAACTTTATGCCCTTTCTCAGCAACTCCATCAATGGGTGTGTCACATCGGCCAGCCTCGGGATGACCTCCTCAAGTAGGAAACTTTACCAAGGAATCTTTTCAACTCCTTTCCCGACTTTGGCCTTGGCATATCAAGGATGGCCCGATGTTTCTCCAAGTTCATTTTCTCCCCTTAACGGTTATCCACAAAGCCCAAGAATTTTTCCAACGCGCACTTGAGGGGGTTCATCTTTAGCTTGTACTTCCTGCATCGAGTGAACACTCTCCTCAAATCATCCAGGTGGGATACCTCCTTCTTGGATTTAATCATGAGATCGTCAATGTAAAATTCCACAGTCTTGTGAAAAAGATCATAAAAAATGGCCATCATTGTCCTCAGGTAGGTGGCTCCTGCGTTCTTCAATCCGAAAGTCATAACTGCGTACATGAAATTACCCAAAGGTGTTCGAAAAGTTATCTTCTTTACGTCGACCGAATCCATCTTTATCTGATTGTATCCCACATAACTATCCATAAAGCTATACGTATCATAGCCCACAGTTACATCGATCAAAGTATCAATGGAGGGCAGCGGGAATTCATCCTCTGGGTATGCTCGCTTTAGGTCCCTAAAATCCATACATATTATGATTTGGCTCTTATCTTTGTTCCCACGTGTACGATACTAGAGAGACAAATTGAATGTTGGATTGGAACTATGGATCCAGTCGTAAGCAGTCTTTGAACTTCCTCTTTGATTTTAAAATCCAGTTCCGTCTTGTATGTTTAGGTGTCCTGCTTCACCAGGATGGCTAATGGAAAAACATTCAACTTGTGATAACTCACCTATTTGTCTATCCCAGGCATCTTGGTGTACTTCCACGTGAAGACATCTTTAAAATTTAGCATCAATTTGATTAACTCCTCTCGAGGCACTCCCGCTCAGTCCTTTGAGATAAAAATAGGGCAAGGCTCATCACCTTCTCTGGCCAGGTTGATCTTCTCTAGCTCTTGAATATGTGGCCTGTGATTGTCTTTCATGCACTCAGGTTATTCTTCTACATCTTCCATAAACCCTTATACTCTAGAGTTATCAATCACAAAACATTGCCCCTGGTTATCCACCAGGAAGCATTCGTAAACCGGGTCAGCCTCGTTGTTTAGACTTTTGGCTGCCCGCTTACGCCTTCATAATTTATAGATAATTTTACCGTTAGGAAAAACTACCCATTTGCACTGTCAGGCAGCTCCTTCTTTCAATAGCCTCGTCCTGTAATTCTCGTTCACTTCTCTCACCGTTCGCCTGCTGATGACACTCTGAGTCTGGACTTGGTGCTCAATTGGGTCAATGAGTGGAGTCATTCAGTCTCAAAGCTGCCTCGATAGATTAGGAGGCCTCACCACACCCAAGTTTTGTTCCTCTTCATAAGTCACCATCGTTCGAGCGGGTACTCGCACGGTCTCTCAAGTGGTCGGGACCCTTGTTCCCCCAATGTACCTTGTTATCACTGTGGCTTCTTTCACGAGATCTATGTAAAAAGCAACGTCTACCATGTGAGCTTCCTCCTTCGCAAGAGGATTCTTAGTAGCTCGAATCACCACCTCCTTGCCTTTTATGTTTAGCTTAGCGCACTGATGATAAGTGGAGGGTACCAACCCATGGTTGTGTATCCATACCCCTGCCCACTAAAAGTTAGTTTTATGGCTCACGATTCGTGATGTGTAACTTGATATGAGAAGTTATATTCCCCATCGTGATACCTACATTAACATATCCCGTCGATTTGGATGGCTGGTTGTCATATCCCGAGATTGCCAATGAATGGGGCACTATCCTTGTTTTCGATAATTTAGTAGTATAAAAGGATCCAATAGGCATTATATTGATGGATTCTCCCCATCCAATAAAACACGAGAGAAAACACAATCATTAACATATGTCGTAACATACAGGGGTCTATCGTGGAGATACCTGATCAATCTATTCGCTTCCGAGAACGTGAATTTTGAGAGGTATCTCCTCACAAGCTTGGTTATAAGCCCCTTCCACTTTAGGTCTGGCGCCATATTTTTCTTTACAATCTCCAAGATGGCTCGTGTGACTTCCAGCCGGGAGTCCTCAGGGAGACCAACCTGATCGAAGAACCAACCAAACTTTTGCAAGTTACCAACTGCCACACATTCGATCCGTGGGTCTGTATGGTCATCTTCTAACTCATAAACTTCTTCCACATATCTATATGCAGCCTCATCATACGCTATCACTGCATTTACATCCTCTAGGGAGCAGGCTACCAACTGCTTACTAAGTCCCTTAATGGGGTCATGTGCTTCTCTTTCTTGTTCGTTTACCTCCTCAATCTTATCACCCAAATGGAGCTGAGCCAGTTCGAAGTGCATTATTCTAGAGATTCTTCGAAGTCATCCTCCAGAGATTTTTCGGAGTCACTACTTTGAACCAATGCTCTATCATTAATTGTTCGGCCTCTTCATCAAAAGCGCTATCCATATGGGCTCCATGGGGTGGTAAAGGGTTATCGTTCACATTAGTTCATGGCAGCTCATTGTCTCCATTCTTCACATGTTAGTCGATCAACCTCCTTAGTGAGAAACACACTTTGGTAGGGTGGTGTCACCCTATTGTGAAGTGCACAATAATGAGATTTCTCCCTGTCCTCCCGGGAGAGTAATGCCGTGTGAATATTGACCGATCTATAAACCTTATCGTGAACCATGAGATCATATAGGTTTAGCGCTTGTTCTACCGTTCAAGGTAGCCCGGTAGGATCTTCTTCAACTTCGAATATTCTCTTATTGCTCCTCCCCCTTCTGCCCCCTCGGCCCCACTGCTTTCCTCCTTAGCCCCATCATCCGCGTAATTAACCCTCGAGGGTATTCCCCTCCCCGAGACAACCGCTGGCCTTAGTAGCAAGTTTGACAAAGCAGGCAGGGGGTAGTATAGGTTTGACCACCAAAGCAATGTTCCTCGCTGCTTTTAAGAATGTTGCGAACATCCCTTCTCGTGTTTCATTAATCAAATGGCATATATTCTCGGGCAATAAGCCCTCTGCACAAACTTTTTATCCTCTCGCGTCTCCTCTCTCGCATCTAGAAAGCATTCGCGAAACCTCTTAATATAGGCCACGACGTCCTCCTATGGCTTCTGCTTCTCACGTGCTAGTTGCGTGAGTGTAAACTCATCCTTAGCCAAAAAGAACTTTTGCACAAACAAAACATGTAATTCCTCCCAGGAGCCCACACTACCTGGGGACAAGTGGGAGTACCACGTATATGCTTTTTTTGTCGAGGACTTTAAAAATTCCCCCAACCTCATCTTTTTATCATTGCAGTGGCCCCCAAGACTTTCAATAAATCTTTTCACGTGCTCCTTTAGGTTTGCACCCTTTCCCGTCTACTTCTCAAAGATTGGGGGAATATACCTTACTGGGTATGCTTCATTTTTTTATGCCTCTGGGTACGAAGTACGAAAGTCATCATACATTAAAGAGTTGTCTCGTCCTTTGGACACTACTATGAACTTTAACAACTCCCTCTTCATTTCTTCTAAGTCGGTCAATGGAGAACTAGCTGGCTGCATTGTTACTACTTCCATCGGAGAAAGTGGGGCCCTTTTTTCCATGCCACTCATCATAGTCTGAGTCGTCGAATTCGTTCCCCCACCTAGTGGCTTGGGCCCAGTTATCATGAGTGGGGCCATGGTGGGAGGCACAGGCCAAAAGTTGTAGGAGCGGTAGAGAGAGCTCCGTCAAAAGCGAGCGTGGTAACACCCCCCCCCCCCCAAACGATAGGAGTGGGTATTACCGCAGCAGGTGTAGTAAATGAGTTCCCTCCCATACGGATCCCCAAAATTACTTGGGCTGCCGGAGTCTTGATTAAATCTGCGAACAAACCCATGAGTCCCTTCCTAAGTGTCGAGACTATTCTTGTAGGTGCGCCCATCGTTTCCTTCACACCGGCATTGGACGCGCTAGGCTCATGTAGATGTTTGCCTCCTCTTCACGATACATGGAGTCAAAGTCAATGATTCTGGCGGTGTCATCCTCTGGCATCTTTTTAAAAGAGAATACCTCCCAAGCGGAGTTGCCAAATGTAAGATATGGGTTCTTATAATACGGTTAATATCAAATGAGGTGCAACCCCTTATCAAGATCAGGATCAACACCGTGCGGTATTGAATATTGACAATGAACACAGGTGAATAGGAGACCAAGGGATTCAATGTTCAGACTGGTATTAAATGATATGTTGTCACAATAAATACACTACATGTATAATAAATAGATGGGATCATCAGGTAACGTGGTCGGAGGGAGAAAGAACAAGCACTCTAGGCACAATAAAGTCAAGACAGGAAATTAAAGCTCAATAATATGGGCATTAAATAGATATGGGAAGTTATGTTCTCACAATAGCTCTTGTGTATGGGGGAAGTTGGGCAGTAATTCTAAGTTCATAATGCCTTTGCCCGTTAAACTGTTTGTAGGATGTATTTATATAAGGATCAAGTTATTCGAACGAATTTGCCCGCGTTCAATAGGATCGATCGTATTAAATGCATAAGTACCTCTCATTAATGTAGAAGATATTGAATTAAATGAGTGGAATCTCATAATTTGGCAGGAAACGGTTTCATTGGCTGAAGGTATGGTCATTAATGAGGGACGTGACATGGCAGCTTGGAGTTTACCTCAGGACGACTAGAGGGTCATGTTTGGTGAACTAGACCTACCGTGATAAGGATAAACTCACTTGAGTGTCGTAACTTCGAGTCCCTAAATGTCAGATGTTATGACGTCGAAAAGTGGGTAAACAATGACTCTATTAGGTACACGATCCCATCAGCCAGGCGGGATGGTGTCTGCTTTTAAGGTTGCTCGGCTGGTAGGTAGCCCGAGTATTTGGTTTTCTATTTGTTAGTTAAGAACTATCTTATAACCATGATGCAAGATTGAGGTACCTCGAGAAGGTTCCCTCGAATAAGTAAGAGTTGGGGTGGCTCGGCTGTGGTGGCTCGAGCAACCGTATGTGTTAAGTGAAGTTTTGCCTAAGTGTGCCAAAAGGGTTGGTAATCGTATTCCCAACGTTGCCTTGCTCTCAATCCTCCAAACCATGTCCCTGCGAGGTTCCTAATAGGAGGTTGCTCGATAGAGCATGTTAGCTATCACATGCCCTGACAGGCATGGTCCCTCGTGGGTACCAAATAACCTCGCCCAACACATATTTTTAAGATAAAGTATATGATACATATCATTATATTTCTTATTACAAACTATCGTCATTCAAGTGACTTTGACCTATAAGTTGGATCCTTCAAACCAGGTCCCTTGGAGAATCTTCGAGGTAGGTCCTTCGAGCAACCTTTGTGGAGAATCTTTGAGGTGGATCCTTCGAGCCATTTATATGGAGCCTCTTCGAGGTAACTTGCTCGGGTGGCCTTCCTTCTCCTTCTTCGTGAATCGTTCAATCTATTTGACTAAGTTAATCACTCTTTGTGTGGGGTGGGTGGGTTGGGGGGGGGGGGGGGGGGGGACTCCCCTTACAGTTGTATTTATTGTTTTCTTGCTTTATCATTTATTTCTTGCTTTGTAGTGTAGATTTACTTGCTTTCACTTACTTACTTGCATTAATTTAATTGCTTCCATTTAATTAATGTAATTTAACATGATTTGTAGGTAACTTAATCTAGGTCGAGATTGTTAGACTCACATGGGTTAATTAGGTTCTTTGCTACGGTATGATGGGTTTATGGTAGTTTTAATGAGTTAATTATTCTTTGCATGACACTTTGGAGATTTGACGGGGTATATCACGTATGCTCCGTATTTATGACCTTTCACGTATAATTTCGAGAATATTTGTTGAAATCGAACTTAAATTAAGCTTTTATGAGAATTTAGAGGGTGACAACTCTGGATTTAATTAATTGTCCAAATGTGATTAATCTTATTAGCGCTTTTATGAGGGGGACGATTTTCAACCTAAAATTTTACTCATTTTATTTAATCAAAGTTTAAATACATGCATAGTTTAAATATTTGCTCACATATCATCTTTTACACTTTTATTCGTGACGTATTAAATTAATAGAATTCTAATAACTAGTCTCTGTGGATTCGATACCCGGACTGACCGCTATATTCCCGTAAATAGTGTAATCATAGTTTAGGTTTTGCATTGAGGAGGTGAAACAAATTCAATGACTGACGTACCGACACTCCGCTACTTTTCACCATTTGATCATGTGTGTGTACGTGTGTGTGTATTTTATATTGTCTGAATATACTGTTACTCGCGATGAATCTATCGATCGGGTTCCTTTCAAGTTTGGAATCGTGCACCGCACATCCGGTTGTTGAAGCAAGATGACATAGAGGTCATTATGTTGGATCATACGTTCAGGATGGCTACTGATCCGCAACGAGAGAATGCTAGTGGACTCGATCCATCGATAGGGTTTGGGTATGATCCTGTTAATGGTGTTACTGCATAATGTTATCCCCATTGCTATATTTGTGTGTTTGTTTAAGCCCGTTAGGTAAGGAACTACTACAGACTTGCCGATAGAAGCACGATATAGCCCTCAAAGGTATTGGCCTTCGTATGATGTAATTAAAGAATTAAAATAGGTAACATATTCTAGTGATGGACAATTTATTAATAAACCACATGTCACGATAAATACATTATTGCGTTATGTGTATTCTTACGTGGGTGACATTGCGCGGGTTGGTATTTGGGTTGTATTCTCACACGCGTAGTTAGTTACATCTGTATTGCATGATAATTATTATTTGCTCACTCATTGAGGTAATACTAAGACTTGTTAGCATATTTGTGACTTGGGTTGGGACGTGCTCGTAGTATTAAAGCTAGTTAAGAGGTGAGGTACTTATGGCATGTGAGAGCCGGCAGGGTGGCATGTTAATTATAAATCAGTCGCATGACTATTTAGTGCTGATATTCTAGATATTTCTTGGAACTTTCGATCTCTCACCCAAATTACATAAAAGTATCTTCCCGACTTAGATTACATGGATAGTACCAATGGGGTTGAGGAGACTTCAGACTTGCCATTCCATTTTGTTTAGCAACTCCAGTTTCTTGATTCTAGCTTGTGTCGTTATTTCTTTTAGTATTTCAGATCACTTCTAATTTAGAATTTTGTATGGACATTGTGTCCGAATTATTATTTCATTCCAGTCAGTTGAGTTGAAGCTATTATGTTCAGATTATTTATTTGATGGATGCTTTGGAGGCTTTATCTATATCAGAGTTATTTATCGTTTTGGTTTTATCGCATGTTGTGGATAGTTCTAATTTCACTCCTATTTTTATTTACTATTTATAAGAACAAATTTCCAATTATGTCAATTTGTATGTGGTGGCTTAATCCCGGACAAAGCATTTTGAGTCATAGGTTAGGCTTTGAGTTGTTAACCTTTCAAGCATATGATGTGTTTGATTGAAGATGTAGCGATAAAGCTTTAGAGATTCAACATCATGTCATGTTTCGTGCCACGTTTCATCTTCTTATTTCTAATGATCTCTCTGGTATGAATGCATACGAATTTTGATCATTGGAAGTTCATTTTGGGTGTTTGTTTTTATAAATTGTTTGGAAGTATTTTTAAAAGTTTTTTAAAGAAAAATTATTTTTTGTTTTAAAGTTTTTTGAATGAATTTATTGGTTTCGATCGAACGAGTTTAGCAGTTCATTCAAACGAACATTTTTCTATTCACTGAAATAATATCGTTCGAAGCTCATTCAATGATGGTTCGAATGAGATTGGTTATTCGTTCAAACAAGTTTTGAGTTGGTTCAAATGAGTTTGTTGTTTCATTCGAACGAGGTATTATTTTTCGTTCGAATAAGTTTTCTCAAAAAATGTGTCTTCTCAAAAAACGTGTGTTATATATAAAGGGGTTCAAGTATTGGTTTTTAGAGACTTTTGGCGAAATTTTTTTTCCTATATATATCTTGAAACTCTCAAACCATAGTTTCACACAAAGTGATTAAAATCAAAGTTTCATTATTCTATATGCTTTGAAATCTTATTTTGTGGGCACCAATAATTTTATTCTCTTCATCTTGATTAAAAATGGTTTTATATGGAGGATTTCGTATCCGGTTCGTTGTTTAAACACGGTGGACTCTGTGGTGTGGTGTTGCGGTGAAGAAGCGGTGCATTCGTATTCAGTATCCGTACGCGGTTGCTGAACCTGTTCGGTGGATACCAATGCATATGTGGACTCACACGTTGTGGCACTGAGTTAGTGGACTCTTGTGTGAACTATAGAGGAGAGGTTGCAGACTAAAAAGTGTCAAGTATTACAGGGACATCGAGTCTGGGTTGTAAGTCTATTATTTGTCTTGTGTAATTCCTTATCATAGTGATTTGTATGGTTGGGATATCCGAGCTTTTTGCCGTTATGGATTTGCCTCGTACATCCGCGTGTTGTGGTTTGATTTATTTATTTTATCTGTTATCACCTATATGTATGTTTTAGGTTAAAAAAAAACTTGGTAAATTTCTTTATCACAACAACTTGGTTTAAATTTGGTGCAAAGGTTTTGCTTGGGTTAATTTTGTTTAAGTTTATATATTTCATTTGAAAAATTAAAAATTGACTTTTGTAATTTAGACCATCCCTCCGAATTGATATCAAAGCGGGAACACTTTTTGTGTTAGATTCATATCTAGGTACGAATTTTAGCGGTTTTTAATCAGAGGGTCAACCGATTTCCAGGGCACTGATATTTGATGGGTCCAATTACGCATAATGGAAAATGTATATAAAATCGTCACTCAAGGCGATAAACGAGTTGGTATGGAAACCAGTACTTAATGGTTGGTCCCATCGCACAATACACTAAAAATAGAAAATGTTCACAATAAATGGGTAACGGTCCCGAACCGTGATCAGGTGGTCACAGTCCAAAACCGTGATCCCTAGCTAATTACCATGACAACATATGTGACGAGGATTTCGGGTGACCATATATGGACATGGTCATGGTCAAAATTCATGACCAAAGAGGTTATGGTCCAAAATCGTGACCCATGATAGTGCCAAGTCTCCCTCACTTTTGGTCACAATGGTGGTCACAGTCCAAAATCGTGACCCACCCGCGACTATGTACAATGAACCTTGGTCACAGTTTTGAATCGTGACCCCCAAACCCTATTTAAAATTGCTACGGCCCAGAACTGTAACCACCCCTCGAGCTTCAATTGGTCACCAACGGGGTCGTGGTCTAGAACTGTAACCAAGTTAACTCATTAATGGGTCACAAAAGAGGTCACGATTTTGGACCGTGACCTTATTTTAGGTATAAATCAAAACAAAACCCTTTACATTTCATTTCACCCTTGCCCTTACTCTCTCTCTCTCTCTCTCTCTCGGTGAAACAGAACCATGCCCTTTCCTTTCTCGATGATTATCTGACCTCTCTTTCTCTCCACGCAAGATACATTTCTAATCCCTCCATCTCTCCATTTGTTTATGTATATTTCATTTATGTGTGTGTGCGCGCGATTCACTATGTGTGTGCGCGCACACGATGTAATGTATGCATGTGTGTGTGTGTTTCATTACGTGTGGGGGTGTGTGTTTCAGAGTATGTGTGCGTGTGTGTGTGTGTCAGAGTGTGTGCGTGTGTGTATGTGTGTTTTATTGCTTGTGTGTGTATATGTGTTGTTAATGATTTTTGTTGTCGTTCAAGGTATATTGTTCAAATTTAATTAATGATTTGGGGGAAAATTTTCATTTTATTGGGCGTTGTTATGAAATTACTATTGAATTTATGATTAGTAACATTTAATAAACTATTTTTCTCACATAACTAATTTTTAAGAAATATTAGGCCTTCAAAGAAAAATACTTTATCTTAGTCAAAGAAAGTAATTTTTAGCAATATTAGGCCTTCAACTAATTTTTAACATGATGAATATTTTTTAATTATATATTTTAGTTCTTATGATGTTATGTCGAGAAAAAATGTCCCATGTTGGTAAGGTATACATAACAAATGTGTGTCTGTGTTTATATGTGTGTGTATGTGCATGTTTGATTATTCTCACATATTCTATATTGAGATATAGCCTTATTTATTGTTAGAAATTGTATATGAAACCCTTAATGTAGAATTGTATATGAAATTTCACGTTTTATAATTATATTCGTGGAAATCAATCAAGTAGGCGATTTAGAAGGACTATGGGATAAGCTTGTGTTGGATTGTTGGGTCGATAGTTGTTGTGGCTTATGTTGAATGATTATGATTTGATATGGATGGTGGATACTGAAAAATCTCACTCTATTAATTCTTCATAATAAACATTTAACTAATTATTTGTCTTAATGACTGCCTTATCTTAACGACTAAATGTTTAGAATAGAGACATATAGTTAACTTGTTGTGGTTGTGTTCACCCCTTCTTTAAATAGTTATTGTTTGGATGAACACAAATTAGTGGAAGGGCTTGCACAATCGGTGGATAAATAGTAATTTTAGGTTTAATTAAATTAAAATGAACTTAAATTGAACTTTTTGTGTCTAATTGATCGGATGGAAAAATCATAATTTGTTTAAGATTATTTAATTATAGCCATTACCTCTACGACTCATATTCGCACCCTTTTATATATTTTCTCACGAAAAATGAGTCACAGTAGTAATTACAGGAAACAAGAGTACGAGAGGGTGCAATTTTTCCATACTAAAATATTTTTCATTAGCGTGCGTTATATAGATGGAACTCCTATTTACAAGTACGATTATAGAAAAATTGAATAATTTAATTACCTTACATATCATGGAGTTGATCTCTCGCAAAACTACTTGTTCGATCGTATTCTGTTTTTCTTGCTAGAATGATGGAATGAGGCAGTAGAGAATATATTTCGTCTGCATAGTCCCAACAGGGCACTGGTGTTGGTGACATTATTAGAAAAGGCTGAAAAAATATTCATCCTTTATTGATACAATTCTGTAAAGAGAACATTCACCCAAATTGCAACATCTCGCGACATATGCATATTAAAAACGATCTTGCAAATAAGTTGAAGAAGAAAGGATTCTGAGTTCATGTCACAGACCTTTATACGTCAATCATAGACACGCTTTTGCCCAGTTGGTCGCGTGCCAAAATTTCATTGATTTTAAAAAAGTAATACCGGTTGTATGGAAATAGGACACATCGAGCGTGTTTTAAATGTTGTTAAAAAGGTATATACATATATATAGTTGTAAATTGTACTTTCTTACATACGTTGCTAATTTTTTTTTTAATGGTAGGAAATGTCGAAGTGAAATGACAATAATCAATTAAATAACAGAAAGCCGCCAATTAGGAGCTATCCTACACCCTAACCTCAGTTCTCATATCCTCTAAGAAATTAATACTCTACTCTGTCGAAGATTCATTATACTCCATCTCCGAGTCATCAAACTCAAGAAAAAACTCATAATTCGACACCCCAACTGATTCTGCCAAGGGATCCTAAGTTAATCCTAAAAAACGCATTGGGTTCTCCATTGGTGAGGAATAATCCAACCAGTGATAAAGGTGACGTTCAACTTTTTAAAAACCATATATGTCTCTCAAAAAGATAAATGTGGGCATCGGAGGCGAAAATAACTGGAAGATGGTTTATCATACCTTAAAGATGACGTTTGGGAGAAACTTAATAAGACATTTTCATTCCCAAACATTTAGAAGCAAAAGGTTATTTCCAAAGAAGCTGATACTTTGAAAACATAACGGAAGAACCTTCGGAAGAATTTTTCCCAATGGGGCAACGATTTATGATATTTTAGGGTTGCATGGTACAATTCCCCGAAATATTAAAATGCCCACTGATTAATGGAACAACTTGTTGGAGAATGAGGTCTACGAGAGAAAACTAAATGATAGGAAAAGAAATAAACTAAAGTGATAAAAAAAGGTTACTGTCCACAAACTAGGGGAAAAATCTTATAATGATCTTAAGGGTGAATGGGCAGAACGGACCAAGGGGACTCCAAAAGAAAGTAAAAATGCTAATCGGGTTAACTTGTACTTACATGCCTGACGGAAGAAAGGGACCAATAAATTCCCAAATAAATTGGCGCCGACCTTGGTGAGTTTGAATTTAGTTATCATATATATACACATGACAATATTCTTATTATTAAAATCGTAGTTTTAATATAATAATATGTTATAGGAAATGATAGAGGGCACGCCTAGCAGTCAATCTGAGCGCAACTCCTATGACATTCAATAAAAATGCCCTGACCAAAGTGATTGGGGTGGACCATTAGGGAAGGACGAGACTTGTGCGCTCACGTATGCCAAGTACCAAATTACACCATAATGCACCTTTATTATACAATATATGTTCAGTAAGGAGAGATGTGGCGAGGGGATTAGAAGATAATGCCAAGATGAAAGGAGATGTGTCAGAGCTTCGGAAGGACGTGACACTCCTGATGAATGAAATTCAAGGGTTAGTACGACTCTTAAGTCAATAACGGGGTTACCCCCATCAGATGCCTCAAACATTCCCCCATCCTCCCCCTGGAACATTCTCCTCCCAAGTGCCTCCTCCCGGAACATTCCCCTTCCAAATGCCTCATCCCAGAACATTCCCCACGCAAATGTACATTCTGTACATCATCATCATCCACCCACGATGACTTTGGCGAGTCCTATTTATGGAGCCAAACCACGAGGGCCCAATTTTTGGCAACCTAAATAGACCCAGCACGTTACCTCGGTCAAATTCAATGTCACATGGATAAGTACGAGAACACATCACGTGGATAATTGAAGACTCGTATGGTTACCTACATTTTCGGAGGAGATTAACAGGAATCACGATAGAGCCAATGAGGAGATAAGAGAGTTACTTATACAACTCAACTACTTTTATTGTTATAAATACAACCCTCACCCTGGGGCAAGGGGGCATGTAATTCCGAACCTCTTATAAATAAATAAAAGCTAAGAACCCCCTCCGTAGATGTAGGCAATGGTTAAATCACGTAAATATTGCGTGTTGTGGCTCTTTTCTTTACTCTTTTAATCCATTTATTTTCTAGAAGTATTTAATTGTGATTTATTGCACGCATAACTGGCGTGTCTATGGGAGAGATTCTCTTTTTTAAAAAGTCACTCAGAACCAAAGAGTGAACACAATGTCTCATCATCCAAACACAACACCCCTCGTCAGTAACGTACGAGCGGATCTGGCCCCATCCGAGGTTCCTCAAGACATGAATATTTGATTTCGTTCGGAAGAGCAGCTCTCCGAGCAAAGCAATGAACAATAAAAATCAGCACAGATCTCACATCTGGTCGACGCTTATGAAGAACGACTCCACCAGGAAGAGAGGATAACTCGCCCCAAATTGAGGAGAATACATGCCTCCAGTGACTATTGGAAAAGATAGAGGAAGAACTCTGTTAGGTAAACTGAAAATGCCATGGTCGGACTCCTAGCCCTTAGGCGAGCAAAACTGATAGTCGAGGAAGGAATATTAGACACAACCAAGACCGTTCAGATCGTAAAAGTCATATTGTGAGACGGAATCGGGATAAAGAACATTAAAGGCAGGATATAAGGAGTTTTCTCCGAAAAGAGATGGATCAAAATCGACAAATTGTGCAGCCAGATCCATAAAACAACTAGCGAGGAGGGCTCTTATAACACGTATACAATTCCCCTTTTCAAGGGAAATTGAGTGGGAGGAATCCCAAAAGAAATTCAGAGTCCTAAAGTTCAAGATATACGATGGTAAGACTGGCCCCATAGATCATGTTTTCCAGTATAGGCAATCGATGACTCTATGGAATCACAATTATGATCTTATGTGCCGCATATTCCCATCCAGTCTAAGAGATGTCACCCAAAAGTGGTTTAAGAGGCTGCCTCACAAATCGATTAAGAGCTTCAAGTCCCTTGCACAGGCCTTCACAACTCGCTTTATAACTAATAGTTCGCATAGGATGGATTCTCTACTCACCATAAGGAAAAAGCCACAAGAAACTTTGTATGTATATGCCAAGCGCTATCAGGAAACCTTCAACGAAGTGGAGGATTTCTCAAAGCAGGTAGCCGTAGGATCATTTAATATCGGCTTTCCCCTACCTCCATGTTTCACTAACCTGCCACTAAAAAGGAAGCAAACACCATTGACGATCTCATGTTTCATATTAAAAAGTACTCCAAGATGGAAAATGTGGTCAACATGAGCCAAGCAAAAACTGGTCGCGCAAAAGGCGAACAAAGGATATGATAAAGAGAACACCCTTATGAAGGGGAGCAAAAGGCAAAACGGACGAGCCAATAATGGGGGCAGACAGGTTCATATAAGGCATTCCAAGCCATTAACACAGTTTTTATGAAACTAATTTATAAAATCCTAGGAAAAATCAAAGACTAATAGTTTCTCAAATGACCAAAGAAGATGGAAGGAGATCCGACCAAGAGGAACAACGCACTTAGGTGTGCCTACCATAAGGAAAACAGACACAAGATAGAAAATTACAAGGCCCTTAAATCCTATCTGGAGGAATTG
Source organism: Sambucus nigra (assembly GCA_949130495.1). Taxonomy (NCBI): domain Eukaryota; kingdom Viridiplantae; phylum Streptophyta; class Magnoliopsida; order Dipsacales; family Adoxaceae; genus Sambucus; species Sambucus nigra. The sequence goes on from OX422212.1 coordinate 647,730,474, forward strand.
GCCCGGGTAGGGCATCTAAACGAGTACATCGAGAAAAAAGTTAATCAGGTTGCCACTAATGATGACCTAAAGCTAGATAATGTGCTGAACGGCGAAGCGGGGCACGAGTTTACCATTATACATGGGGCATTCGACCTTAAGCAGATTCAGGAAAACACAATTCAGATGGAACTCAAAAAGGCCACAACTGTAATGAAGGCTTTCCAAAACCGTCAAGAACCAAGGTGGAAAATGCAAGCTACCAAAAGATGTGGATTACAATAAGCACATAGTGTTCACAAAGGATGATTAGATCGAAGTAAGAAACCCACACCACGATGCATGGATAATCACTCTCAGGATTACAAACTGGAATATGGATAAGTTACTAGTGAATTAAGGAAGTTATTCGAAAGTGTTGTACCTCGAGTTTTTTCACAAGCTTAAACTGAAGATGACAGATTTAAAGGAAGTGACCGTCCCACTGGTTGGCTTCGTTGGAAAGATGACCATGCCATTGGGGAAGGCAGTTCTTTCAGTAAAGGAAGGGAACATTTCTAAACTCATCGAGTTTCTGGTGGTAGATTTTGACTCCTCCTACCACGCTATCCTCAAGAGAGTATGGTTGTATGCCATGATGGCGGTTCCCTCAACCTACTATAAAAAACTCAAGTGTATTACAGATCAGGGAATAATGAAGATCAGGGGTGATTAGTCTATTGCTAAAAAATGGTACATCACTCCCAAACAAAGAAAAGGAAGTCATCCCTAAAACATCCTAGGACAGAGCCAATCCCTCCAAATAGCAACTAAAGCGTGGCAGACCAGCGGTAGGAGAGACGAGAGTCCACCCCATAAACAGAGTTCTAAAAGAATTTGAGGAAGTAGTTTTTTATAAGAGTCGACCAGAGAGGAAGTTTCTAATCGTCACCACACTCTCTAATAAAAAAAGGAAGGAGTTTATTATTTTTTTAAAACAGATCCTATATGTTTTCGCATGGGAGCCATATGACATGCCAGGGATTGATACTAGAATCACTTGTCATCAACTTTACGTGGACCCAACATTCTTACCAATCGTAAAAAGGCTCTCAAATCCAAGGCGATGGAAAATACTGTAGGGAAATTTTTAGAGGCAAGGTCCATCAGATAAGTTTAATTACCAAAATGTCTCTCAAATCCAGTGGTGGTCTGAAAGTGCAACGACAGTTGGAGGGTTTGTGTGGACTTCACTCATCTCAATAGAGCTTGACCAAAAGATGGATTCCCTCTGCCAAAGTTAGATCAGTTGATCGACACCACAACAACCCACGAATGGATGAGCTTTCTAGATGCTTACTCGAGGTATCAACAGATCCTACTATTCAGCCCTGACCAGGACAAAACCTCACAAAACCTCATTCATCACACCACTGGTCTTGTATTATTATAAGGTCATGCATTTTGGCCTAAAAATACCGGAGCCACATACCAGGGATTGGTTATTAAGATGTTCAAACATTAAATTTAAGGTACGATGAAAGTGTACATTAACGTCATGCTTGTCAAAAGCATGACTAAGGACATCCATCTTAATGACTTGGCACAAACCTTTAAAATCTTCAGGCACTGTCGAATGAAGCTCAATGTGAGCAAATGCTTATTTATGGTTTAGTTAAGTAAGTTCCTCGGCTACTTGGTCAACAATAGAGGGAACATAATAAATCCTTATTATATAGTAGTAATCAATAATGTTCAGTCGCCAAAAACGTTGTGAAATATTCAAAGGGTAATTGGGATGCTTGCAGCTCTGAACCATTTCATGTCTAAGTTATCTGAGCATTACAGACCATTCTGTTAACTACTAACGAAGGAGAAATGTCTCACCATGAATGACAGATGCTCAAAAGCACTTGAAAAAATCAAGTTTTATGTGAGCAAACCTCCACTATTAGCAATTCGAGATCCATGAGATCTTCTATACCTCTACCTAGCAGTTTAAGGACAAGAAACTAGTTCAACCTTGATTTACGAGAAATAAGGCAGATAGTTCTCAATCTACTATGTTAGTAAAACACTCCTGAACCCCGATTAATGCTACCTTTTATTGGAGAAGTTAGACTACTCATTGGTCATCGCGTTCGAAAAATTAAAGCATTACTTTGAGGCTCATTCCATTATAGTAATCATATCCTTCCCTCTTAAAGTTGTTCTGCGTAAGGTCGACCTATTTGGATGCATTTATAAATGGCCAATCGAACTTGGGAGATTTGATATACATTATCAGCCAAGAACATCAATTAAGGGGCATGTGTTGGCTGATTTTATAGCTGAATTTATCAAAGAAGAAGCTCCTACTGACCAACAAGTCATCGACCAGTAGAAAAATTACGGGCTTGATCAATCTAGGGAATGGAAATTGTATACGGATGGTCCCTCCAACTCTAAAGGTGTTGGAGTAGGGATTGTGATCATAACATCAAAAAATGCCATGATCGAGCAAGGAATCAAGCCGAGCTATGAATATTCCAATAACGAAGTTAAGTATGAAGTCCTCATAACTGGACTATGTAAGGATCACTTATCGAGGATAAACCACGTCGAAGTTTATTGCGATTTAATGTTGGTGTCCAATCAATTCACTAGAGACTTCAGCGCCAACGATAAGAGGATGTCAGCATACCTATAGGTGGTTTGAGATTTGATTTTAAATTTTAAGGAAGTCCACATTTAGCAATTCCCATGGAGGCATAATAGCCACATTGGTGTCTTAGCAGAACTAAGCTCAACAGTGAGCTCAAATCTAAGGAGAACAATGGAAATGGAATTCCTCGACAAGCCTAATATCGTGAAGATAATGGTCTCTGAGCATATTATCACCATGGAAAAGGGTCCAAGCTGGATGGATTCGATAATTGCTTATCTACAGAATGATACCTTATCGACTGATAAAAAATAAGTTCACCAAGTTAGGGTAAAAGTTGGGAGATTCTACCTCAGACTTGGGGAAAAACTCTATAAAAGATCCTTCACAGACCCTTACCTTCAACACATTCATCTAAAAGACGCCAACCAAGTTCTCTACGAACTACATAGTGGGATTTGTGGGGCTACGCAGGAGGAAGGTCTCTTACTTTTTGAGCAATCAAATAAAGCTACTGATGGTCATACATGCAGAAAGACACAAATACTTATGTACATGCAGAAAGACACAAATACTTACGCCTAAAAGTGTGAAAAGTGCTAAAAGTTTTCCTCCATGCATCATCAATCAGCCAATGACTTAAAGTCATTAACTAGTCTGTGGCCAATTGCACAGTCGGGGGTGGATATTGTATGGCCACTGTAAAATACACCAGGAAATTGTAAGTACTTACTGATCAGCACAGATTATTTCACGAAGTGGATTGAAGCAGAGTTATTGGCAAACATCGGTGACATTTATATGATCGGATTCATCTGTAGGAATATCATAACTCACATTGGTATTCCCAAGAAAATCATAATGGACGACGAAATGCAGTTTGAAAGCAGACTATTTTAAGGTTTCAACGCCGACCATAGAGTCAAACATCATTTCAGTTTTGTGGCCTACCCTCAAAACAATAGCCAAGCAAAGGCGACCAATAAACGATGCTCGATGGCTTGGAAAAAATGTTAGAAAGAGCAAAAGGAGCATGGTTAGATGAGCTTCCCCACGTTCTCTGGGCATACCGCACTGCGTCGAGGAGACCTATTGGGGAACCTCCCTTTGCTCTAACTTATTAGATGTAAATTATAATTCCTCTAGAAGTTAATCTGCCAACCATGAGGACTACCATTGTCGAGCAAGGTTTGAATGGCGAAGCTACAAGCACTGAACTTGACGCGACAGAAAAACGGAGGGAACAGGCCATGATAAAACTGGCCTCCTACCAACAACTGTTAGTCAAGAAGTACAATAAGGGTGTAAATTAAAAAAATCCATATTGGGGATTATGTCCTCAGAAAAGTCCTCGGTAACACCAAAAAATCTTCGGACGACAAGTTAGGACCTACTGGGACGGGCTATTCAAGGTGATCAGAAACGACCTGCAGAGAGCCTATCATTGGAAATAATTGAGGGTATAAAGATACCTAGAATGTTGAATGCAACTAATCTCAAGAAGTTTTACTTTTGAATTTATATATAGAATAGTTAGTTTTTACTAATTTTATTTCAGAACTTATGATAGTCGCAGCTTGATTTAACATCTTTAATACACTCCCAAATGGTTTAGTGAGTTATTTTGCATTGTCCCAAAATGAGAAGCTTACACCTTACATCAACATGGCGATCAACGTTACCTTATCTTAATTACAATTATGAATTCGTCAATTACAATTAAACTTAAGGTCTCCAGGTCTTCGTCATAAAAAAATGCAAAGTGAATTACTCGGGAAAAAAAATACCTATGGGGGATCCCTAGTCTTTGAATGAAACCGATTTTGGTCGGATAAAATCCTGAAGGGGTGGGTAGCCCTTAAACCATGTGCATTTTTGCCATATTCTGTTATAAGTTTAAGGTAGTGTGAGGACACAACTTTAAAGGTAAGATAAGACAATAAAGCACGTGCTCGACGTAATTGAATGGAAAATGCAAAATATTGATATTAAATAGATAACTTGTTACAATAAAGGTCATAGGTTAGGCAAAAGTACAAAAAAGATGAACATGTTATGATCGACTAGCGAGAACAGAGGCAATAATTATTCGTCGACTACCGTTAGGGTCTAGTCGAAAATCGTCATCATTATCGTGAGAGGACAAATAACTCTTGGCAAGATGAAGAGGAGCAGTATCTAAAGGCACCCAACTTTCTTTACTGTCAAAGGGTAGATGATGATAAGCGGGACAATCAACTTGGTACATATACCAAAGTTGAGAGTCCTTGGAAACTTGTAAAACTCCAAAGGCATTTGACTATCTATGCTTATAAGGCGCGCTCGTTGACTCCTCCAACCTAACAGGGGCATCCGCCTAACCTTCCTCATAACCAGCCGACCACGCTTCTTAGGGATCCATTCTGAGCAGATAACAAAGCTTAATAATGTGACAGTTAAGACCCATCACCATAATATGGGCTCTTCGATTGTTGCCACCTACTTTAAAGAGTTTCTTTTTTAGATCATCATTCTCAGCTTGGATAATAGCCCAAACATCTCTAATGTCATTTGTCCCAGCTAGCTGGGCCTTTGAGGAATTCATCTCCTCCTTCATGAGGATACCTACATCCCCCAAGTCCTTCACATAATCTTTTAACGTTCCCATTAAGGTATACTGGTCTTTATAGGCACCAATCATCTTTTTAAAGACCTTTTCAAGAGAGACAAATGCTCGATAATCCTGGGTACTTGCATCCAGACCAAGGAGGACATCTAGGTTGCCAACAAAAGAAGGAATATCCTCGACAATGTTTACAGATTACAGAAAGTAAAGGGCAGGTGAAAAAATATTCAATAAAAAATCTAGACATTATTGTAATTCACAAAAAAAGTTTTTCATTAATAACACTAAAGGTGGGCAAATCCCTTACAAATAAAAATCATAAGAAAGATACAAAAGCATATGAGATTAATCTGACTTAAACTAAGTTTCTTTTCTATTCACCTGCTCCTCGCTCTCTAGGGACTTACCCTTGGAAGTTACATCAACACTCTAATCGGCTAGGGCATCTGTGGTGCCCTACTTATCATCCTTTGGTGGAGAACCCGGACTGTGCTCGCCAAATAATTATGAGTTGGTAGGGATGTTCATCCTCACCAAGGTAGCGTCCCAACCTTTCTTGAAGCTGAACTTTCGGATGAAGGCCAATTGGCATCCTCAAGGGCCCGACATAGCCCTTGTCATAACTTACCTCCTTGACCGAGGAGAGGTCTTTATATTCTTTTATTAAACGACCACGTTCGGGCTTCAACTGTTCCTTGTCAGTCTTCAGCTGATCACAATCATTCTTTAGTGTGCCCATAGCATCATTAGTGGACTTCTTTTTATCCTCATAAGCATTCTTGGCGAACGCAAGGGCTTATTAGACTTTACAAAGCCACACTTAGATCGTCATTAATTTTGAACTGATTTAGTTGGCATTCTAAAATGGAAATAAAATATGCCACAAACTGTAAATAAATAAATAAGGGATATGTTAGTAACACAAAAAGTATCCCACCACTTCATAGCAGAACAAAAAAAGAATTCTTAGCTTACGAGAGATAATTCCTGAGCGACATGGGATGTAAGTTACTTGTAAGACAACTATTTGATCTGCTAGCAATCAATGGCGAACATAGCTCCCTTCAACAAATAGTAGGCCAATGAGGGATTCTTGGCCACTGATATCACCTGTGAGTACCTCACACATGTGGGTGCATCACCCTTTTTGGAGGGTTGAGGAGGCATGGGGGCCTTGTCCTTCTTATTCTTCTATCAGACTGATAAGTTCGACTCCGTGTTCAAAAGGGCCTTCTTGCTCAGTAATTTTTAAGGACTTGGTCTTAGAGGAGGAGGCATCAACATCCTCCTCATCAATCAATAAAATTCTCCTCTTATGAACCATTAGATCCTCTTCTTCGACAAGAATGGGCTCAGTGTCTAATGATTCAAAGGAAAAGGAGGCAGAAGCTTCCTCACTTAGTGAAGAAAGTGAAAGATCAGGAATGATGTCTACTAGACGAGCTGTGAAGCTGCCAGTAGAGTTCTTATATTCAAGCAGGAATAAGGCAGAGCAAGGATGGACACCACCTGGAACTAAGGGTTCCCTCAATTTTTAAATCTTCAATAACTTTTCACTTTTGATATGGGCAAGAGAAGGCTCTTTCTTCTTCGACTGAGCTGCTCAGATAAAGAAAATAATAAATAATATCACTTGCCACACAATCAAAATAAAATTCATAAAATACGTAAAAGCAAAGTATTAACGTATATCACTCCCCCTATTCTGGGCACAGAAACCCATGGTCTTATTTTCCATCTGGGAGAGGAGGATATTGCTAATTGCGATAAATAAAACCCCGATCTTAGTATCCCTTATTAGAATTAGGAAGGTTCACTACCAGTACCCTATCAGCCTTCCTCTCATTTGAGTATAAAAAATATCTGTCATATGGGACCAGGAATAATAATACCTAATTTCTGGGATCCTTAGGTTGGTCCCATATAGTTCGTTAATCCTATGAGCCCCATTGACAATACACCATGTATTGGGAGCACATTGAGTGGAAAGAACATTAAAAAATTCACAAAACTCCATAAAAAGATAATTTGGGGGAAATTTTATTCCCCCTTGAACCACTGATAGAGTGTGAATTCATTGGCCAAGTTCTTGTCATGAACAGTGTAAACCATTTTCATATAAGGAAATAACAAAGTAAAAGTATGCAGTGAGTACCATCAGAAAAGAACTACGAAGATGGAAAAGTAAGAGGAGACGAAGAAAACTTACATAATAGAGTAAGAGAACATAAGCTTCATAGTATCTTTTTTAGCAAGAGTGGAAGGCAAAATGATGGTATAGAATTTGAAACAAGTGAGGATCGAGTTCCAATATATCAATCATAAGGAACAACACTCAAGATTGATTTTGATGGTTCAGATCTTTTACACAGACTAGCATACTCCTGTCGATTTTAATAATCACAAAAGTGTCCGAACATGCATTTAGGCTTTAGGTCTAATTTGGGCCCACAAAAGATATAAAACTCTTTAGCCCATATTTGGCGAATAATTTTAGGGGAAATTATGGGGGAAAACCATGAGGGCCCAATTTTTGATAGCCCAAATAGGTCCAACACGCTTCCCTAGTTAAATTCAATGTTACATGGATAAATAGAAGCATCGTGTGGATAATTAAAAACCCGTATGGTTACCTACATTCTTGAAGAAGATGGACAATAATCACCAATGAGTCTATGAGGAGTTAGGAGAGTTACTTGTACAGCTCAACTAATTTTTATTGCCATAAATACAACCCTCATTGTGTAAAATGATTTCTTATGCATATATAAAAAAGCTCCCAAACCCCAATTTCACCCAAAGTGTTTAAAATCCAAGTTTCATTATTCCATATGTTGTGAGATCTTATTTTATGGGTAACAAGAAATTTATTCTCTTCATCTTTATTGAGAATCATTTCATGCAGAGGATTTCGTATTCAGTTTGCTATTTACACACGATGGACTTCATGATGTGGTGTTGTGGTGAAGAAGATGTGCATACGTATTTCATATTCGTATATGATTCCTGATCCTATTCGGTGGATACCTAGGCATGTGTGGAATCACACACTGTGGCATTGCGTAAGTTGACTCTTACATGCATTGTGGAAGAGAGGTAGACGACTGAAAAGCATCAAGGCTTGCGAGGGCGTCGAGTCTGTGTTGTAAGGCTATTATATGTCTTGTGTAATTCCTCATTATAGTGATTTACGTGGCTAGGCCATCTGGAATTTTTTTGATTGTGGGTTTTCCTCGTACATCGATGTATTGTGGTCAGATTTATTTATTTTATATGCTATCACCTAAATGTATTTTTATGTTAAGATAAAATTTGGTAAATCATTTTATCACAACAACTTGGTTTAAAATTGGTGCACGATTTTTACCTGGATTAATTTTTTTTTAATTGTTTATATATTTAATTTGAAAAATTAAAAATTGACTTTTGTTGTTTAGACCATCCCTCTGTACCGCCTAACGCACTTTCACTGTTTGATGATGATAATGATATAAATTAGTTGATGAGCCCTATCTTGGATATATTATCCCGATCGACTGTTATGAGGAAAATATGGGTTATTACACGCACTTAGAGTATTAAAGGACAAGCCATCAAGTTTCTTCCAATATTTATACAATCGTGTCACCACATTCTTTTGTGAAACATGTTGCAATAGCCACCGAGTGATCCTTGGCATGATGATGTTAAATTCCATATTCAAGCATGCCCCAAGCCTAGTAAAATCCATGATAGTATGAACAATACATAATAACATTGTCAATGTCCCAATTAGTACAATCATGTATATTATCATAGAATGCCTCACTCAATATTGTCATTTGTAATTGTAAAAGAGAAAGGAACCCACTCATTTCCCTTACCATGGATCTTTATACTAAGCCAAGTTGCTGGTATAGGTGGGATAGGATTCCCATGGCCCATGAAATCCCCCTAATGTTATCACAATTCTTTAGAAGTTATAGATAATAAACAGGAATTTATTTTTCTTCTTGTTTGGAAAGACAATGCAACCAATGATGAACAACAAATAGGCCCTTGCAAAATAATATACCTTCTCTGCCGGGGCATCGACTATTTTTTATTTCTTTTTAAACATATCGGCAATCCAGTTAAGTTACACAGCATATGATGGCTGGCACTCTTCATTGGTTTCTTATATGGTAATTCCTATGTAATCAACTAGAAGTTTTATGGCCTTATTGGGATTTAACTCCCTTCCCCCAACGTCTCCACACACTGACGTTCTAACCACAGGGCATCTCAAAATCTAGACTACGTCATCGATTGTGATGGTCATCTCTCCGAATGACATATGAAAATCATTAGTCTCGGGATGCCACCTCTTGATAAATGTAGAAATCAAAGGATAGTCTATATAACGATGGCTATGCTAAATCAACCCCATTAACCCGAAATTCTCTCCTACGCCTTTACAAAGTTTCTCCACTAGATAGTAATTTTAGTCTATTGGTCCACACTCGGTCTACGCAATGAACATTAAATAGGGTTAATGGATACGCCAATTTCAGTTGTTGTACATCTAGGACATAAAGTTAAGTTTTTTTCTTCAGAACCACTCCATATTGCATACGCAATATGATTAGTGAAGTGTTTCAGAAAACGCCGATCATCTGGGTCACCATAATCTTGTGGGTCAGCTATCGACTCTCCTTTGTTGGATTACCTTGCCTCATTTTTATATTCCCCCTCATCACTACTAGCCTCGTGGACATTCGTATATTACCCCCCTCTTGTATTGAGCTAGCCTCTTGTGTTGTGCTATAATCCTGGGCATTTGGAGTAGAAGCCTCCTCATGAATAATTTTGGTATATAGTAGGCTTATCCCCTCAACTATAGCATTTAATTTTGCCCTTCGTTTACTCTCATAAGCAGTTAATACCCCATATTTCTCTTTGTATACACCAATTTAGGTTCCATAATTCAACCTGATATTCATATACCAAAATTATTAAGCATCCCTAATACAATGGGCTATTAATTCAATATTAAAGCACTTAACTATGTACAAACAGTTACTAATCGAGTTTCATATAACGAAATTAATTTATATAATCGGTACTCGAACAACGAAAGTAAATGTAAACATTCAGCATCATAGTAACAAATGATAACTTTGAAATATTGAAGATAAAAGTGTTAAGTTGGTATAAAAATCATGATTAGGATATAGACCACGGTTGGAACCTAATCAAATCGGTATCATTACTGGGCTCTTTTTGAAATATTTAACTTTCTTCATAATCGGTGTATTGATGTTGATTAAAATGTTAGATATTTGTTATACATACCTCATGTCTAATTAAATTCGATCGTGTTTCGTATCCCGAATGAATCGTGGGCAAATAAGGTGTGACTCAGAATGAGTATCTCGAATCATAAATAGTATTCTCAGTATTGAGACCTCGATGTTGTAGATTGATTTTTATTTTTTATTTTCACACGACATATATTTACACTTATATCGTTAAACTGGTAAGTTTTTATTGATTTTTGACAAGATTGCATATCATTATATTTCGTTTGTTCTTTCAGATTGTTTAGTTATGGAGTCATTAAACTGGTAGGTTTTTGAATCATGAATGGGTTTCAAACCCTAACTACATTCATTATATATAACAAAATGAATATGTATATACCTTTATGTGAGAGATGAGATGGAGACTAAATGAATAAAGGGTTGTTCTTGGGTTGGGTTTGAGTTGTTCTTGAGAGAATTGAATTTTTGAGAGAGAAGATCGAGGCTAGAGAGAGAAATGGAGGGAAAATAAAAAAATGACTTTAAATATGTGGGTATAGTGTGGGTTATCGAGTAATTATTTGGGTGTGAATAGAAGTGTGACACCCCGTCTAATAAAATACTGGGCGATCACTCATATATCAAATTAAAACAGGAGTCTCGTATGGATCATTCTTGGCATCACTGTCGAAAATCCATTTTAATTACTAACAACCTATTAGGCTGGCGTCAAAATTTTATGTAACTACTCTTTTTAAACAACTAAAATTAAAACATTCACACAGTTTGCGTAAATGAAACTGAAATAAAATAAAATAATCGAACACTCGGTCAAAATATACAACCATATAGAATGCCGCACTAAAAGGCGGTAAATAATAAATAAATGCAATTGGGCCATTGGCCTGAATGTTTATACGGTACCTCCTATCTAGAGTACATTGATAGAAGCGTCTATCGAGAACCCACACGCATCCACGGCTGCTGCAGTTGACGTCTGACTCGAAAGAAGTGTCATCCAGGCGTCCCTGTGTTTGGACACCTATATATATATATATATATATATATATATATATATAGCAAGAGAGGAAAAGTAGATAAACGGGTTAGAGCCCGAGTTTTAAAAATATTTAGCAAGTGCATAAATGCCTTATTTTTAGAAAAATGTTTTATCAGATATTTAAACTTGGTATCACACTCCCATGAGATACCCCTCACCTCTCTTCTAACAGTGCACTCCTAGCGCATCCCTCTAAACATCCTAGTCAGACCACACTGACCTAACTAAACAATCACCCATCTTCTAACAATCCTAGTTAATCCAAGTACTAAGGGCTAAGCTTCGCCCCAGTCTCAGCATTATGCCATGTTCGTGCGTGGGTTATCTCGCAGAGCGAAATCCAAATAAGGAACCCCCCGATACACTACTACGCGGCAAGGTCGATCGTCGAGATCCATTAGACCCTCAGCACACAACAAATATATATATATATATATATATATATATATATATTCTCCATATTAGAGCACTAAGGGTTAAACTTCCCCCCAGTCTCAACACTATGCTAAGTTCGTGCGTGGGATGTCTCACAGAGTGAAATCCAAACAAGGAACCCCCCCCCCCCGACACACTACTACGCGGCAAGGTCGATCGTCGGGGTCCATTAGACCCTTAACACTCAGTTTATACATATTCATATACAATATACATCCGGATCTATCTCCCGGAATGAGAATTCATTTACAACATATTTACCAATTCACTTTTCATTTCTTTTATCTCAAAACTTCCCATTTCCCTTCTTATATCCAAGAAATGCATTTAAAAGCCAACTCATTATCATGAATTGCTTTAACATATCATATAACTTTTTAAAAGCCAGTTTTATTATCATAAAAATGCTTTACCTTTTTATAACATCCCATTTCCCTTCTTCCATCCAGGAAATGTATTCAAAAGCCATTTTTATTATCACAAAAATGCTTTTTCCATAACACATGCTTCCATTTCCCTTATTCCATCCGGGAAATGTATCCGAAGCCAAATCGTTTATCCCATTTCCCTTATTCTATCCGGGAAATGTATTTAAAGCCAATTCATTATCATGAATTGCTTTAACATAACAAAGTCCGTCTCTACGGGTTTCCCCACTGGACGCGCCCCTAAATGGCTATTATCTTCCAGGGCCTATCAAATAAGACAACCTAGGAACCTATCGAAACGTCGGGAAGCGGCCATATGCCTGCGGGAGAGTCATAACCATACCCAGAATTACCTCACCAGCGCGGTGAAACATATAATAAATGCCCATATGGCCTAGGACTATATCCACCCTGCATTCATTAGCCAGGGGGCTTCACCTCACGCGCGCAACTTCCCTTATGATAGCGATTTAGAGAGGTGTGTATCCATAAATTATTATTTATGAAAATCACTTCTTTTTCCATTTTGAAAACATTCATATTTTATATTCTCAAAATCATTTATATCATATCATATATATACTTTCATCACATAGTATATATATACCATATATTCCTCCTAGAATATATATAAATGACCATACTTGCCAATCACATCTAGCGATGACCAATAATCCCAAAGATTCTCTCAAAGAATCATAACCATGCATTCATATACGCACGATACTATACCCAAAGTATTTCCTCACTTTGATAAGTAATACATACCTTAATCCCATCTAAGGATATATTGGATATCTCCAATTTCATCATTTTACATTAAGTGAGTATATATCTATATTCCCCATTTCATCCTAATTATCTCGTAGGATATACTCAATCCACAATCAATTATAATTGTGCTTCCTATACGCATAATTATATAGGCCTAAATGCCCACTAAAAATATCCTAGGGATTTATCTCTCCCAAACAACCTTAAATTTAGTTGGTTATGGATTTCATTTCCATGAACCCAAGGACTACATCTTGTCCATATAATCACCTAGAGGTCCCCACCATATATTAGGAACTCCCAATATCCTAACTCATCAATTATTCTATTTTCCTCGAAAATATAATTTAAGGGTTACACATTTAAAACCCTCATTTAAGTCTCCATGATTTCCTTAATTAGAGGACCATATAGTCCTAAAAGGTCCCTTATGTTATCACGTAATTAACCTCGAATCAACACAAATTGGAATCCAAACCATCCAATTAATCCTAGGAAAAATTGTCAAGGTTCCTTGGTCTCGATCGACCCTTGGTCTCGATCGATCGACCTCTGCCAGTCGATCGATCGATCATGCCGGACAGCTTCTTCTCCGAGAAGCTGTTTTCGGCCATTAAAGCTTCCCAAAGCTTTTATCTCCGTATCCAACGTCCTACAACCTCAACCAACAACATCTACACATACAATAAGGGTTCTAAACATCCTAGAACCCGAAAATCATCAATTTATTTCGATTAATTTCTAAGTTCCTCAAATTTAAATATTATTGGGGTTTATTCGTTTTAACTCCCGAAAACTCGTTTTATCCATGAAAACCCAACCCAAAATCTTTAGGGTTTGTTAATACCAAACTACGATACGAGATTTATACTCAAAAGTAAATAAAGCAAGTAAACACTTGCCTAGTGGATATAATCCGACGATCCCGAGTCGAATTCGGCGGAGTTTGGCCCGAGATCTCCTTTTTCTCTCCACTTTCTTCCTTCCTCTCTCTCTTCTCTATTTTCTTTCTCTTTTCTCCCGCTCTCCCTCTTTATATAGAAAGAAAAATGGTTTTAACCCTTAAAACCCAAAAACGACTCGTTTACTCAATTACGAACCCGTTTAACTCTAAATTACTCTGAAACTCCATTTCGACAATCAGACACTCTTTTCCGACTATCTCGGCCATTTCGAGACTCACGGCGCAGTCGAAATTTCCATCTGAGGTACTTGACCGCAAATCACTATTTCAACCCATATAACTTAATGCAGGTTTTCTAATTAAAATCTCACATTTTGTCGCTTTACTCAAATGCGACATATTATTAAAATACTCCAATTCATTTACTTAATCCCAAAAGTAAATATACCATCCATAAAAAATCATAAAATCCTCGAAAATCCCAAAAATCACTATTTCGAGAAATTCCTCAAAATTCCAATTTATTCTAAATTATGGAATTTAATTGTCTCCAAAAGTACGGGTTGTTGCATACTCCCCCCCTTTCAACGGAATTTCGTCCTCGAAATTCAGATACAACCTACACCGCCAATCCTAGAATCGCTCCAAATCCTGATACCTCAATGGGAACGATACTAACCCAATGGTTCCCAACCATACACTATATGACTACCACGGTCGTAAAGTGACTCTAATAGCGTCACATTGCACCCATCATTTCTAGTGCCTCACGGCATAATCTTCAACTTTATATACTACTCCCCTTATATTTTAGGCAGTATATAAAACCAACTCACTAAGGTGCCCATACACCTTTCTAACCCGTGCACATCTGCACATACATTGTGAACATCTGACACGTAACACTCTCTCTAAGTAAGGGTCTCCTTTCCTCGGTGTAATACTCACACATGGGTCCTCCCAACTCGCGAAATTCAATTTCTCCTTATATCGACGCCACTAATTCTATTGGACTTACGTCCTACAAATGCTACGGTCTAAGCGTTACCCTACCTGCTCGAAACAAGTATAATCCTAAGTATCCCTAGTGCCTAAGGCCTCTCTCAACTTCCGACATTTACTTGGTTTCATGTGTGGGACGTCTCGCAAAAGCGAAATCCAAACAAGGAACCCTCCCGTTACACTACTCTCTCGCGTTGTCGGTCATCGAGATATAGCGACCTAAGGCACACCAGCGGGACGTCCTAAATCTTACCACGCTAACCTGCGAATGCATTTCTACTATTCTATCCTTCCACCTAAACGAAATGAAAAATCTAACTGATCGAAGTGCCCACTCTCTGCAAGAGCGTCACGAACATCATACCCAAAACATATTTCCTCAAAATTTGCCTTTTCATTAAGGCCTGGACATAAGCCTCGAATCAATTTCTCTAAGTCCAACTTTACCCACCACTTGTGGTGAGAGGACCACTTTAGTGCTTTTCCATAGCACAATATTTCGATAAACATACTATCATCACATGGCTCATAGTCTATAGTGGTTCATCTACACTATAAGACTTTCCCACAAAACCAATATCCTCACATCCTATGACATCTCTCCACTCCCGACGTCGTTAAGGTTCATGCACGGAGTGTCTCGCAAAGCAAAATCCAAACAAGGAAGCCCTCCAATTACACTACTACTTAACTTTGTCGGTCGTGGAGTTTCGTCAGTTTAAAAAAAATGCACCCGGGAAAACCCCATCCCCTATTCCCACAAAAGGTGGTCTGAACTCCTATCTCTAACTAAGAGTCACACTACCCAGCGCTCGCACTAAATTTTAAGTCCTTGCGCAATCAATAATGAGCTTAATCTTACAGCTCAACAATAATCCTGCAGCCTTAAATCATATCTATAAGGTCGCCAGATACTCAAATCATGATGATGAAACCTCTGCTCATCGAAGTTCCATCTATGCACATCATAAAATCGAACTCAACATGTATTTAGGTGAGATATCGCAACAACAACCCGTTCCACCCTGGAACTACGGACACGATAGTCTTGCCATCATTAGCTTGCTATCGCTTCGATTATACCACAACATATTATACTCACCATATTACCATACTCGTATGAACATATAAGACAAGTATCATAAACCAAACAATATATTCAAAATATCCGCACCCGCCTTTATGGCGAATGAAGTAAAATAAAATTCCGCTATCGCGGAAAACACATAGGCCTACATTATATAATGTTATCGAAATCGCCACAAAACTCAAATTACACACACGAGTCTAGGGATAACAAAACACCACGACGTTATCTAGTTACACCAAACATACTCCTTCATTGAGGTAAAACTCATAACAACAACTTCGCCTTTATCCACTGTCGGCCTCTGGCCGATCCTTATCAAAGACCCCTTTCGAACCCTTATCGTAACTGGGAATTTCAACTTTAGTACCACTCTCTACTACGGCGGTACTGCGGTACTCGTAACTACTATACTTTAGTAGTAGTTGCAACCATCCTTAGCAAATACTACAAAGGAAGTGACCTCTACTACGGTCCACGTTCCCAACTTCTACCAGCTGCTCTAGCTAAGCCCCGCCTCCTGCTGCCATCCAAGCCCCGCACACGAATTTCGAACAAGCCCGCAAAATATTTCCATAATATTATAACATGGCAGGAGAACGAAGTCTCACAAGAGGATTTCAACAATCCTAATCATAAGGCTCTATAACAAATCGAGAGCAATGCTGAAAGCGTAGTACGTCCGCACAGATTCTTAAGGACACTAGAACCTGATGCTCTGATACCATCTGTGACACCCCGCCTAATAAAATACCGGGCGGTCACTCTTATATCAAATTAAAACAGGAGTCTCATATGGATCATTCTTAGCATCACTGTCAAAAATCCATTTTAATTACTAATAACCTATTAGGTTGGCGTCAAAATTTTACTTAACTACTCTTTTTAAACAACTAAAATTAAAACATCCACACAGTTTGCGTAAATGAAACTGAAATGAAATAAAATAACCGAACACTCGGTCAAAATATACAACTATATCGAATGCCGCACTAAAAGGCGGTAAAGAATAAATAAATGCAATTGAGCCATTAACCTGAATGTTTATACAGTACCTCATATCTAGAGTACATTGATAGAAGCGTCTATCGAGAACCTGCACGCATCCACTGCTGCTGCAGTTGACGTCTGACTCGAAAGAAGTGTCATCCAAGCGTCCCTGTGTTTGGACACCAATATATATATATATATATATATATAGATATATATATAGCAAGAGATGAAAAGTAGATAAACGGGTCAGAGCCCGAGTTTTAAAAATATTTAGCAAGTGCATAAATGCCTTATTTTTAGAAAAAGGTTTTATCTCATATTTAAATTTGGTATCGCACTCTCATGAGATACCCCTCACCTCTCTTCTAACAGTGCACTCCTAGCGCATCCCTCTAAACATCTTAGTCAGACCACACTGACCTAACTAAACTATTACCCATCTTCTAACAATCCTAGTTAATCCAAGTACTAAGGGCTAAGCTTCTCCCTAGTTTCAGCACTATGCCATGTTCGTGCGTGGGGTGTCTCGCAGAGCGAAATCCAAATAAGGAACCCCCCCGATACACTACTACGCGGCAAGGCCGATCGTCGAGATCCATTAGACCCTCAGCACACAACAAATATATATATATATATATATATATATATATATATATAAATCTACTATTCCAAAATCTGTTGCTAAACATGAGTTAATTTGTGGTTACAATTCAGGCAAATCCAAGCCTAATGAACTCAATTATATAATTTTTGAAAAAGAATTATTAGCCATCAAATTAGCTATTAAAAAGTTTCATATATTTTTAGCACCAGAAGATTTTATTATAAGAACTGATAATCAAGTTGTCCGCGATTTTTTAACCAGCAAAAGAAACATTTTAGAAGGACGCAGATTAAAATGGTTTAATCAGATTGCTCTCTACACATTTGAGGTGGAACACCTTAAAGGCACAAACAACTTCCTTGCAGACTTTTTAAGTAGGGAAAATTGTTAAAACCCACTAAACAAGTGGAGAATTTATGAAAACCCCACTAAACCAATGGATTAAAAATAGACTACTCAGTATAAACATCATATGAGTAGAACTAGGACGTTAATACACTCAAACCAGGAGGATATTAAAAGTTTCAGGTATGGAGGAAGAACAAAATTTAAGAAGAGTTTTAAAATGTATAGCTCCATGGATAGAAAAATAAGAATCAATGTTTAATCATGATATGCATGTAGATAAAAAATCTGAAAACCAGATTGTTTATATAAGTGCTACTTTAAATACTATAATAGATATGATATTTGGATGGTATAAAACAGTTGAAGATCATCAAAAATCTAATGAAGAAAAACTTAAGAAAATTCAAGTATTATAATTCTGAAATCATTTGTAAGTCTTCTTATCTTTTTTTATGTTTGTTTATCATCATGAATATTAAGGAAGTAACTAGATTCATATATCAACCATCTTATAAAAAAGGAGAAAATTTGGAAATTAAGCATAAGACTATGTATAAAAAAATGTTATAATATGTGTTGTGTAAAAATTATCCATTTTATTATATTCTATAAAAAAGATTAGATATAATCTTGTTAATCTTTTCCAAAAAGTTATACTATTAAAATTCCGACAAAATTACTGTTTAAATTCCGGTATTATTTCCATAAAACCCATACGCCTGTTTAGGTTGTAAAGCTCATATGTCTTTTTGGCCGTTTTACCCAAAAGAGGTTTTTTAAGGCTATTATTAGACATCGGTTTTAAGCACCATCAACCAGAAATAGGAGGTCTTAGGTACCCTTGGATATAATAATGGAAGAAGAACAAAATTTAAGAAGAGTTTTAAAATGTATAACTCCATGGATAGAAAAACAAGAATCAATGTTTAATCATAATATGCATATAGATAAAAAAATCTGAAAACCAGATTGTTTATATAAGGGCTACTTTAAATACTATAATAGATATGATATTTGGATGGTCTAAAACAGTTGAAGATCATCAAAAATCTAATGAAGAAAAACATAAGAAAATTCAAGTAGACTTAAACAAAGTTGAAAGAAAACTAGAAGAATATGATAATATGATAAACTTAGATCTAAAACAAGAAACCAAGGAAAAAATAAGTGCTTTAATAAACAAATTAGACACTATAGCCATTCCCGATAATATGGGAATGAATGCTCCAGGTACTAGCGAAACTCCTCGCTTATACTATGGATCTGAAGATATTAAAGTTCTTCATAGATACAAAGCAATCTTATAATTATGAAGAATATGTTAATACCAAATAAGTTATTGAATATTGGAGACAGCTATATAAAGACCCAAATCTTAATATAACTGAAAGAAACCAGTTAATCTAACAAATCCAGTCAACATATACTGAATACGAAGGACTTTTAACTCACTTCAATTTTGAGTTGAACTACGACTCAGATAATGAAGAAGAACCTCCTTACACTATAATCAGTAGTGAAGGAAAAAGAAAATCTCAAGAACCACTTGAGGAATATTTTAATTGGGAAGAATACTCCCAAGCACATCCTGAAGAAGCAGAAGAGTATCTGAAAAAAGAATCGCATCATGATTATATAAATACATCTACCAGTCAAGCTTCTACCAGTGGTGTTAAAGAAGAAGAGCCAACTGTGCATTTCTCTAGAAGAGATGATTTAAATAAATGCAATGTGGTTGCTGGCGGTATTTATTTAAATCTCTAAACTGTTCCTTTTAAAGACGAGGAACAAACCATCAATGATTGGGCACAATCAATGTCCATCTTGATAACAAATTATAAAAATACTTGGTCTAAAGAAAAATTCTTAGACTATCTTACTGCAACACTACAAGGTGACTGCCTTATGTGGTTACAACAATGGGAAAAATCTACAGCTGGAAAAGTAGAAAAAGATACACTTATAGCTATAGGCAATTCTTTTGACAACATATTAAAAAGATTTTGCCAATATAATAAAAGAACATCTAATAGGTTTTACAGGTGATCCACGCCTACAAGAAGACGCTAGATGCATACTTGATAAACTAGAATTGTGTGATATCTGTCGTTTTGAAGAATTTGCAAACCTTTATAAGAAATATTATTTTCTGGTAAACCCTCCAGAAAATAAATTCTGGTTAGAGCAATTCTTTCATAAACTCCCACCACCATGGGATGAAGAATCTATAAAAACCTATAATGACTATTGTGGTGACAAATAATATGCAACACAAACAAATAGGGGAAAGGCAAGCACCAAATAAGAACGAGGAATATAAAATGACAATCACACAACAAAAGATGTACGTGGTTCAGCAAAGATGTGCCTACGTCCACGGTGGTGCAGTCGGTGCTATTTCTATATACTCCGGAGAGTAGTTACAGAGAATACAACTTCTCCTTTTGCCCCGGACCTAGGGTTCAATATATACATATTCATTTAGGTAAGTGGGGATGTTGGATCCCCCCACGTCTTCCATCTCTCCCTATAACCTCCCTTAATGGGAACGTGGGAAGAGACCGGATCTCAATCAAATAAGAGGTGGGGGTCTAGACTTTGGGCCGCCAGCATCGGGCTACTCGTCCAGGCCCATAATCTTAATTTTGGGTACCCACAATTGCCCCTAAGTTTGTTGGGCCATGTTTTGGGCTCAATAATTTTAAATGATTAGTCATAATGGCTTTTTTGTACATTATGCAACTCTTAGAAGGTTGTGAAGCTGATTTTGGCGGCATTCGCTTCGTATTTTGTGCACTATGATTAGCAAAATTTAAAGGTTTTCTGGAATAGCCACTTTTCTATCGTCGTTTTAATCTTTCCAGCACTCTTCCATTCCCTGTGAGCTCTAGCACTTCGTACCTTATTCTCTCAATCTCCATTCTCATTGCTTCCTTATTGTCTGGGCCCGTGCTTCTTCATCGTTCGAATCAATCTTCTATTTTGTAAGTTTCCTGTGCCTTTTCTTTGTACTTTTCTCTTTGAGTTTGTAGTTCTCTAGGGTTTTCTAATGGCGAAGATTGGGAATAGGTCGATCTCTGAATTTAGGAAGTTTTATAACATCCCTGAGTGGGTAGATATTGAGTGTTGCGCTTCCCCTCCTAAAAACGTTAGAGAGATAGATGACGCCCACTAGATCCATGTTTTGTTGTTTTCCCAGGGGGGACTCACTTTTCCTCCCAACGATTTGTTCTTGCATTTCTTTGGCTATTTTAATATTGTTCCTCCACAATGCTCACCTAATGTGTGAAAAATAGTTAATGGCATACATAGAATAAATCAGTTGTACGGCACTAGGTTAGGGCTCGTCGAGGTCTGTTTTTGCTATTCCTTTTCTCGAACTAGCTCAGGTGTCCTCTATCTCAAAGCTAGGAGTCCTGATAGGGTATTGGTAGTAAATCTACCTGATTCCCATAAGGACTATTGGCAAGAAGGTTTCCTTGTTAGAAACTGGCAGTTTTCTCCCTAATTTGAAGGGTTGAGGTCTGAGAGGTTCTCTGTTCCCTTTTATGGGGAAGAATACATAAGTAGACTTTGCTCTGTTGTTTTAATTTTTGTTAATTTATGATTTTTCTGATTCTTCTTTATTTTTCTTCCATAGCGAGGTCAAAGAACTTGGAACCCGCCTTCGGCGAGGTTCATCTCCCTGAACTGGTTAAGGCTTGGAACATCAGGGAGCCTTTGGGTGACAGTGAGCATCCCAGGCCTGCTGCTTTTGTGATTGAGTACAAAAACATTGGCTCCAGTTTTATAGCAAGGCCTGTGGACAGTATCCCAGAGTTTGATACCTCCGAAGAGACTGTTGCGGATCCTATCCAGTTGGACGAGGAGGAGAGCAGCTCTGAAAGTGACATCGTAGGTGCTGTAAGTAATTTGGGTGGAGGGAGCTCCAGTAGTAGCAGTTCTTCTGATCGTGGGGAGGTTTCTGAAGCTCGAGAGTCGTCTAGTACCTCCAGCAGTTCGAGCGAGGAAATGGTTCCTCCAAGGAAGAACTTAATTCAAGATGATGATGATGATGAAGATCACATGCTTCTCGCGCAGAGGTCGAAGAAGCAAAAATCTAGCTCTGGGGTCGTGGCTACTGGTTCTCGGTCTTCTGCTCAGGAGTAGGAGGAGAAGAGGGAAGAAGAAGAGTAAGTAAGAAAGAGAGAGAGAAAGAAAGAGGAGGAGAGAAAGAAGGTAGAGGAGAAGAAGAGACCGGAGGAGAGGAGAAGAATGGAGAGGGGGAAAGAGGAAGAGAGGAGGAAGACGAAGGTGAGGACGAAGGCCGGGCAAGCCTTAGTCCCGGTGTGTGCTCTGCCTGAGGGGGCTTCAGTCGATATTTCTCCTCAGCTGGCCCCCGCACTGCTCGAGAGGGCAGTTCTTCCTGCTGATCGCCAGAGGGCACTGGGGTCTGAGCAATTGGCCCTTCAGGCTAGCCAGAGGCTAGCTTTGGTAAGATTTTTCCTTTTCTCCCATGTTTTGATGAATTTTATTATTTCCTTCCTCTAATGTTCTCTTCTTTTCTCACTTTTTGACCGACTTCGCTGTGCTCTTTCGTTCTCGCGATGAGCTGGTGAAGAGAAGTGAAGAACTGGAGCAACAAAGTAAAGCCTTGAGGCCGAGGGGTACAGAGCTCGAGGCCAGTTTCAAGGCCGTTGATGCTGCGAGGATATCATCCGACTTGGTCCTTGCTACTGCTAACCGGGAGAAGGATGCAGCAGTAAAGGAGTTGACAGAGCTGCGACAAGCCTACGACCTGGTTTGCTCTAGCAAGCTGGCTGTCATGGAAGAAAATAGAGTGTTATCTGAGGAACTGAAGAAAAAGGAGTCTGAGGCGGTCACTGTCAAGGAAGACTCATACAATTCTGGTTGAACTGTCGCATACGAGGACGCTGAAGTTAAGATAGGCTATATTAGTCGTCTGAACTTCAAGAAGGGCTGAAATAAGGCCCTCATAGCTGCCGGAGTGGATGTTGCATCTCCTCTGTTTGATGAACATAACCCAGGGCCAAGGTCAGTTATAGATGAAGCCCGTGCACCAGCTACCGAAGGCGCTGACCCTATCCCCCAGACGACCCCTGCTGACGTTTCTCTTGTTGTGGCGACAGAGATTTCCCCTGCTGAGGGCGGTGCTCCTGCTGATGCCAATAAAGGGAAACAACCATCGACCTCTGGGCAACCTGAGGTTGTTAACTAGTTATATTCTAGGATTACTTTGTATTTTTGCCTTTTCTGTTTGTAAGCTTTCTTTTTGCTGTTCGATGTAATTTCAACCCTCATTAATGAAAAGGCTTCTTTTTCTCAGTGCACTGATTCGTTTCTTTCTCTCCCTTATCTTTTTATTGCTTGTAGTTGATTGATATTAATGATTACATTCCTGCTACTTCCCAATTGGGAAGGATGTTGAGGCCCAATGTGAGCTTCGAAGTTCGTCACACTTTTGTGAGGATCTGCAAGTCTCTGCGACTGAGGAACAAGCGCTTCATAGAGCAAACTGAGCTCGTCGCCAAGCTGAAGGACAGGCTTCAAGAGATAGAGGATATTGGTGCCTCAGTCCAAGAAGAGGTCAACGCGCTAAGAGCGAGGCTGTTAGAGGCCTCTGAGATCAATCAAGTTGGGGAAGTTCTCCAGCAGGAGAATGAGGCTCTGAGGAGAGAGGTCTCACGACTTAGGGAGCATGCGCCGAGCACTGCTCTAGCAGTATTATAGGGTTCCTCGTCATCGCGAGCTAGAGCTGGTCAGAGTGATGTGCCTCATTCATTGCAGGGTCCTTCTCTTCCGATCATTCCGCGAGCTCGTAGGAACACCAGGGGTTCAACAAGAGAAATGAAGGAGCTCCGTGACGATGTTTAATAGGCGTATGTGATTGTTGCTGGGCTCTAGAGGGACGTTACTCGGTTGCGGCACTTATTCAAGAAAGTTCCTCGGCAAGTGTGGGCTGACGGCTACGACCAGGGTTGGTCTGATGCCCCAACAAGGTTGTCAGAGTTCGAAGAGCTTTCTTTTATCAGGGGGTGGCTGAGTGCCTTGAAGGAGCTGCAAGTCCCAAGGAACTCGATGCTCTGGTATCGCCATGAGATTTCTCCCTCTACCCTGATGCCTAACCCCTTTCGGAGGGATGATCAATGGATCCCCATCGATGCCATCCCTCGACAATTATGGGAGTCGGATGCGAATGAGGTTGAGGAAGAATTAGCTCCTGCTCCTGATGACGGACGAAGAGCTCGAGTGGCTGATTATCTCGCTCAGAGGCCTCATCCCCATTGAGATTTTGCCAGTTGTTGCTTTTTGTATTGTTGGTAGTGTAAATGCTTTGGGCGAGCTCGCCGACTAAACATGTATCACCATTGTTGTAAATATGATGAATTAATATAAAGTTTGTGTTTTGGGAAAATTTGTCGACTAAACAAGTGTATTATATTCTTCATATTCTTACTGCTTTATGATCTTCTAAGTTTATGTTGTTACGTAAGTGTCCTCCCAGTCCAGTATAATATCGAGATACCATTGTGCACCACTTTACCTTTTAGGTCATGTCGTCACACTCCCTTAGGCCTAAGGGTGGCAATTGGAGAGGACACACCTGGTGTTGGATGCTTTATCCGATCAGGATTTTATTCAACAAAAGAAGGTTTGATGACCAATATAAAATTTGGCCATATTGCCTAAGGATCCCCTGTAGGGCTTCATACATTACCAGGGTCAATGCTAAGAGGTCCTTTGTGTTTCATAACGATGACCTGAGGAGGGATACTCCCCTGCTATAGTGTGGTGATCAATGTGCCTGTCATTTGGAAAAGATGTGCGATAAAGCTCATATAGCTGTTACTTATTAGAATGCAACCGTTTAAATAACTTTCATTAACGACAAGGGAAATGAACTTCTAGTCCCATAACAAAAGAATAAAAGAAAGTTCTAAAAATATAATCTCTTGAGATTGGCTGCGTTCCATGCTCGTGGTATTTCCCTGCCTTCCATCGTTTCCAAGTGATAGGCGCCCTGCAGATCATCTCTTGTTATCTTAAAGGGCCTTCCCAGTTTGGGACTAGCTTGTCGTCTGATGGTTTTACTGCGCTGCCAGGGACTTTCCTTAGAACGTAGTCCCCAACTCGGAATGTCCTTGGGTTAACCCTTTTGTTGTAATGCCTCGTGAGCTGTTGCTGATAGCTCGCTAATTTTACTAGAGCTAGCTCTCGGCATTCGTCGGTTAGGTCGAGCTCAGCGAGCAGTGTTGCATCATTATGGCCCTGGTCGACAAGGTTGAACCTCATTGTCGGCAAACCGGCTTCTAGTGGGATGATTGCTTCCATGCCACATGTCAGCGAAAATGGGGTTTCTCCTGTTGCTTGCCGAGGAGTGGTTCGGTACGCCCATAGAATGTGTGGTAATTCGTTTACCCACGCGCCTTTGGCTCGATCTAATCGCTTCTTTAATCCATCGATCACAGTTTTGTTGGAAGCCTCATCTTGGCCATTGCTCTGAGGGTAGGCCATCGAACTAAAGTGGTGTTTGATTCAGTGTTCGTTACAAAAACTCTGAAAAGAGCCGCTTTCTAATTGCGTTCCATTTTCGGTGATGATGGTTCTGGGGATGCTAAAACGAGTGATTATATTTCTCTATATGAATCTCATCATATCTGCATCTCGGATATTTGCCAGGGGTTCCGCCTCGATCCATTTGGTGAAGTAGTCAGTCGCAACCAATAGAAATTTGCGATTGCCTGTGGCGGTAGGCCACGATCCTATGATGTCAATTCTTCATTGGGCGAATGGCCATGGGCTGGACAGTGATTTTAGGTCGCTGGCGGGTTGGTGGACCATAGGAGCATGAAGTTGGCATTTAAGGCACTTGCAGACATACATCGCAGAGTCCCTTTGCATATATGGCCACCAATAGCCCTCCTTCATTGCTCAAAAAGGTAGAGACCTTCCTCCAATATGGCTTCCACATACTCCTTCGTGAAGCTCGTATAGCACTTGCTCGACATTCCCTGGGTGAACGCATTGGAGGTAGGGACCGGAGAAGGATCTCTTATACAGGTTGCCCTCTGGGGATAAGTGAAAGCGATCATCTTTGACTCTTATCTGGTGGGCAGTTTTTTTGTCATTCGGGAGCGTGCCATCCTTCAAATAGTCCCTTAAGGGGTCCATCCAGCTGGGAGCTGATCCCACCTGGAGTACCTGTTTCCCGTTCGGTAACTTGCTATCGTGGATGCTCGGGTGAGTGAGGAAATCGATGGGGATGGTTCTTTTTAGGTCGGAGTCGACTGTCGAACTCAGGGCTGCTAGGGCATCAGCATGGCTATTTTGCCCTCTGGGAAACTGCTGGACATTGATCTCTTCGAAGCTCGCCATTAATTTTTTAACTAAGGCGAGGTAAGCTTCGATTCTTTCATCTTTTGCATTGTAATTTCCACTTATCTGATTGGAGACTAATTGGGAATCACCGAACACCTGTAACTGCTTTGCTCCCAAAGTGTGTGCCTTCTAGAGGCTGGCTATTATGGCTTCGTATTCTGCTTCGTTGTTGGAGGCTGCAAATCCAAGCCTGATTCCTTGTTCAAGGATTGTATTTTCTGGGGTAACGAGGAAAATGCCTACTCCTTCCCCCTTTGAATTGGAGGTTCCATCAACAAACAGTTTCCAGGTTCCCACTGTCGCTTGGTTCTCCTTTTGCCTTGGTAGTTGAGGTTGGTTGGAAGGTACCTCGCCCGTAAATTCGACTATGAAATCAGCAAGGATCTGTCCCTTGATTGCGGTCCTTGGTTGAAATTGGATGTCAAATCTCCCGAGATCGATGACCATTTAGACAACCTGCTCGACAAATCTGCTTTCCTCAGGACTGCCTTAAGGGGGTGCGATGTAAGGACGATGATAGTGTGGGCTTCGAAATAGTGCTTCAGCTTCCTCGAGGTCACTACTAGTGCGTAGGTGAGCTTCTCCAACGGTAGGTACCTTTGCTCGGCGTCGAGTAGGGTCTTGCTCGCGTAGTAAACAGGGTGCTGGATTTCTGCAACCTCGCATATTAACGCAGAGCTGACAGTGTGGTTGGAAACGGAGAGGTACAGGTACAAAGAATTTATTTGCCGTAGTATGACGAGCAGTGGTGGAGAGCTTAAGTAAGCTTTGAGCTCGACCAATGCTCGCGAGTAACCTGGGCTCCATTCTACCGTTTTATTCCCCTTCGGAAGCTGGAAGAAAGGGTTGTATTTCTCGGAGGATTTAGAGATGAAGCGATTTAAGGCAGCGAGCATACCAGTGAGCTTTTGTACGTCCAGGATTGTTCGAGGTGGTTGTACCCTATTAATTGCATCGATCTGGTCTGGGTTAGCCTCTATGCCTCTCTTACTGACCAAGTACCCAAGAAATTTTCCTGACTGGACACCGAAAGAACACTTGCTTGCATTAAGTTTCATTTGGTACTTCCTGAGGATTTTGAAGGTGTTTGACAGGTTTGAGAGGTGATTTTCTTTCTTCTTACTTTTAACGAGTATGTCATCTATGCAGACCTCCATGGTGTTTCCCATCTGGTCCTTTAACATCTTGGTGACCAGCCATTGATAGGTTGCCCCTGCATTTTTTAGCCCAAAGGGCATTACCTTGTAGCAGTATAATCCAACTGTCATGATGGACGCTGTCTTATCCTGGCAGGGGAATACAAGGGGATCTGATGATACCCTGAGCATGCGTCCAGAAAACACATTCGCTCGTAAGCTGCAGTGGCATCCACTAGTTGGTATATTTTTGGGAGGGGGAAACTATCTTTAGGGCACGCTTTGTTGAAGTCAGTGAAGTCGATGCAAACTCTCCACTTCCCGTTGCTTTTTGGAACTACTACTGGGTTGGATAACCACTTGGGGAATTGTACTTCCCGTATAGATCCTGTATCCAACAGTTTTTTGAACCTCTTTCTCTACCGCTTTAGCCTTCTCGGGTGCAGTTCGCCATGCCTTCTATGTGATTGGTTTGAAGGAAGGATCGACGTGCAGCTGATGGCAAACCAAATTAGGATCGATTCCAGGCAGCTCGTATGGTTCCCATGCGAAAACATCTATGTTGCGTCTTAGTAGAGTTGTCAATTCCTTCTATTCCTGGTCGGTGAGAAATGCTTCAATCAAGAAGACTCTATTACTGTCGCCATCTCCAGCCGCAACTTCTACCAGGTCCTCGACGACCCGCTCGGAGGGGAGGAGCCTGGTCTCCTCTACTCCAGGTCTTCCGTACTTTAATTGCTATTTAGAAGGTGTTAGACCTTCTTCTACTTTCTCGCTGGGCTGATCGGCCTTCCTTTTTGGCTTTGGTCGGATGGCTGCTATGAAGCACCTTCTTGTCATCGTTTGATCGCTGTGGATCTCCCTTATTCCTCTCTCGGTTACGTACTTGAGTTTCTGATGGTAGGTCGAGGAGACTCCCTTCATTTCATGAAGCCATCCCCTGCCGAGGATGGCCTGGTATGGCGAGTTGATGTCAACTACCAAAAACTAGATCATCTTGGAGACATTTCCAGCGCGCACCGGTAGTACAATCTTTCCCAGGGGCATAGTTATCTTTCCAGCGAAGCCAATTAAAGGTACAGTAGCTTCCTTTAGGTCGGCGACGCTTAACTTCAATTTTCTGAATAGGTCGAGATACATTACTTCGGACGAACTTCCTTGGTCGACGAGTAACTTGTCGACGTCAAAGTTAGTTATCCTGAGGGTAATGATCAGAGCATCGTGATGCGGGGTTCTCACTCCCACCAGATCTTTATTTGTGAAAACAATATGCTTGTTATAGTTGACGTCATCTGCTCGTCGATGCTTTCCTGACTGTGACTTTGCCGGATCGATCTGAAAAGCCTGCATTATCACTGTAAGTTTCTTCATCTCCATTCGAGCTGAATTTCCTTGGATCTGCTTGGAATCAGATGCCCCGTGAATTACCGCGAACTCATGTCCAGCGTCATCTTCGAGCACGTTGTCAGGCCTCGCCTATCTATTGACAGCCACTTTCTCTGACTTCTTCTCCACAAATTCGTTCAAATGCCCGGACTGGGCCAGTTCCTCGAGGTGAGACTTAAGAACTTTGCAATGCTCAGTCTTATGCCCTCCCTCTTTGTGAAAAGCGCATCTTAGCGCATTGTTCCTCTTCGAGGGGTCTCCTCCCATCTTTCTGGGCCACTTGATGAATGGCTCATCTTTGATCTTCGCGAGAATTTTGTAAATTGGTTCTTTGAAGACGGTGTTGATCGCCTGAAATGCTTTCGACGCATCATTGTTCCATCCGCTCTTGGAGCCATTTTTGCCCCTGTTCCTTCCTCCCTTCTTCTGGTTCTCAGCTTTGTCGCTGCCCTTGGTGGTGAGTTTAGCTCGACCGTTTTCCCCTGTACTGAGGCGGGTGACATCTTCCACCTTAGCGTACTTCTCGATACGAGCCATTAGGTCGTCAATAGTCATAGCCTCCTTCTTCGTCAGGGACTGGTATAGAAGGGAAGAACTGGGTAGCTCGATTTTGAAAGAGGCCACTGCCACTTGCTCCGGATAATCCTCGACCTCATTGAATAATTCCCAGCACCTTTTCGCGTAGTCTCGGAGGGTCTCTTGAGGCGTTTTCTTTATTGTTAGCAAAGCATTCATCCTTTTGGGATAGGAGCTACTAGTAATGAATCGGGCCATAAAGAGCTCGGCCAGGGATTTGAAACTCCTGATGTACCGATGGGGGAGCCTTTCGAACCACTTTTGCACTACATCATGCAGGCTCGAGGGAAAAATTCGGCATATTAGCGCGTTCCGGTGGTTCCAGAGGGTCATGGCCTGTCGGTACTGCCTGACGTGATCAATGGGATCAGTCTTACCGTCATAAATCTTGAACCTTGGAAAGGCAAATTTCTTGGGGGCTTCTTTTCTTCAATTTCCCTCGTAAAAGGTGACTTCATTTGGGTTTTGAGAGCTTGTCTAGCGAGTTCTCGGGTCGATCTGGTACCGTGGTGGGCAGGATGTTGGTCTATCTCCCTGCGGACCAGATTTCGTATGTTGTCGTTGCTGCGAGTAGGGCTCTGGTAACGACGAGCTCTTCACAGCTACTCGCGGAGGTCGTCGTCTGATTCGCCTCCCTCAACCTTTTGAGATTCTCGCCTAGGGCTCCTTCCTCGTCTGCGAGACTTGCTCGCCTGGGGGCTAGGAGTGCGGTATGGATATCTCCTGTTATTATGATGAAGTTCTTTATCCAGTCTTTCCAGTCTTCGTTTCAAGCGAGCGCTCTCTGCCTCGTGCCTGTGAGAAGACTCTCTCTTCTCGTAGAGCCTTGCCTCGTATGCATCAATCAGTCTGGATATCTGCGTGGACCTTGTTGGTCCTTGGCTTTCTTCTGAGGCTGGCCTTTCTAAGCGAGCCCTATGATCTGAACGTCGAACTTCAGACCTAATCCTGCGAGGAGCATGTGGTTCTTGAATATCCCCTGCTTCGGGGGCATTCCTTCTGTGATCGGACATTTTAAACTCTTTTTTTGGTGTGGGATTTCCTCAGGGAAGATAAACGGTTCCCACAGACGGCGCCAATTGTGGTGACAAATAATATGCAACATAAACAAATAGGGGAAAGGCAAGCACCAAATAAGAACGAGGAATATAAAATGACAATCACACAATAAAAGATGTACGTGGTTCAGCAAAGATGTGCCTACATCCACGGTGGTGCAGTCGGTGTTATTTTTATATACTCCGGAGAGTAGTTACAGAGAATACAACTTGTCATTTTGCCCCGGACCTAGGGTTCAATATATACATGTTCATTTAGGTAAGTGGGGATGTTAGATTCCTCCATGTCTTCCATCTCTCCCTATAACCTCCCTTAATGGGAACGTGGGAAGAGACCAGATCTCAATCAAATAAGAGGTGGGGGTTTAGACTTTGGGCCGCCAGCATCGGGCTACTCGTCCAAGCCCATGATCTTAATTTTGGGTACCCACAACTATCTACATAGTATAAATAAAATATATAATATTGGCCACAGAATAAATTGGGTAATGAGTTGCATAACTCAAAAATGTCTTGACATTAAGGCCAAAAAACAAATCAAAAATGATATATCTGCTAACCGTACAGGATATCTTTGTTGCAATAAAATATTAAAAGAAGAATGAAAAATTGGATGTAACCCACTTCCAAAAACCCATAAATCGTCAAAGAAAAGCAAAAAGAAATTTAAATGGAAACCTTGGCGTAAAAATAAATTTAATACTTCAAACATAAAAAATATGTGAAGAAGAAAAAGAAATCTCCTGAAAAGGGAGATGTCGCAGCCAAAAAATGCAAATGCTATATTTGCAATGAAGAAGGTCACTATGCGCCTGAATGTCCTAACAAAGGAAAAAGCGCAAGAAAAATGATCAAGTTTCTTGACGAACAAGAACTTGAAATATCATTTGGAGACGAACTATCAGACGTCTCAGATGATGAAATATTGTATGAGATAGAATTCGAATAAGAGTCAGATGATTCTGATACTAAAATGGTTTTCATGTTTAATACAATGGAAATCAAATCAAGTGATCCGACTGAAACACAGTCCATCACTTTAAAAGATATAATTGGAGAAGAAATCACTTTTACCAACGAACAATTAATGGAAATAGAAAACCAAAAACATTTGGTTAAAAAATAAGATGTCTATAAATTGTCCAAATTTAATTTCTTGTATACAAGAATATTTGAACAATTTGCAGGAAACACTACAGCAGGATCAGCTGATAATGATACTACTGAAATAACAATCTTTGATTTAAACAAAATCAAAAGATGGAAAAAGAAACATCCACTTATTAAATATGTTCATGTAGGTTTAATCCAAATATGCATAACAACTTTATTTAGACAAGGTATGGACACCCCAATTGCCATACTTGTACTAGATAAAAGATTTAATAATCCTGTTAATGCCGTAATTGGAGGAATCCAATCCAATTCAGTAAATGGAAATATCTGGTTTAACATAAAATCAAATTTCTTCATATCTATCGATGACCCCAAAATTACAGATACTGTAAAAATCAAAATTCAAACAAAGGGGGTAGGTATGAAAGATACTTCACATAATTTGGCAGTTCATTGGAAAACAATCCATGAACTAACCAATCTACCTAAAACAAATATTCACAATCTTGATAAAAACATTATTGAGATTTTTGAACCAAGACCTTATGAGACGGCAATCCAGCCTAGACTCATAAATTGGAGAGATTTAGAGATTAAAAAACAATGGATAATTCCCCAAATCACAGAAAATCCACAAAAGAAACAACCTGAAGTGGAAATACAAGTATCAGGAAGTAATGTTTATTTTAAACATAAAGATACAAACTGGCAAACTAATTTCCCTGAATAGGAAAAATTCAAACACACTAAATCTTTATATGAAGGAAGTAGTAGCAATGAAAGCAAGGCTAACAAAGTTATTGCTATAAAAAACATTCAAGTGCCTATCATGCCAGGTACTTCATACCTAAAAAGTAATGATGTATCACCTTCAAATCGGTAATGAAGATATCATCTTTCCCCCTAGCCATGGGAAAAAGAGATATACCTATGTATTAGGATATTTTAATTTTGCAGGCTATAAACAATATAGTCTTTGCACTTTAATTGATATTGGAGCCACAGTCTGCTCTTGTAGACCTACTGCTTTGCCTCCAGAAAAATGGATTGCAATGAAAAACCCCATTGTAGTCACAGGAATTAATGGCACACAAAGCCTAATTCAATTAAAAGCTAAAAAAGTTGCAATTTGGTTTAATAATAAAAAATTCATTATACCAAAAATATTATGTTTCCTTAAGATGCATGGTGATTTTATTCTAGGTAATAATTTTATCTCAGAATATTTGCCACTATCTGTCAATGAAGGAACCATAAGTCTCACATTGAAAAAAGAGGTAGTAGAAATCCCACTACTTCAACAACATAAATATAAATGTGAGAAAAAATTTCATCCAGTAAAAAAGGAAATAAATAATATGAAAGTGTTAGCTGAAACACATTGGTTATACACAATATTAGAAGATAATTTTAGCGAAAACCCGTTAAAATTATGGGACAAAAGTCCATGATATTGCTCATTAAAACTTCGAAATCCTGATGTAATCATTAGAGTAAAACCTATGGTTTACACTAGAAAGGATATTGAAGAATTTGATAAGCAAATAAAAGAATTATTGGATTTAAAGTTAATCTCGGAAACTTTTAGTACACATTCTAGTCCAGCTTTCATTGTGAACAAACACAATGAA
The DNA here is from genome assembly GCA_949130495.1 of Sambucus nigra. Classification (NCBI taxonomy): domain Eukaryota; kingdom Viridiplantae; phylum Streptophyta; class Magnoliopsida; order Dipsacales; family Adoxaceae; genus Sambucus; species Sambucus nigra. Next base: position 647,763,859 of record OX422212.1, read on the forward strand.
GTAATAAGAGGAAGAGCCCGAATGGTAATCAACTATAAAAGGCTTAATGAACAAATTGATTTCGATGGATATTTTATTCCTCGAAAAGATGTTTTGATAAATCATACTAATGGTAAAACCATCTTTAGTAAATTTGATTGCAAGTCAGGATTTTGGCAGTTAAAATTAACTGAAGATTCAAAACCATTGACTGCATTCAGTACACTAAAAGGTCACCACCAATGGAATGTAATGCCCTTTGGACTCAATATAGCACCTCAATTTTTTCAGAGATGGATGGGTAATATATTCAGAGATCTCAAAGACTTTTGTATTGTCTATATTGATGACATTTTAGTGTTCTCAATTACCATTGAGGAACACATAAATCATTTAAAAAATTTCAGTGAGAAGATACTAAAGAATGGTATTATTCTCGCTTCAAAGAAAATTGAAACTGAAAAGGCAGAAGTCAATTTTCTAGGTCTAATCCTTACTAATGAAGGATTATAACTCGAAGATCATATTATAGCAAAAATAAAAGATTCTGATGAAAATATCTTGGATAACAAATAATTACAAAGTTTTTGGGGAATTTTAAACTACGGTAGGAATTTCATTCCACATTTATCCCAGAAAGAATTACGTCTTCTTGAGAAACTCAAGAAAAACAAATTTTCATGGTCTAAAAAGGACTCTGAAATTGTCCGAAATATTAAACTTTATCTTCATGACCATTGCCCCAAAGTTTATTTTCCTAACCCAGGAGATAAACTTATCCTTGAAACAGACGCTTCTGACTTATGTTGGGGGTGTGTACTCAAAGCAATACCACAGCAATATTGGTCTGATCCACAACCTAATAATGTAGTAGGTATAAGGAGTAGAAAATCTACTATTCCAAAATCTGTTGCTAAACATGAGTTAATTTGTGGTTACAATTCAGGCAAATTCAAGCCTAATGAACTCAATTATATAATTTTTGAAAAAGAATTATTAGCCATCAAATTAGCTATTAAAAAGTTTCATATATTTTTAGCACCAGAAGATTTTATTATAAGAACCGATAATCAAGCTGTCCGCGATTTTTTAACCAACAAAAGAAACATTTTAGAAGGACGCAGATTAAAATGGTTTAATCAGATTGCTCTCTACACCTTTGAGGTAGAACACCTTAAAGGCACAAACAACTTCCTTGCTGACTTTTTAAGTAGGGAAAATTGTTAAAACCCACTAAACAAGTGGAGAATTTGTGAAAACCCCACTAAACCAGTGGATTAAAAATATACTACTCAGTGTAAACAGCAAATGAGTAGAACTAGGACGTTAATACACTCTAACCAGGAAGATATTAACAGTTTCAGGTATGGAGGAAGAACAAAAGGGACAAAACATCCCTAGAGAGGAGCAAGGACCTTGGATTACAATAGCTAAAAAGGCTAGTAGTTCAAGAAGAATCCCAGAAGCTTCGGTTAAACCAGCTGTTGCTTCAACATCCAATACACAGCCTAAAAAGGGTCATGTGTATGTTGTATTTTGTGGTCGAAAACCAGGCTTTTACTATTCTTGGTACCAGTGCCAAGAACAAACAAATGGCTTCCCCGGAGCATGTTACAAAAAATATAATAATGAAGTGGAAGCAATATCAGACAGGGAAGAATTCTTGAAAAAATTTAACCAACCCAATCTGATTTATCAATTTTTAAAATTACAGAGCAAGGAAACAACTGTTGTCTCTGAACTAACTGATTTTATAAATCCAGGAATACCTTTTCATATTTACAAACCATTAAATGATTCCTGGAAATCCCATTTAGAAGTCAAGAAAAAAGACTTTCGAAAAAACCTAAGCCTTCTTCCTATTAGCATTGCTGAACAAACAACAGAGCTAGACTAATTAAAATCTTTAGCCCTTCAAATATTGAAAAACATCAATTTTGAAGATGAAGATTTTTCTTTACAAAAAATCAATATCTTTTTATCTACTGCAGAACTCCTGCAGAATGATTTTTCTGATAAATTTTTTAACAAAATTAGAAGAATTTGTATTTTTGAAAAAGCAAAACAAATTCTACCAGACACTATTTTCAAGGAGAAAATTCTACCAAAAATTGAAAATCATGGTCAGAAGGTAAAAAACCTATTGATCAACCATGGTGAATTTTTAAATGTTCTTGATGGAATACCCAAACTTCATATGCATATTGATGATGATTGGGAACCAGAAATTCTCGATTGGGGATTGTGCAATAAAATCATTTATCAAGTTCATTTGGGATCTAAATTCACAACTTTGCCCATGATGATCAAAACAATGAT